>CM053790.1:599900874-600378374 GCA_028749045.1 Cupressus sempervirens
GGATCAAAGAAAGTGTTTCTTTTGTTGACTTGGATGTACCAAGGAAAGTCAGTTGAAGACCTTACTGAGCTAGGTCGGGAGTAACTAAAAATTTTGTTTGATCACCAAGTTGCAAGCTTCTACCGAGAAATTAAATGACATCTTGTCAACCACTAAGTCATCTTAGCTACCTTTGTACCAAGCATTAATGACAAAATTTTCATCAAAAGAGAAAAATTTCATTTCATTTTTCATCGTGATTTTAGAGCTAAGAAATTTTTAGGTGCAATTCAAGCAATTCTGAGTGATTCCAAGTGATTTTCTAGTGATAGATTTGTTTGAAAATTTCTATCTTTTACTGAGCATCAATGTCATCTAGGAGCAGTAGTGGCACTAAGGAAAAGAAGGGTTCATAGATTTTGGTAAAGGGTATAGAATGGAAAGCACCCAACTTCAAAATTGTTCTTACCATTGTAGAATCAGTTGACCCTAATGGTGCTCAATCTCAAATTCCACCAAAGGTACTCCTTATTAATGATATTTGTACACATTTTAAATGTTCTATTCAATAGATTAGAAACCTAGAGATGGACAATGCCCTAGGAGAAATGAATTTTGATGGCTCTTTGAAACCTGAGCATAAGCATCTTGAAACCAAAGGTTTGACTCATATCTTGCATATGCCAAGAGGCTTTCGAACCAAGTGGATTAGGTATATTTTGAGTTAGGTGCACAATGGGCAACTATGGTTAGAGAAGCCAATGTTAATCACAAATAAGATGATTCAAAAAATCATGGGTCTCCCTATGCTCAACAAAGTGAAGGTTACCAAAACCCTAGGATGGGATGAGTTACAAAAGCAAACCCTAGCTGAATGGGATGGTAGAGGTCTGAAGGTTAGCACTGTATCTGATGTTGAACTAAGATTTGGAACTCATGTCATTGCCCACAAAATCTATAGGTCTAGTTGATTGAACAGTGTACCTTGTGAGGCTATGCATTTGGCCTTCAAAATTGTAAAGAAGAACCTTGAATTTGACCTGTCAAAATTACTATTGAAACAATTAAACAAGAATATGGATAGTATAAGGACTTCAATGAATAATCCCTATAAATTTGGTTCTCTATTGACTTTTTTATTCTTCTATATTCAAAAATTCTTTCTATCTAAAGGAACTGTAGCATGGAGAAAAGATATTCCTATTCCTTATCAAATTAATGAGTTTGTAGCAGAAATGGGTGAAAATTTTGATAGTATCATGGATAATTATTTCAAAGATTTCAAGGAAAGGATGAATAATAGGTTCCAAATTCCACCAAAATTGGTTGAAGACTACAAAGATGATGTATGATTTATGGTTGACTGTGATAAAGTATACATTCAGGTAGTCAGACCCTGAGTTGGATGGGTGAAACCTCTTCCTTATGAGGTTAATATTGATGAGGATAGGGACATTATTGAAGCATTGGTGAATGAGCCAATAGACCCAAAGAAACAAATTTTTGGAACATATGATGAGGAAAGGCCAGAATTGAGCTTGAAATCAAGCTACCCTAGGCTATAAGCAAAGGCAAGAGGAAGATAACTAAGTTGAAAATTGCTATTGGCCCTCTTATGCTTACAGAAGGAAAAGGTGAGGATGAATAAGATGATGAAGAAGAAGAAGGAGGTGATGAAAAAGAAGAACATGAATTTGAAGAGGAACCACCAAAGAAGAAAGGTAAGACAATTATTACCAAACCTAAGAAGAAGCCTACTGTAGTGTTCTCTAGAAGAACCAAAAAATGCAAGTAGCAATCTATACTTGTCGGGCCTCCACTCAAATTTGAGGAAAGGCTTAAACAATTGGAAGAGGGAGCTAGCATTACAAATTTCAAAGCATTGAAATTTGAAACAAGAATTGATGCTAAGAAAATGCAAATTAAGGAACTGGTACTCAATAGGATGGGTAAATGGAAATACTCCTCGGACTAGCTTGCCCCTCAAATCTCAAAAGAGCTGTTGGAGAGATTGCAACCAAGATGGGAGTCAGCCACCCAAATGGCCAAAGACATATATGAGCAATCCCTAAGGAATCTTCTACCAAGTCTCACTGGACCAAACATCAAGGTAGCTATTGAGAAATATGAAGGCAAAATGATGATTAGATTTCACACATGTTTGATTTTAATTAAGGACATTGAGCATGTTGTAAATGATGCAACAAACATGTGGAAGAACATCTATCATCTAAAAAAGCCTAGTGGTGACCCTGTTGAAATCAAGGATGATGACACCAGTGATAGTGATGATTTTGATAGTACTCCATCCATCATAGTTACTCTAGGAGAGCTACATGCACTAATGAAAGACAAAGAGGAAGAAGACAAGGAGGAAGATGCACATGAGGAAGGAAAAGATGAAGAGGACCTAGTTAAAATTACAGTATACCAAAGACTGTTACATTCACTATGGAGACACCTTCTGCAAGTAAGATTGTTAGCACAATTTCCACATCAATTGCTCAGTCTTCACCGGCCACCTACCAGCTCCAAGTATCTAAAACAGATGTACCAAGCACTTCATCTACCGAGTTGTCTATAACTTCTTCAGCTACCGAGCTAGTCTCCTTAGTTCCTTCACCATCAGTGAGTGTACCAGTAAGTTCCACAATTTTGTCTCCATCAATTCTAGTAAGTTCTACAGTTTTTTTCAATTAGCATCATCTATATCCACTTCCACTCCAATCAGCTCAGATTCTACTATGGTTACTTTACCAAGTATGATACCATTTTTGGGAAATGTTTTTGATCCAATTAATCTTTTTATTGGCATTCAATCCTCAAGTCCTATCCCAATTTTTGTTGCTAGCCCTTCTATCTCCACTATTGTTTCTATTCCTAAGGTCAAACTAGTCATCATAGAAGTTAAACAAAAGCATCCATTAAAACTTATGATCACTAGAAAGAAAATTGTAGAAGATATTGAGTTAGACATAGAGATAGTAATTCCAAAGATTGATTATGACAATGCTACCATTGAAGAGATGAGGTTAGCTAGTCAACTCATAGAGATGAAAGCTACACAGAAATAGTTAAGATCAAAAAGGGATAAGGAATATAAACTAATTGACAATGCCAAGAATTTAATTATAGATGCCATAGGTGTTGAAGTAGATTCTACTCAACACATTTTGATTCAATTAGAAGAGGTTGTACAAAAATTTAATGAGGATTCTTTCGAACAAGAAAAATTCATTGAGAAAGTTGAAAAGAAATTTGATAATAAGGTGCTAGAGCATATTGCTCAAAAGATAGCAACAAAGGAAGTTGAATTGTTGACATTTTTGGTGAATTTTGAAAATTCTTTTAATAATGCAGCATCACTTTTTGCTAAACTTAATGATGTTTTTGGTTTTACCAAAGAAATAAGGGATAAGTTAAATAAGATTGACATTGATATGCAATCAAGTGCATCCAAGTTGAAGGTGGACTCCTCCTCCACAATGTGACATCACACGAAGATAAGATATTTGGCAGATGTATAGGCAGAACTATTGAGAGAGTAAGCTAGGATCTGGTCTACACTCATAGACATCTAGAACATGATCTTTCCTATCATGGACACAATGCAAAAACATCTTGTTCATTGCAAAACATTGGTCCAAGATCAGAACTTCTCACTAGCTGATCACTTGATTCAATTATCAGTAGAAGTTCAAATTTCTGTCTCCACCTATCAAAGCTTGCAGCAAACTTGGGATAGTACTTTTGCAACCATCCTTAAGGTACATCAAGAATTTATATCTCACTTTGGTGTAGCCATATAAATTGTATAGATGCAGTCCTTTGGCATGATTGTCAAAAGGGGGGAGAGATTCAGAGTTTCAACATAATAAATGAGCAAATTTATCACTATAAGTGATAGGGGGAGTTAGCACTCATTAGAATTAGCATGTGTACATAAGTATCATTGTATATATATTATAAGTCATCAAGAAGGTATATAGAAATGTATATGTAGTAGTTCTACAAAGATCAATTTTGAAAAACCAAAATTCATTGAGTTAGGTAACGTACATATGTTTTGGTTTATAAGTGTTTTGTCACTAATGCTAAAGGGGGAGATTGTTGGCATTAAGTTATTATTGCCATTAGTGACAACACTTATCTATATCAGTATAACTATTGAGCTTAGCACTCAGTTTCCTACACTCATCAAGCTTCACAATTTACACTGAATATCTACAGTGTATACAGAGCATTCAATGGTTACCTTATAGGTTCATCACTTAAGTAGTTCATACAAAGATTCATAGTTCACACCAAGCATTCCAGTGTTTACCAAGTAATGGAATTGCAGTGTTTATTGAGTGATGGAAGCATAGTATTTACTGAGTGATGGAAGCATAGTATTTACGGAGTGATGGAAGCACAATGTCTACCAAGTAATGAAAGTGTAGTGTTTGATGAGTGAGAGCAAGGTAAACAAAGGATTCAATTTTTACCGAATGATACTATATCTACTAAGTCACCAATGGTTACCAAGTTTGGAACTACGTCAAGTGATTAGTATGGATTGAGCCTTCACTTCTACTGAGTGCATGATGATTCTAAGTAATGTAGTTGGCATCAAGTATTAGAAGGTCACCGAGTCAGTTTAGTGAACCTAAGTTTTCTACTATTTGGATGACTCAATAATTTTTTATTCACTTGTGTTTTAGCCGACCTTGCAATTGTAATTATTGGAATGATATATATGTAATGTATTATATCATTTTGAACATATGGATGAGAATACTAAGAGAGGCATGTAATGTTTTGAAGTGAAAATATGAATCAACAGAAGAGCAAATTATTCAGCAAGGTCTACAAGGAGTAGTAAAGATTCATCAATCACAAGAGGTTATCTATACTTCAAGGATATAATCACCAAATCAAGTTTTAAAGTAGATCCACTATTTCATCCTAATAGGTGAATACATTTTGTAAATCCTTTAATAGGGTAGACTTAATAGTCTTTGTATAAATCTACTAACAAAGTGCATACTTCAGTGTATGTTTGTAAATCCTCTAACAAGGTGGACCTACCAGTCATTTTTTCTCCTAACAGGGAAGATGACAAGAAGTGGTCAATGTAAGCCTTAATAGGCCAACTTCATACTACAGTAATGAATTTTTGTGGGTATCATCCCCACCCTAGTTTTACTTTCTATTTGGAAGGTTTTTGGGTCACCAAATCACTGTGTTCATGTGTTATAAATGTTTGTTCACTCATATATGTAGTTGATTAGATGAATGAATTGAGAATAGTATATATGGTTAAAGTGCCAAATTATTTTAAATGTTTTGATGTTATTGATTTGGCCCTCCCCTCTCAGTGACATATCATATCTTGAATATTTCCAACAGTAATGCCAACATAATCTCCATGAAATCCCCTCAAAATTTCAAAGCAAAGCATAAGGATGACATCCAAGAACAAGTTAAGATACCTCCTAGACAACCTCGACACACATACAAGCAATATAAATAAAAAAACAATGCCTTATGCATGAATTAAAGCATGAAATATATGAAGGACATGATCCAAGATTGAAGAACCCCACTTTCAAAAAAAGTTATCATGAAATGACAAGTTGAGACGAGCTTTTCCTTCCATTCCTTCAATCTTCCAACTTCTCTCTAAAACTAGAGATTGGGTAACAATCCCAAAACTTCTCCAAAATGCCTCTAAATATTATCCTAATTGAACTATACTTTACGTAACCCCAAGGTGGAGTTTGAGTCACAACCTCATGAAGGAGACAAATCAATTTTCGCAATCAACCAAAAGTAGCATTTTTGAGTGACCCTAAAAGTCAACCAAAGAGACTAAGGGGGTGGAAAGTACTCCCAACCCATACTCTTACCCCTAGGGTACTTAAATTTAATGTTTTTAGGCCTTAAAGACTTAATAGGGACCAATCCAAAGCTAGGAGAATTTTAAGACTACATAACAACCTTCAAAGAAGGACAATGCAAATTAGCACAAATAGTAAGGGCTTTAGTTTTGTCTTTCCATTAGATTTCCTGGTTAAATATCTTGTACGCTAATTGTACACATTAGTAGTTGAAAAAATCACATGCATATATATAAATTATGTATCAAGAAAATCATGTAAATTTAAAACATCCATCTTTCTAATAATCAATTCTTTATCTCATTCTACTCATATTTTCGACCATTAAAATTGCATAATCAAAATGTTAGTTTTGCATTCATTTACTTCATCATTATACATGGTCGTAAAGCATTAAATGAGAAAATCAAATATTTGAAAGTAAAGCATCAAACATTATAATATAGTATAATAATGTTCAGTGCATCAAATAATGTCCTGACGTATCAAGTCATGAGTATCAAAATAGTAATGTATCAACTATCCTACAATGTGTTGGGGCGAGGCCTCACACTCTCAAATAATTAAATTTATCTTTAGGTAAAGGCTTCCTAAAAATATCTAAAATTTGATTTTTAGTACTCACATACACTAATATGATCTCCTTTTCTATTTCTTTCTCTCTCAATGCATGATAATTAATAGATATATACTTAGTCTTATAATGCAATACAAGATTCTTAAACATACACAATGTACTTATGTTATCACAGTAAATGATAACAGGTTCTACAAAGTTAATTTTGATCTCATTCATCATCTATTTCATGCACATCACTTGATTGCAAATGTTTGCTGATGCAACATACTTTTCCTCAGTTGTAATCTAAGAGATACAATCAATTTTCTTGCTTAGCCAAGAAACCAATCTTCCTTCAAAGAAAATGCTCCACCACTAGTGCTCTTTTTTCCATCCAGACTAGCTTCTTAATTTGCATCAACATATGCATATAGAGTGAAATCACTCGATCTATCATACCAAATTCCATGGTCAAATGTTCCTTTCAAATATTTGAATATCATTTTTACTACTACATAATGATAAACCTTAGGATCATCTTGAATTTTGTCCATAATCACAACTACATCTTTTATATCTAGTCTAGTGTGAGCTAGATATTGAAAACCTCCAATCACGGATCTTTACTTCTTTTTCTCAATTATAGGTTTCTAATCTTTGCTAGATAACTTTTCACCAGTTATCATAGTTGTACCAACAAGTTTACAACTTTCTAATACAAATCCCTTTAACAAGTCTTTCAATTACTTAGCTTGTGAAATAAAAATTGTTGGAATTCTTTGGAATAAATGAGAGGGGAGTTAATTAGTTATCCAAGGTGCAAACATACAATTAAAACTTTAAAAACCTTAGTGAACCCATATCCATATAACATTTTCATCATGTATGCATCCATTAGATTATGAAATCACTTAAACTTGTAGGTTATTGTCAAATCAATTTTGTAGAAATGTAAACATGAAACATAAAAAATTCAATAAAAAATTTTACACAATGATTTAACATGGAAACATAATTTGGGAAAAACCACCAGTAACATGCTACTAATTCTCACTCTTTTGAAGCAATGCCCTGTGAAAGGCCAACCTTGTTAAAGGTTACAATGCACACTGTTAAATGTGACCTAGTTAAAGGTTTTCAATCACTCTATTAGGAATGAAGATTTTTAGAGGATTTTAGATCATTCACATGGAATGTCACCTAGTTAAAGCATTTAAAAATGAGTATTAGGTCAACCTTAATCCAAGGGATTTACCCTAGATGGGTACAATGATTAGAAACTAATAGTAGGGTATGATCTGATAACAAATTATAACACACTTATAGATTACAGATCTTTGTTTTAGTCCTCCATTCTACTTGGCTTTCACACACTTCAATCTAATAGCTTGTTCACTCTTCAAGCATCTATATGCTTAAGCCTTCTTTCTTTCTTTGCTAATATAGACACTTCTCTTAGTTCACTGAATGAAGCAATAACCCAGACTCCTTGTCTTTCTTAGGTTTGAGCACACATCACAACCTATTCTTTCTACTAGACATTTCTATAAATAGAAAATTAAAATATTTTTCCATTCATCCTCCATCATCCATCTAGGGTTAAGTAAGATTAGGTAGGATTTAATGAATCTACCATTCTTTTTGTTTCATCCACTTCAAGAAACTTATCCTTTATTTCTCTTTGAAATCACCTCAAAATGGTTTACCATGAATTCTATGCCACTAGCTCATCAAGCTTATGTTCCACATGATTTGCACAATCCAAGAAATCAAACTTGGAAGCCCACATTCATCAAAATCTTGATCTTTCTCATAATAATGATAGTTGCATTAACTGGCTTCTAATGCTCATCACATAATGCATTACTCGACATCCACTAATAAATCACTTAGCATGAACCAAAGGTTATTGGTGATTGGCATCAACTAAACTTTACTTGGCTTACACTCTGTCACTCATCTTACATTGAAATTTTCTTTTCTCAACTCCAATTTATTTTCTTCACAACTTACTCCAACTTTTCTCAGAACCTATTGTGTAGATTGTTAAGCTAGATAGACAAACTTTGTTTGATGTTTTCTTCTAAACTCAATTAGTGTAACCATTCCTGACAACCTTAAGTAGATCATCAATGCATTATAATATCACTATCTTAACTGATCCCTATACTCCTTTCTCCATATCATAACTCAACCTTTCATCTAGGTGCTATTGTTACCTCATTTGATCCAATCCTCTTCATTAATAAAACCAATGATAGCACTTAAATTATGTAAGCAATTGTCTTACTAGGAAGTAGAAGGTTTGACAGCTATGACAAAATAATGAATGAAATACATATTCATACTTGAATCAATCTATTTTCAACAATCTCTCTCTTTGGAATTGATGTCAAAATAAACTTACCAAACTTAACCAATACAACAAACAAAATAATTCTTTGTATTGAAATCTCTCCCTCCATCAACAACTTTAATCTTCTGAATAGGTTACAAAATTTTGTTCTAATCAATAGACAATCAATCAACTCATCCTTATGACTCCATCTTGATCACTTATTGTTTCTCCTTTGACATTAACCTCTTCTTACTAGGTAAATTTAAATCAATATGTACACTTTCTCCTTCTAAGTAGATATGTTTATCTTTATCTTCTATCTCCCCTTATATCTCTCTTTTTGGATTTCAGTAGTTAGGAGGATCAAGATTTCTCCCTCATCTCCCTCTATAACTATCCCTTTGGTAAACTATCTCCCTCTTTGACAACAATTCCAAAGACTTGTCATCTTTAATATGCAGATATGAACTTTCTCAGTTTCTCCCTCAATCAGCTAGCTTGTGACTGATTTTAAACTCTAGATCTTTGATTACTTTAGGCATCTCATAAAGTAAGATCCATTCAATAAATGTGTAACATATGTTAATCAATCTTGTTTGATGTAGACCACTCCTCATGATTCTTACATAGCCTTTAATAAGGGTATCAACCCTAGTTTACCTCTTAGATACTCATGAGAATCCTTAGGCAATTCTTTTAATAAAATGTCAGTTATTTTCTCTTTTGTGTTAGCATATTCCATCTTCAACTCTTTATCTTGAACTAATTCTCTTAAGTAATGATACTTTATTTCAATGTGCTTAGTCCTGATATGCATCACATGATTCTTTTATTTATTTATAACACTTGTATTATTACAATAAAGTATAACAATTTTAGTGATTTCTTCCTACATACTTTTGAGTAGATGTTTGATTGAAACAATTATTATACAATTTACTATAGCAACAACATATTCAACTCCAATAGTAGATTGTGAATTATAGTTTTGTTTCTTGCTATTCCATACATCACTAGCCTTTTTCCTAAGGAAAATGCTCCTACACTAGTGCTCTTTCTATCATCAATATTTCCAACCAAATTAGCACCAGTATAGACTTTTAATTTAAAATTTAAAATTTTATTATAGTATAGACCATAATCTTCAATTCCTTTTAGATATCTCATTATTCTCTTTACTTCCATCGAATGATTCTCCCTAGGAAAAGAAAAGATTCTTACAACTATCCCAATAGATAATGCAATATTAGATTTTTTGTGTACTACATATTGCAATTTTCCAATTAGCGACCTATATAATGTTTGATTCACCTCAGTTGAATCATCATTCTTTGATCATTTATGTCCTATTACCATAGGTGTTCTTACTAACTTGGAATCCTCCAATACAAAAGTTTTTAATATTTCCTTAACATACATTTTCTTAGTGTTGTATATACATACTATATTTCATCTAATGTACTTGCAATACCATAAAGAACTTGATCTCTCCAAACATAGAGATCTCAAATTCTTTCCTCATTTCATTTAGAAAAGCTATACATAAAGTATGTTGACCTCCAAATATGATATCATAAAAATAAAATTCGATAGTAAAATACCTTTTTCTTTCTATGTCTTGAAGTACAAATTGTTGTTATAATCAGTCCTCTCAAATACAATCTTCACAGGATAATTATGAAGCCTCTCATACCATGCTCATGGTGCTTGATTCAAACCATATAAAGCTTTTTATAATCTACATACCATACTCCTGTTATCAGCATCCAAAAATCCTTCTAGCTATTCTATATAAACTTCTTCCTCTAATATACCATTTAGAAATGTAGATTTAATATCCATTTGGTACACATTGAAACCCTTGTCTATAGAGTAAGCAAGTAGAGTTCTTACTCCTTCCAATCTTACAACAGGTGTAAATGTTTCTCCATAGTTAATCCCTTCTTCTTGTACATATCCTTTATAAACTAATCTTTCCTCATGCCTTGTGACTTCACCATTTTCACCTAACTTGTTTCTACATATCCACTTGGTATGGATCACACTTTTATCTTCTAGTCTAGGAACTAGACTCCATGTTTTATTCTTCTCAATTTTTTCAATCTCTTCTTCCATGGCTTTACTCTAGTCCATGTCTTGTAAGGCATATTTCACTATTTTAAGTTCTTACATGCTCAAAAAACATATATCATTTCTTAGCTTGTTTCTTCTCATTGGTATATCATTTTAATATCCAATAATTTGTGCAACAGGGTGATCTCTCTTGACATACTTAGACAATATTAGTTCTGCTCTAGTTTCTTCGCTTGATCCCTCAACTTATAGATCACTATGTACATCTAAATTAGGTATCTCAACATCTCTTTCATTTACACTAACCTTAGAATCAAAAATTTTCTCAACTTCATTCTACAACTTGACATCTAAATATACCTTAGTTCCTGAATGCAACTCGACATTCATAGTATGTGACTTGGCAGCTATTGAAACTTGTTGTTAGTTTGCAACTTGATCTAAAACATATTTATCAGTAGACATACCTTCATAAAAGTATTCAAATGATTTGTATTCTTCTAGTCCCCTCATAGGTTCAGCCTCATATACTTCTACATATTCATCAAATTTCACATTTGTACTTTCTACAACTCTATTAGTGTAGTGTTAGTAGTTAAGCACTTATAAGCTTTACATTTTATAGAATATCAAAGGAGTATTCCTTCTTCATTTTTGACATCTAGTTTACAATTCCTAAAACTTTTCAGAATATAACACTTGCTTCTAAATAACATAGATTATTTTACATTGGGCAATTATGCATACCATAGTTCAAAAGGTGTTGAATGAGTACCTCTCTTGACTTGCACATAGTTCAAGGTATAGAAAAATGTACCTACAACTCCTCTCTAGTATTTCAAAGAAATATTTTTCTCCATCATGAGTTTCCTAGAACAATCCATTATAAACCTATTTCTCCTTCCAATAATTCCATTTTGTAATGGTGTCCTAGGAGAAAATGTTTGTCTTTTGATTCCTTTGTCATTACAAAACATCTTAAACTCATTTGATGTAAATTATCCTCCTCTATTAGATCTCAAACATCACAAGCTTTTTCCTAATTCCTTCTCAAATCTTTCTAAATATGACTTAAACATTTGGAAAGCATCAAATTTCTATTTTAGAAACATAGCTACCATCATTCTAGAATAATCATCAACAAGTAGCATAATGTACTTATCTCCTTTGTAGCTTTCTACTTCAATTCATCCACACAAGTTAGTATAAACAATCTCTAGTATTTCTTTAGAGGTATGAGTCTTACTCTTAAAACTTGATTTTGTGATTTCACCTAACTCACATTATTCAAAAATTATATTGTCACCCTTCTTCAACTTTGGAAAACCCTTGACTCTTCTCATGTTACTAATACTAACCAAGTTATCAAAATTATCATGACATAAACTCTTGTGCCAAATCCACACATCATCAAATTCAACAATTAAATATGTAACATCCTCTATATCAAGATAGAATACATTACCTCTAGTTTGATCTCCTTTTCCAATTATTTTTCCATTAGTATCATATATCTTAGCAATATTGTTTTCAAACTCAACCTTACAACCTAAATTATTTTTTTGTGACACACTCAACAAATTATAGTTAAGTCCTTCAACATAATAGGCATTGTCACATAAAATATTTTCTATGAGTTATATAGAACCTTTTCCTTTTACCAGATATGGTGCATCATTATGAAACCTTACATTGTTTGCATCATAATAATTCAAGGTAACAAACTTAATTTTATCTCCTATCATATAATGTAAACACCCACTATCAATGATCCATCTATCATTCTTGTTCACACAAGACACTAATGTAGTTGCCTCATCCTCATTAGATTCCTTCTTCATTGCAACAAACATCACTTCATCATCATGATCGATAGATCCTTCTTTTGTTTCTTCTTCAACAATGTAGCAAGACTTTATGCCTTTGTTTTTTTAATCTTTGTTGTCTTCATCTCTTCTAGTTTTGTACTTGTCACCAGTTTTGTAATTCTTCTTCTCTGGACATCTAGTAGCAATATAACGAACCTCACTACAATTGAAACACATGATGGTTAACTTACCTTTGAATTTTCATTTACCTCTATGACAACTCAATGCTGTAAGAGTAAATAATTAAGTAATTATTTATTATTTATTCTATTACTTAAGCTTAATTAGGTTAATGCATGTTGTTAATAGTTGTAGTGATGAGTTGTTGACAACATGGGAATTTGTTCCCTTCTAGCATGTTCCACCTTTTTTCGGAAGAGTGCTTAGTTGTCAAAATTATCTTCTACAACCTTCCAAGCTTCTTGAGGTCTTTATAAGCAATCTCTCTCTCATTGTAAAATCATCCATTCACATAGCAATTTCATTTTCCTATTGTGAAAAATTTCCTCTTGTGTTGTTTGCTTCAAGCTCTTACTCCTTTAGTTTCTCTTTGGCAAGCTATTTGCATGCATGTGATCTTGGCACATTGTGGAGTCAAATTTTATCAACTTTTACATGGTATTAGAGCCTCCATACTGCTTCTTGTTTGAAGGATTTTTCAAGCCATGATTTGGAGACACAAACGCTAGTTTCTTTCTACATTTTTCTTCAATGTGGGGGTAGAGAAAAATTTTAGAGCACTTTGAGCCCAAATGGATGCTGGGATTGGATCCAGAAGGTCATTTATAGTCAAGATTCATATAAAATTTATCAAATCTGGCTTTTGGACGTCAGAGATTTTTTTTTAGCCCACTATAGGATATTGTACGGTCATACAGAAAAAAAAATTAAAAAATTAAATTGAAAGTTGTAGCATCAACGCGTCATTATGGGGCCTCTCGCACACCACCTGCACTCCACTCAGCTAGGCCATGCTGCATTACCTGTGCAATAGCCAGGCTCCACTGTGCACCACCATTGCTCTACCTTTACTAGCAACATGGTCATAGTGCCACTAGATTCTCCTCCCAAGTTCAATTGTTGCCATTGCTTTGCTGACTATCACCACTCTAGAGGTGATGTCACTTTTTGCATACCCGATGCGAGAAAATTGGCTGTGGACATTAGCTTTTTGTGTGCCACATTATTTTTTGGCCAAGCAATGTTATCATTCTGACTGCTAATGTCAACAATCTAATGACGAATTTTTTTTCTAGCGATAGCCTAGTGATAGTTGTAGGAGCATGAATTTTAATATAGTGACTATGATTTTCTAGCAGGGTGTTCTTTTGGAGTAGTAGTATGTTTTTTGGCTATAACTTGAGCATATGGAAGTATTTTTTCAATCTAAAAGAAGTGCCAAAAAGCTAACTTAGAGACAGAGACAATGGTACTAGTTTCATCAAATTTTGAGTTCATTTGAGCTCCCATTATTAGTGTTAAAGTAGAGGTTTTTGTTTCCTTCTTCTCTACATCAACAATCCGAGTTCTTTTGAGCTTTACTTGCTTTCCATAGTTGTTTTTGGTGGTATTTGAGGAATATTATCTTCTTCTTCTTTTTTTTTTTTTTGGGGGGGGGGGGGGGGGGGGGGGCATGCATTTTCTTTTCTATAATTTAATTTAGAATAAGACCCTTCTACTTTCATCTTCTTCTTTTTCTCAATGGCAGATTCATCTGTGACCTGTCTCACACCACACAACTACGACACCTAGAAGGCACAAATGACATGACTTGTCATGTCAAGGGGCTAATGGTCATGTCTAGATGAGAATCAACCTATTCTTACACAAACTTTTGATGTTCTTTAGCACATGAATGAAATGGATGAGGCCATGGGATTGATTGCAATGAACATTTTAGATAGTTTACTATTTCACTTGGATGGTTTGACTACTCCACGAGCTTATTGGCTTAAATTTTAGACTTTGTTTATCTAGGCGAATGAGTTCCAGGCACTTCGGTTAGATGCAAAGTTGACTTCTTTGTCACCAACCAGATTTCCCACCATTGAGGACTTCTCGATGAAGTTCAAATCTCTACATGCAGTTTTACAGGGATGTGGGAAAAATAAAATAGCTAATGAGTGTATTTTTTTGATGCTCTCAAAGTTGTGGGTATAGTATCAGATTTTCTTTTCTACTTTCTACTCCACTATGGTTGCCCTTGTTGATAGACATTGGATGCTTACATTTGAGACATTTTTTGATTAGTTGACATGGGAATAGGCAAAGATCCAACAAATTGATGCCTCTGGCTCTTGCAGCCAAGCATTGGTTGCCAAAAATTATAAGGAGAAATCAAATAAGAAAGGAAAATCAAAGAAAGACACATCAAAATTTGATCCTAAGCCTCCACCTACTCCTCTAACTAACAAATTGTTCAAAGGGTAAAGATTCTTACAAGTTTACTAAATCTACCTCCAAGACCAAGAAGAAATCTAGTGAGACCTACAGTTTTAGTGGCAAGGATGGACATCCCATTTCTAGGTGTTGGAAACATTTGGAGGCTTTAGAGGAATCCATGAAGGAGCATCATATTTCAGCCCCTCAGTCTTCATCCCTGCCACAGGGAAAGGTTATGCTCTTTCTGCTCGAGCTACGACTTTAGGGCCTACACAAATTCTTAATTTTGGCGCCTCTCACCACATGAAAAACCTTCCTAAGTTGCTTAATTTACTTGCTCCGTTTGCTACCACACAGATTTCTATTGGGACCTCTTCACAACTTTTAGTTCTGGGTTCTAGTTTTATTACACTAGATGGGGGCTCTCTTCAGAATGTGCTTTGTGTCCCTGATATTTTGATGAACCTATTGTATATCTATCAAATTTTCCACTCTAGCTCTTGGAAGATAGTTTTTTTCTCATGACATGATGTGGTTATTTAGGATTTACATGATTCTAAGATGATTGTGGCTACTAGGAGTGTTGACTTGGCATCTCACCTCTATAGATTTGATGGATTCAAGTCTTTTGATGACATAGGTTCATGTTTAGTCACACATGTAGATTTAGTAAGTAGACTTTGGCATTAACATTTTGGGCATGTCAATTATAGATATCTTTAGTAGATGATCACATAAGAACTTTTGCTTGGGCTTCCCTGGATTTCCTTTCAAGATGGTGTTTGTCAGGGATGTGCACTTGGCAAGCAACATAGGGATTCTTTTCCACATGGATGAGACACTTGTGCTTTAGCACCTTTGGAGTTAATTCATAGTGACCTCATGTCATTTCCTACTCCTTCTTTTTTGGGTGCTAGATATGTGCTTGTATTCATTGATGACTTCTCTAGATGCACATGGGTGTACTTTCTCAAGTACAAGTCTAACGTCTTTGATCCATTTCAAGATTTTAAGGCATTTGTTGAGAAGTAGGCTAGTCTTTCTATTCAACAGATACACATGGACAATGAGCGGGAGTATGTGAACCAAGATTTTAGAGATTTTTGTTCTGAGCATGGTATTTAGCATTAGTTTTTAGTGCCTTACTCTCCTCAGTAGAATGGTGTGGCCAAGAAGAAGAATAGAACACTATGAGATATGGCTAATTGTATGATTCAATCCACATCTATGGATTTATGTTTTTGGGTAGAGGTAGTCAATTATGCCAACTATATTTAGAATGAGACACTTCACAAGGTAGGTCGACATATGACTCCTAAGGAGGCTTGGTCTCATGTCAAGCCTGATGTATCGTCATTTTGGGTTTTCTGGAGTACAACATGGGCATTTATGCCTAATGCTCAGAGGAAAGAAATTGAATGGAAGAGTCGACCACTTTTTTTTTGGCTATTGCATGGATGTTAACGCTTATAGGTTGTTTGATCTTGATTCCAAAGAGGTCTTATTTAGATGGGATGTCCAGTTTGCTGAAAGCCCTCCTATAGTTCATTTGTCACCTCCCACACCTAATTCATATCCCACTACTCCCTCCTCATTTTTAGGTTGTTCAATAGATGACAATCATGGTGATCCCCATTTACCTCCACCATAGGATTCTCCCTAGATGCCTAAATGGGCTTGAGCTATAGTTGAGGCTACAGGATCTCTAGCTAGTGACCCTCCCACTTCCCATCACACTTGTTCTCATACTATGGGTTTCAGTCTTCTCAATCATGCTATCGGTGATGATCCTCAGACATTTGCAAAAGTGGTAGGACATTCTAAATGGGATAGTGTAATGGTGGAGGAATATTCTTCTTTGATGAAGAGTCACACATGGGATCTTTGTCCTCTTCCTCATGGGAGAAAGCTAGTGCATTGTAGATGGATTGATCATACTAAGTATGCTACTAATTGTTTCATTGATAAGCATAAGGAACATCTTGTGAAGGGTTTTTCATAAGTTGAGGGTATTGACTACACTAAGATATTTTCCCATATCACCAAGATGAATTTTATCCACCTTGTCTTATCCCTTGCAGCTTCATAGGGATGGCCTATTTAATAGATGGATGTGAAGAGTGCTTTCTTGCACGGTGATATCACTGAGGAGATTTATATGAAGTAGACTCCAAGATTTTGCATGCTCCCTCCTTGGTTTCTAGACTTTTATGCTCACTGTATGGTCTCAATCAAGCCCCTCAAGCTTAGTATGAGAATATGGACTCTTTTCTACTCTCTATAGGCTTCACTCACCACCATTCCAATCCCATAGTGTACATTCAACATCTTGGAGATGAGATTTTGATTCTTGTTCTTTATGTTGATGATCTTATTCTTATAGGTAGCTCATCATTTATGTTTCAAGATGTTAAGTGTGCATTGATGGACATGTTTGAGATGACTGATCTTGGTTTGCTACAATATTTTCTTGGTCTTTAGATTGTTCAATATCCTACTAGGATTTTTGTGTATCAGCAGAAGTATGCTCTTGAAATGGTTTTTTACTTTGACATGCTTGATTGCAAGCCTACTCCCACACCTTTTTAGTTAGGTGTCACTTTTTCTACTTCCTACTTTTCACTTTTAGTGGATACTACTTTGTATCGATAGTAGATTGGCAACTTGTTGTACCTGACACACACTCATCCTGATCTCTCTTTTGTAGTTGGCCTTGTCTCTCAATTTTCTTAGGACCCTCATGAGAGTCACTGGGAAGCTACTCGGTGTATTTTTCACTACATTAAGGGCACACTCATGTATGGCATTCATTACACCATGGGGATTCCACACATTGTTGGCTATAGTGACTCAAATTTGGCTAGTGATGTTGATGATCAGACGTCTACTTCTAGCTTTGTGTTTTGTCTTGGCTCTAGTCCTATCACATGATTGTGTAAAAAAAAACATGCTTGAGCACTTTCATCTATAGAGGTTGAGTACTAGGCTATAGAACCTGCTATTCAAGAAGCTTTATGGCTTCGATAGCTGATGACTAAGTTTGGTTTTCCTCTCAATCATCTCACTATCTTGTGGTATGATAATCAGAGTGCCATGCACATTTCACGCAACCCGATGGAGTATTAGTGTACCAAGAACATTGAGTTGCATATGCATTTAATCTGTTAGTTGATCAAGGATGGTGTTATTGCTTTGGAGTACATTCCCACTGATGCACAAGTTGTAGACATCTTAACTAAACATTTTTGCATTTCCATGCTATCTTCAGTTGTGGTCTATGCTTGGGGTTATAGAAGTTGTCCTTGTGGGGACTATTTGAAGCCTTCCTTCCTTCACTCCATTTTTTTTTTAAGCATGCTTTTTGCCTCTTTTTAGAGGAGGGTTCTTCCCATGTGGTTTTCCCTCTTTCTTTGTTTTCAAAGGTTTCATTTCTTGCATTGTACATGGGTACCTAACATGGCCTTCTTACCAAAATCCATCTTGCATTTTATCTTAGTTTTGTGAGCTTAAGGCATTCCCCTAAGTTTCACTTAAGTGGGGGTGTAAGAGTAAATTATTAATCATTTATTAATTATTTATTCTATTACTTAAGCTTACTTAGGTTAATGCATGTAGTTAATAGTTGTAGTGATGAGTTGTTGACAACACAAGAGTTTGTTCCCTTCTAGCTTGTTCCACTATTTTGTGGAAGAGTGCTTAGTTGTCAACCATATCTTCTACAACCTTCCAAGCTTGTTCTACAAGCTTCTTTGGGGCTTTTATAAGTAGTCTCTCTCTCATTATAAAATCATCCATTCACATAGCAATTTTATTTTCCTATTGTGAAATATTTTCTCTTGCATTGTTTGCTTTAAGCTCTTACTACTTTGGTTTTTCTTCGGAAAGCTATTTGCATGCAGGTGATCTTGGCACATTGTGGAGTTAGATTTTATCAACTCCTATAATTGCCAGAACTTCTTCAAGTTGATCTACGTCTTCCTCATCTGTATCACTATCACTAGACACATAGTTTAACTTTTACTTCTTCTTCTCATTGGGTACCTTCTATGACAACTTACCTTTTAAAAAAGATTCAATATTTTTAGGTTTGTACTTATCAAAATTAGATAGCTCAAAAGTAGTGATCCTACTTACTAGACCTTCAAGAGTTAGATCATTTCCTGCATACGTATTATTTCTTGTATTGTAGAAACTCTAATAACATAGATGGGCAACAATGTTCTTAAAACTTCACTTAGTTCAATATCATCAACTATTTTACCAATACCTCCTGGGTAAAAGTACAAAGTTGTGTTACCTTTTAGGCTGACTTATTAGAATGGCTCACTTTGAGTATTTCTATCTAAAATTTAGTTTTGTTCAAACATATCATCTAGATACATTCGTGCTAGCTAAATAATATATGGTATCACAATTTTCCAATTGGAAATGTGTATTAAATGGATGTTTTATATTAGTTTATATTTAATTACTAAAGAAAGAAAATTATTTTAGAAAAATAGTCTTTCAATAACTATTACTATTTTTGTGATAGTTTTTTAATAACCTATAAAAATTATTTTATAGAGATCAAAGTCAAGATTATTCTCATATAGACTTTATAGTGTTTTAACTAGATATAGAATATTTTTAAAATAAAAAAATTCTACAAGCACGCATTTGACCGCTAAAAAAAAATCAATTTAGAGAAAGAAAATATATTAAATCATATTAGAAAAAATTAAAAACTATATGACATTCTAGAGGAGAGAGTCATCTTCCAGAATGTATAATTATTCTTCTGATTAGAATAGATTTATTATGAAAAATGTGGTGGGAGATGAAAACTATCAATTTCATGTGAGTGGAGATTTGAATAATTAATAATGATAAAATATAGGTTTAAAGTAAATTTTTTTTTTTGATCATTCTAGCGATATATATTATCTATAATTTAGTCTAAGATCAAAGGGAAATAAATAAATTTCCATATAGTTTTGATTGTTCTAGCTATATATGTTATCTATAAAAATTAGGAAAATATATCAATTCTTATTTGAAATATTTATTAAAAATGATAATCCTAAACTTAATATATTTCTACACATTTCATTAGTTCACTTCATTTTCAAATTCAAAATAATATTACTAGTTTTAGGTCATTGAAGGTGAACAATTATACTTTTTGTTAGCCTTTTCCTTTATAAAAGGGTGACACAAGTTTGTGCTTTTACCCTCCTCTTATTACATAAATAACATCTTTTATCCTAGAGAAATATTGAGCAATATTCTCACCTTCTTGCATTTTCATATCAACAAATTTGCCTCTATGACTTTTAACTTTGGCTCTGAGTACATTTTTGTGACCTCCATAGATAGTGAGTAGAGCATCCCACATTTTCTTTTCACTATCACAAACCTTGATATCATCAAACTCAACATAACTTAGGGTAGAGGAAATCTCCAACATTCCCTAGTTGTGTTCTTTCTTATTTTTTAGATCCTCAATAGTTGGGACTCCAATAGGATTAACATGTTCAATAGCAATGGTAGATTGTGCATGATCTCCAAGACCTCCTTCGTGTAGCTACATTATAATTTGACATATAGGAAAGTTATCTCTATTAAGCTTGGGTACCTCTCTTTTTGACATCTTGATCCTTTTTCTTCTAGTACCTTGAAACAAGTCCTCTTAAGCAGATGGCTCAAATACCGATTGTTGGCATTCTTTAGAATAATTGAGAGGGGGCATGGGTTGAATCAGTTTTTCAAGGT
The DNA here is from genome assembly GCA_028749045.1 of Cupressus sempervirens. Classification (NCBI taxonomy): domain Eukaryota; kingdom Viridiplantae; phylum Streptophyta; class Pinopsida; order Cupressales; family Cupressaceae; genus Cupressus; species Cupressus sempervirens. The sequence continues at coordinate 599,921,710 of CM053790.1, forward strand.
ATAGATGTACAATTAAAACATTTCACAACTTAGGGAACCCATATCCATTGAAAATTTTCATCATGCATGCATCCATTAGATTACACAATCACTTAAACTTGTAGGTTAATATCAAATCAACTTTGCAAAATGTAAACATGAAACATAATGGATTAAATAACACATTTGACATAATGATTTAACATGGAAACCCAATTTGGGAAAAACTACTAGTAACATGCTACTCATTCTCACTCTTCTTAAGTGATGTTGTATGAAAGACCAACCCTATTAAAGGTTACAATGCACACTATTAAATCTGACCTTGTTAAAGGATTGCAATCACCTTGTTAGGAGTGAGCATTGTTAGAGGACTTTATATCATTCACTTGGAATGTCACCCAGTTAAAGGATTTATAAATGACTCTTAGGTCAACCTTAATCCAAAGTATTTACCCTAGATTGGTACAATGATTAGAAAGTAATAGTAAGGCTTGATCTGATAACAATTGACAACACACTTGCAAATTATAGATCTTTGTTTTAGTCCTCCATTGTGGTTGTCTTTCACACACTTCAAGTCTATAACTTGTTCACCCTTCAAGCATCCATACCTTTATGCCTTCTTTCTCTTGTTTCTAGTGGAAACACTTCTCTTAGGTCACTAAATAAAGAAATACCCTAGACTCGTTGTCTTCCTTAGATTCTCACACATGATAGCCTTTGCTTCTAATTAGACATCTCTATAAATAGAAAATTAAGATCTTTTTCCACTCATCCTCCATTGTCCATTCTAGGGTTAGGTTAGATTAGGTTGTATTCAATGAATCTACCCTTATTTTCATTTCAAACCCTTCTAGAAACTTCTACTATAATTCTCTTTGAATTCACTTCAAAATGGTTTATCATGAATAATGTGCCACCAAATCATCAAGCTTGTCATCTTAGATTCATTGAATTCTTGACATTTCTCATAATGTTGACACTTGGCATTGATGGGCTTATAATTCTTGGCACATACTCCTTTACTTGACATCCACTAACAAATCACTTGGCATGAACTAAAGATTACTAGTTCTCAACATCAATGTTCAACTTACACTGTGTCACTTAGCTTAGACTATGTCACTCTGCTTACATTGAAATTGTCTTTGCTTGGCTCCATCTAATTTTATGGTTAGCTTATACTATCTTTCCTTGGAACCTACTATGGAGATTGTTAAGCTTGGTAGACAAACTTTGTTTGACTTGTTCTTCTAAACTTAATCAATTTAACGATCCTTTCTAACCTTAAGTAGAATATTAATGCATTATAATATCATTGTCTTAGTTGATCCTTGTACTCCTTTTTCCATATCATAACTCAACCTTCCCTCAAGGTGCCATTGTTACCTCATTTGATCAAATCCTCATCATTAATCAAAAAAATGATAGTACTTAAATCATGTAAACAATTATCTAACCAACAAGTAGCAAGTTTGACATCAATGACAAAACAATGAATGAAACACATATTCATACTTCTATTAATTTTTAAAAAAAGGAAATACCATAATTATATATCACAATCTACAATCATAGTCAAAACTTCATTTCTTTGATCATGCTCATTTAAAACTCATTTTTCATTTCTTTAGAGAACTTATCACTTGCTTCATCATTACCTCCAAATACGATGTTATAAAAAAATATTACTATTTTTTTAATGAACAAGCCTTTTCCATTAGTTAAAAATTAAAGATAAATATTTACAAAAAAGGGGTTGGGTGATATTAGATCACACTGTGAGTTCAAGTGACCAAAGGCCAACGATCAAATATTCATTAAAAAAATAGATAAGAAAAAATATAAATCTTCAAGATGCAAGAGAAGTACTAGCTGAAGGAGGGTCTTTATCATTAGATCCTTAGTAAACCATTCTCATTTTCTTTTTTATATAGGTTACTCTATGGCATACCTTTACCAAATCCAAGTTTTGCCAAATAGTTGTCCATCCTTGAATACTAGGTTCTAGGTGCTTTCGCTAGACTGTATAGAGATTTCTTATGCCTAAATACCATGTCTTTGTCTTCTATTAGAGAAAAACATTTAGGCTTCTCAATATCTACTTCTTCTTCAAGTTCTCCATTTTGGAAGGTTGAATTAACATTCATCCAATATACCTTGAACTTCTTATTCACTACATAAGTTAGGAACATTATTACTAATTCCATTTTGGCTAGAGGTGCATATTTATCCTCATTAGTCTATGCCTTCTTGGTGTGAGTAAGCTTTTCATACAAGTCTAGCCCTGCTCCTCACAAGTTTTCCTTGCTCATTCATCTTGTTTTTGAATACACTCTAGGTTCCTATCACATTCGTATCTTTAGGTCTAGGAACTAGCTCCCATGTTTCATTGTTCACAATATAATCTAATAATTGATTCATTACTCGAATCCAACATAATCATTTTTACGTGCTCCATCTTCACTCTTAGATTCAACTTGAGAAATCAAACATATCTCTTCATTAACTCTATTTCTTGTCATCACACATTTTGTCTTTTCTTCCAATTATCTTCTTTGGAGGGTGATTCTTTGTCAAATTGTAGTTAAGTGAAGAGTTTGCAACTCAACTCTTATCTCATCTCTAGGTTTAGATTTAGACTCCTCTTTGCTCAATAGTTAACACATCATTCTACAGATAATTGTTAATCTAAAAGAAAACTTCAACATTTTCTCTAACAATTTTAGAATTATCATCTTCTTCATCTAAATTGTAATCTAACATCTTTTCTTTAGTTCTAAAGTTTTCATCAATCTTTATATTTGTGCACATAACTATTGTCTTAATTCTATGATTAAAAAATTTATATGCCTTTCTTTTCAATGAATGCCCAAGAAATGTACCTTCATCACTTCTTAGATCAAACTTGTCAAAATCATCAACTCTCTTAATATAACATTTACTTCCAAATATTTTAAAATACTTAACTGATGGTGAATGATGAAACCATAGTTCATAAGGTATCTTTCTTGTACCTTTTTAAATCTATACTATGTTCATAGTGTACACTATTGTATTGAACCCTTCTCTCCAGAATGTCTTTGATATATCATTCTCAAACAACATTGCTCTTTCTACTATTTCTGCTGGTTTGTTTCTTCTTTCTGCAATCCCATTATATTCAAGTATCATAGGTGAAGATAACTTCCTTTTGAGTCGATTCTCTTCACAAAAAATGTTAAATTTTCTAAAGGTAAATTTTCCTCCTTTATCTATCTGACAATAGTATATTCTATGTTAACTAACTTACAACAAAATATTTAGTGTTAATCGAGTTACAATAGGATTCTATTTTATATTATGCTTCCATCTAAAAGAAACTTGGATTATTTTTGTATAGTAACTAATTTACATGTCCCCTATCAGTTACTCCTTTCCATTTCAATCAATTGGTCTCAGAGATTTTGGTGCTTGTAGATAAGGTTTCTAGAAACTAAGCTAAAGATAAAGATGTCTTATATAAGAGAAATTCCTTAGTTGAATAGTGATAACTTCCAAGCATGGAAGCAACTCATGAAACTACATTTGGAAACCATTGTAGACACATGCCTAAAATACCTAAAGAACAAGCATGTGGCACCTATTGGACCTTTGTCTATGGATCAAATTCTAGAAAAGAAGAATCACAATATAATGATCATTAACATTGCCTCTACTCTCAATTATGTTGAATTTGATGAAGTGAAATATTGTCCAATTTCTCATGTAATGTGGATCCAACTAAATGATATATATAGAGGAGGTGACAATGTGAGGAGAGCTAAGAAACAAAGTCTAAGAGGCTATTTTTATCAAATGAAGATGAGAGAAGATGAAAGCATTGCATAATACATTGACATAATCAAAGAAAATGTGAGTGCAATTAGAGTCTTGGTAGGGAAAATAGATGATGTGACATTGGTCAACAAGGAACTCAAAACTGTTCTTCCTATTTTTGTAATTAGAGTCTCATCTATTTAAAAAATGGGATGCGGTCCCAAAAGTGATATAACTTTAGATACACTAGTTGGAATGTTGATAACCTTTGAGTTAGATAACTTTGATAACTATGTTCCTAAATCTGGTAGCATTGATTTTGCATTTGAAAATAAACTATCACTCATGAAGAAAGGTGGAAAATCTAAAAGAAAAAATTTTGACAGTGAAGATGATGATAATTCTAATGATTACTTGAAGTCATTGAAGCCCTTGTTTCAAGAAGATTCCATAAAGGAAAAGGAAAGTACAAAGCTATTTAATATCTCTAATCTATTTTTCTTGTGAAGAAGTTGGTCACATTGCTGCAAGGTGTCCAAACAAAGAAGGAAAACAAGAAAAGAAGCATTACAAGTACAAAGGCGAGAAATATTTCAAAAGCTACAAAGACTACAAGGATAAATGTAATAAATCTTGTGACATGGCTAAAGACTCTAATAGTAGTGATGAAGAGGAAATGGTTTACAATGCTCTTAAAGATGAATCAAATGATGAAAATGAAAAGATGACCCTCATTTCTCATATTAGCAAGAATGAAACATAGGTTATTTATAGTTGTTGTTCACACCACATGACTAGTGATAAATCAAAATTTGAGCACTTGGAACATTATGATGGTGGGAGTGTTAGATTTTGAAATGAGGAACCTTGTTATATAAAAGGAAAAGGTTGCATTACATTGATTGATGTACTCATATATGATAATGCTTATTGTGTTGAAGGACTTAAACATTATATACTTAGTTTTCCATAGTTGAACAAAATTGGATTAAAGATATAATTCATGAATGGGAAGGCTATGTTTCTTGATGGGAAAGGAAATGTAGTAGAGACTAGAAATTGAAAAGTAAATGTAATCTATTATATCTGCATCTAACTCAAAGTTTATGTTTTGTAGCTCATATAGAGGAACCTTAGTAATAGACTATGGGAACCAAGTCTTAGATAAAGGAGATCAACTTACAACAAGTGCAATTCAAATGATAGTTTGAATGACCCAAGTCTTAGTCATCAGGACCCAAGTTTCAACTAGTGCAAATTGAGTCACAATCTAAAATACCTAAGTTATCAATAATGGGACCTAAGAATGATTCATAATATTATCTTGAGCATGGTGACTAGATTGGAAAATTCTCTAAATTCAAAGAGAGGTTACTTGTACTTTCTAGTTATATTAGAAAGCATCATGAACATGAGAAAATCATTGAAGATTACTCAAAAGGCACATGTTTTCTTATTGAGTTTGAACATACAATTGCTAAAGATGCATTAGAGAAAGATATGAGATTAGAATATGTGACTACAATAAAAAAAATTGTAGACATATTCACCAAGACATCACCTAAGGATGAATTTTTGTATCTAAGAGGTACGTTAGAGGTCATTCCCCTATCTAAAGCATGCTAAAAAATGTCTAGTGATATATTAGCCACACATTTTGAAGATTAGTCAAGTTGATGTAGTATTGCTAGAGAAGATTGGATATGAATTAATAAATTAGGTACATGGAATGATACATTAACTATTTTCTTTGGCATGAGATGTCAAAGAGGGAGAGTTTTTTATCATATTAGAGAAATTTTGTATTAGCAAGTTTATTGTTGCAAAAGAAGAGATCACTAAATCAAAGGGAGAGATTCTAGTTAGAGAAAATCATTCTAGAAGGAGAGATAAATGTCAGAGGGAGCTCTCATTGATAGAGGGAGTTACCATGGATGAGAATCATAATGAAACAAATGATATTATTCTTAATTTTGGTTTTCTCTCAAAAAATATTAATATTACGACATGTTGCATTGCCATCATTGCCAAAGAGGGAGACTATTGTAAATAATAATTCAATTGTATGTTTTCTTTGATGGTACACAAAATGCTAAGCCTTTACTAAGAAGTTACTGATAGCCAAGCACATTCGATAATTGAAGGTCTGAGTTTCATGTATATGGTGAGCATTCAATTTACCAAGTGCAGAGATAGTATTAAACAAGCTTCGTCATTTAATGAAGGGATCCTCTATGTTCACTGAGTACTCAATTTTATTTTAGCTGACTATTAACATATTTAGTCTAATAAATTTAATGGTTAATAGAAGCTGACTTAAGGGATACAAATTAATTAACTAAGTATTCAAGTTGACTTCTCAAGGTGGATCATCATATGAAAGGTCAAGTTGAAGATTGAAATGTAGAATTGAAGAACATGAATTAAGGAAGTGAATTTGAAGGATATCTTTAGTGAGTAGAGCATCTAAGTGGACCAAGCTAAAAAGAACATTATGATCAAGAAAGATCAAGTAATCAAGCCTGAACTAAGATTTGAATTAGAAAGGATAGTTGTATAAGCAATCAGATCAAGTCATTGTTACTCTCTAGGAATTGTAGCAGTGAATCAAATTTCCTTATAGTGTTTGACGCATGCAAAAAATGAATAAATAGGGCCAAAGGTTCACCCATCTATCCAAAACACCTTGCAAGAGTTAACACAATGGAAAAAAACACAAGGAATAGCAACCAAAGGAGGAAATAGAGAGAAATACTTTTATTGATTCATCAAAACATCTTCATACACACCTAGCTATAAGGCTTTCTAGGTTATGACCAATTACAAATACATTTGAATTCAAAGATCAAACTTCAAATTTCCACTCTCAGTTCTGCTCCCCAAAATTCTTCTTATCTCCTTGAAAACTTACTTAACAACTAACCCTGAACACTCTATATATACTTGCCAAAATAGCTTATATAAGATTCTAGAACATAGAAAAGCCACAAGTTGGCCCATAATAGATATCAACTACCTATATGAAAATTAAATGTGAGAAAAGTCTGCCCAAACTAGAGCCAAACATAGATAACTCAAAAAATAAAGACTTCATAGAAATTAACACTTAACATCTACATGAGCTTGGCATTCAAAGGAATCACTTGATATAAACTACGAACTTGACACTTAAAGGATCACTTGACACCAATAGGAACTTGACACCCAAAGGATCATTTAGCACCAATAGCAACTCAGCACCCAAAGGATCACTTAGCACCAACATGAACTTGGCACCCAAAGGATCACTCAACACCAATAGGTGGAAATAAAAAAAGTGTAGGATTGCAAGGAAACCTAGGATGTTCCTATATCAAACAACAGAGGTTAGAGAAAATGATTCTCCTAAGTCATGCAAGTGTCACAAACTAAATTGAATCCAACTTATATTGCAAAATCAACGTAGCATCTTCAATTGGTCCACTCTCCCATTTCATTGAACACTCATAGTAATCTTTCCCTCTTGTACTCTAACCAATTCTCTTATCTAAAATTTGTTCAACTTCTTCAACCTGTTTCTTAGGATAATCATCAAGTACATCAACTTCTTCATATAACTCATGATACTTATATAAATCAGCAATATTGAATATAGGAGATATATCCATATCATTAGGTAACTCAATTTTATAAGCATTACCACTGTCAAACTTTTTCAAGATCTTACAAGGTCCAAATTTCTTCATCTTCATCTTATTGTATGTTCCAATAGAGAATCTCCCTTTCTTCAAATGAACCATTACCTCATCACCAACTTCAAAAACATGATGTCTTCTAGATTTATCAGCATTCTCCTTATACTTTTGATTATTTTGCTCCAACCTAAATTTCACTTCTTTATGTAAAGAATCCATAAAATCAACAAATTCTTCCCCTATAGTGCTTCTCTTTTCTTCACCTGCAACATCTCTCAAGTCTGACATACCTCTAGGATGTATTCTAGTAACAATCTCAAAAGGTTTCTTCCCTGTACTGCTATTCACAAAAATATTATATGCAAATTTATCTTGTGCCAATATCATCTCGCAATTACTTGGCTTATTCCCAACTAAACATCTCAGTAAATTAACCAAGCTTCTATTCAAAACCTCTATCTATCCATCTATCTATGAATGGCATGTAGAGCTAAACTTTAGCCTAATACCAATCTTCTTCCACAAAGTCTTCCAAAAATAAACAACAATCTTATTATCTCTATCAGAAATAATACTTCTTGGTAATCCATGCAATCTCACAATCTCTTTAAAGAAAAGTTTAGCAACATGCTCAACATCTAATGTCTTCTTACATGGTATGAATAAGCCATCTTAAAACATTTGTCCACTACAACAAATATGCAACGAAAACCTTTCACTATCTTAGATAGTCCAAGAACAAAATCCATAATGATGTCAGTCCAAAGTTTCTTAGGAACAATAATAGGTGTATACAAACAATATTTTGACTTACTCCTTTTGCAACTTGGGAAACTCCACAACTCTTTACAAATTTTTGAACATCCTTATACATTTGAGGCCAATAATACTTCTCTTTTAGAAAACCCGATATATTATCAATTCCAAACTTCTAGCTAATCCACCCTTATGCTTTTCCTTAATCAAATTCAACCTCATAAAAATTTTAGGAATACACAACTGAATACCTTTGAAAAGAATACCTTCTTGAATGAAATAATCATCATACTTACTTGTGTGATTTATTAGATTTGGTGCTCTACACTCTCCCCATGCCTCAGAAAAATTAGGATCAGCATCATACAACTCTTTCATTTCATCAAAACCAAGTACTTCCACCTTCATTTTAGTCAACAAAGAACATCTTCTACTCAATGCATCAAAAAATTGTTAGTAACTTCACTCTTATGTTTAATAAAAAATGTGAAATTATGCAAGTACTCAACTCACTTCATGTGTCTTTGATTAAATTTATGTTGACTTCCCAAGTATTGTAAAGCTTCATGAATCAAATAATTTCTCCACTTCTTCAATGCTTTGACAATATCACAAAATTCTTGATCATACACATAATATTTCCTTTTAGCATCATTCAACTTTTCACTAAAGAAAGCAACAACCTTACCTTCTTGATATAATATAGCTCCTATTGCATTACGGCTTGCATCACATTCAATTTGAAATACTTTTTTGAAATCAAGTAAAGCCAATATAGGTATTTTAGTAACATTTTGTTTTGAAGTCTCAAAAGTCTTATCAACTCTATGTGTCCAATTGAAGTCCTTTTTATCTCCCTTCATTTTCTCATTCATAGCATTATAAGTAGAACTGCAATTCTTTATAAGCTTTCTGTAAAAACTAGCCAAACCATGAAATGATCTTACCTCACCAACATTCTAAAGTGTAGGTCATTCCAAACTTTCTTTAACCTTCTCAAGATCCATCCTCAAGCAATCAACTAAAATAAAAAATCCCAAATATACAATCTCCTCTTGCATAAATGAACACTTTTTAAGATTAATTAGCAACTTTTCCTCTTTCAACCTCTGTAATACTTGCCTAATATGCTCAAGGTGTTCTTGCTTAGTCTTGTTGAATATTAGAATATCATCCAAATAAATAATCAAAAACTTACCCAAGAATCTTTTTAGAACTCCATTCATCAACCTCATGAAAGTACTAGGTGCATTAGTCAAACCAAAAGGCATAACCAACCATTCATACAAACCATCTTTTGTCTTGAAAGTAGTCTTCTATCATCAACTTCTCTGATTTTGATCTGATGATAGTTGCTCTTCAAATTAATCTTGGTAAAATACTTTCCTCCACTCAAAAAATCCATTATGGCATCCATCCTTGGCATAGGAAACCTATATTTCACTATGATCTTGTTAATAGCTTTGAAATTAGTACACATTCTCCATTCTCCATTCTTTTTAGGTGCTAATATAGTAGGTACAACACATGGACTCAAGCTTTCTTTGATCAAACCTTTCTTTAACAACGCATGCAATTGTCTATTAAGTTCTTCATTCTCTGTAGGTGTCAATCTATATGCTGCTTTTTTTGGAAAACTAGCTCCAAGAATTAGATCCATACATTGACTTATACTTCTTATTGGAGGTAAACCATTAGGAATATCATTAGCAACAATATCTTTGTACTCATTCAACAATTCTACAATTTATGTTGTTACTTTTTCATTACCAACTTTTGTTACTAGGTCATTACTACCAACACTCAGTCCTCTAGGAACTATAGAAATGAAAACTTGATTCTTCTTTACTTCCTTTTCAAATTTTTTTCATTAACCATGCAAAATTTTATTGTAGTACAACTGACCTCATCTAGATTTTTGATCAAAGGAAACAATATTTGCTTCTTCGCATTCACCCAAAGAGTATATTGATTCAATCTCCCATCATGTACAACATATCTATCATATTTCCAAGGTCTACCCAATTGAATATGATAATAACCCATAGGCATAATATCACACAAAACTTCATCATAGTAATGTCCAATCTTGAACTTCACAAGGCATTTCTCACTTACCAATACCTTATACTCATCTTTGATCTATAAAACATGATAGTATTTAGGATGTTTTAGCCTCTACAACTAAAACTTTGTAACTAGCTCTTCTGATGCTAGATTTGTAGAACTTCCATTTTCAATGATCATCTTGAAGCATTTTCCAACCATCTCACATCTTGTCTTGAAAAATACTTCTCCTTAAAATAGGTCCCTCATCACTTCCCTTATTACATAAGGTTCTTCTCACCATAAAATTTTCTCTAGCCTTAGGCCCACTTGGTGAACCCTCATCATCTGTTGGAATGTCTTAATGGGAAGAGTGCTTTTGAGAGGGGGTGAATCAGAAGCACTAGCCTTTTTTCTTGTTTTAAATCCTTAATAACATATAACTAAAATTAACCTACATGCATAAAAAAATTAAACAATCATGAGAAGCAACCATGCATCACAACATAACACTTGAGATTTTGATGACCCAGAAACTCTCCAGGAATAAGAAGGTAAAACTGAGGTGGGGATGACACCCACAAAATTACTGTAGCAATTGATTTCAACCACTTCTGATGGTTTTCTCTATTAAAGGCCTGCGCTATTAAAGGCTACAACACACTATTAAATGTGACCCTATTAAAGGATTTCTACACCCTATTAGGAGTGTTCCTTGTTAGCAGAACTAAGAGAATTCAACTTAAAATTCCACCTTGTCAAAGGATTTACATAAGGCTATTAAACCCACCTAACTCAATAGGATTTCCAAATTCCCAATGCAATTGTGAGAGAGCATTAGAATAATACACCTGATCTAATGCAATTTTTGATGCTTATCCTAGGCTCTTGATCTGCACTTCTATCTTTGATCTCTACTAGATCTAATCTACTGATTGTGTTCCTTGTTCTATTATGATCAACTAGATGTGCAAATGTTGTCCTTTCTACTAAATCATTAACACCAATGTTCTATAATGACCTTAATAATAGGCTCTACTTTTACTTCTTCTTTCAACTTTTCTCCTCTACTCTGTTCAATGGCATCAAGACTCCCTTATAGAGATTAGTGGTTTGTTATGCATCATTGATTCAATTGTTCCCACACAAATCCTAAAAATTCACCTATTGGCTGCATGCAATCTCCAATTTTCTTATTGGTTGCATGAAGAATGCATGGACAAAAGAAAGGATTTGATCTTATCTCCTTATCCTACTATGAGTCATGGATTACTATTTTACATCTTTGTTTATGATTGCACAAACTTTCATGTTGATCCTACATTTCTCAGCACATGAAGTAATACTGATGCTCGGAACCATCTATTCTAGATTGCTCGACATCTACTATGTTTCCTGGTTGCTTGGCTCCTATAGAATTACTGTTTCACTTAGCAACTATTAGTTTTCTACATTGCTTAGATTCTATAGATTCCTAAATCACTTGGCTCCTATTAACTTCACAATGCTCAGCTCTGGTTGGATCCTAAGTTACTTGAAACATATTGGTCTCATTTTCTCAGCACCTACTGTGACTTGCTCAACACATACTATCTTCCAGTCTACTCAGCACTATTTGTAACTCAGCATGTGTTAGAGTTCTGGCTCAGCTTCCATTGTATACTCGGCATGTATAGTGAAAATGGTCAAGTATGTTGACACTAATTTGTCAATCTTACTTATTTGATCAACAATCTCTCCCTTTGACGTGAGTGTCAAAAACACTTAACTAATCATTCATGATCTAGAACTTATGTGTCCATTCTTCATTTACAAAATTTCAAAAAGATATTGTGAACAACAATATACCTTATGACTCCCCCTGAGTTGATTATATCATGAATTCTAATGTCTTGTGCCATTGTGCCTAATGTACTTTGTTCTTTGACCTGTTTCTGACCTGTTCTTGCCTTCTGATCCTGTTATCTCCTTATTTTACTAAATGCATTTCTCCTCCTTTAATATATCTTCCCCTTCAAATATTATCTCCTACATTATCTCCCCCCTTTGAATATTTTCTCCCCCTTTTTGACACTTATGTCAAAGGATTCTAAATGGTAATTCCATGCTTGGCCAAAAATGTCTTATTTTCCTCAAGGAGAATTTGGAGAGCTGTGTCCCAGTTTTTCAATGCAATATCCAATTACTTGTGTTGGATTGCAAGCTCTGCTGCTAAATCAACAAGTCCTTCATGTGTAGAAATATTTGGATCCTTCTTAAGGACTATTTTTGCATACATCTGCTCCTTGTGTAAGACTTCTAATTGGGGAATGATAGAGGCTTGTATTTACATCATTTTTTCTTTAATAGTGGCCTCTTTTGCTGATAATTCAACTAATTCCCTCTAAGTGTGAAGTGTTTTAGCAAAATCTTTCTCACTTTGTGTAGTATTTGAGGGTAGTTGCATGTTGGAATTGCAAGCTGGAGAGCTTTAGTTTGCTCTCAAGGTTCAAATTTTTCAGATTTATTTCTTGTGTGAACTTGGAAAAATCACACAATTTTCTATAAAGGGAAAATATGTTCCCTAACACAATCTTTACATTATCCAATCTCTTAGCTAGGTCAACTTGTCCCAAAATAATGTTGCTAGCTATCTTTTAGTTGACCTTGCCTAGAAAATTCTTTTTTGACCATTCCATTAGTTTTACATTTGCATCATGGTCTTCATTATTCACTTGGTCAATTATATCAGATAGTTTCTCAAGAAATGGCCTACTTGAATGTTGAGGTTGTACGCTGAAGGCATCCATGAATATATCTTTGATCTCATCCATTTCCTTATTGTATTTGAAGTCTTCCCTCATTGCCTCTTGCCTCCTTCTTTTATCTAATGCACTCTATATTTCATTCATCTTTTCCTCAATCAGAGTGCTTGAATCATAATAGGGTATTTGGATTTCTTTATCAAGCTCAGGAATACCATAATGAGTGGTCCTAGATACCCTAGTAGAACTTGAGCTTGGTGTACTGACTTGTAAGCCCAACTTATCAGTACTTAGGTGCTAAACAGGTTTGGTAGGAGTTCCTATTTTTGGAAATTCAATCAAATTTTGTATTACAGACTCCTCCTTATCCTATGTTTCTCTTTTATCCTCTTCTTGCATGACTACTGCTAGGGATGTACTTGTTATCAGTACTGATGTACCTGTGATTTCTCCTACTGTTGCACTCAGCCCCTGATGAGGTTACATGGCTATTCTTGGTGGTGATGGAGGTGGTAGAAATGGAAGTCTATTAGTTTGAGTGATTTGAGGTGGTTCTTGTGTTGACACCTTGGCTTATTTGAGTTTATCTACTGACTTTTAGAGCTCATCTACACAGACCAATATGGGACTTGTACACAACTATGCTCGAAGGATTTTTTGGTCAAGGATCTTAGTGAGATCATCTATAGTTAATGGATTGATCTTTTGACCTGAGGTGTCAACAACATTCTTAATCGTTATGATTTCTATAGGTGTGGTGGTAGAGTGAGGAGGACTAGGAGGTGGAAGTTGTGTGTCTTACACACTTTGGTACTCATCAGTGCCCCTATCTTCATCTTTTCCTTCTTTCTCTTCAACCTTTTTCTCTACTTCTATCTTATCTTCTCTCCTCTTTCCTCTCTCTTCTGGTTTAGCCGTGGCTTCTTCGTTATATTCCTCTTCAAGGAAATCTTCAATTTTCTTATACAAATTCTTCCAAGATCTTGTTGTCCTTTGTACAACTTCTTCAATTTTATTTTACAAAATGGAGAATGACTGATAATTGGTGTAAATCTTTTATTATGCCTTTTGAATGCTTTAATTATTTGTTGCTTTGTCAAATTAGGTAGTATACTTGCTAGGGTTTATTCCCTCATTTCTTTCTCCATTTTCAAATAGAAATGCCATCTATCTTCAATAATTTTAGACAATTCCTTTTGCAATTATCCATCTAGTTCAAGACGTGTATACTTGAACTATGCCATCATTACATAGACTAATTCTTCTATTATGTTTTGTTCCTCTTTAGTGAACTTATTGAAACCAATCTTTTTTATATCACTTCAGTCTTCATTCCTACTCTTTTTACATAATGTATCAACTGAAGACTTAGGAGGATGACTTACCTTTTTAGACTAATCTTCTTCATCAGTATTAGGTTGAGCCACATATATTTTCCTTTTCCTTGGCTCTTCATGTCCCTTCTTTGTTGTTCTCTTCTTACTTTTAGCTTCCTCTTTGGCTTTTTGTGTGGTGGCCCTTGTTGTAGCTCTAGTTGTTGGATTCTTTGGTGTAGACTAAGAAGAAGGAGGTGTGATTGCCTTCCTTTTGATGGCCTTGCCTTAGATGGATGCTTCCTTGTCTCCTTTTTCCTTGGCACTCTCATCTTTATCTTCACCTTGGCCTTGTGACAATTTAAGTGACCCTTGTTTTGGCTCATCCTCATCTTTCTCATCATAACCTTCCTCTTCACCTTCACTAATTTCTTTAGCTTCTCTTGCTACACTTGTTGCTTCAACACCAAATTTCTTCTTTATATTCTTTTCCAAATTCTCTTTCTTCTTCACTACTGTGGTAGTCTTGAGTTCTATAACAACTCTTGATTTGACAGTGTCGTAAGTTCCAAATGCCTTGGTAGATTTGTCCATTTCCTCTGCAAGTAATTTTGTAATAGAAGCTTGATCAAGCTCATATCCCAATGGTCTGAGCCATGTTAATCTTGGGATGACTGCTTGGATGTAAGTATAATCAATGTCAACTAGGAAGCATATGTCATTCTCATGTTGATTCACCAATGAGGTTGGTATCCTCATTCTTCATTGCATTCTTGAAATCATCAAAATATATAGTCATTTGATCATCAAAGCTATCTCCCATTTGTGCAATAAAATCATTAATTTGATCAACAATTGTTTTATTCTGACTCTAGTTGACTTTGCCAAATGAAGGGAATTCCTTCATCACATAGAAGAACATAAAAACTAACATTGATCCAAATTTTCATTATGCTCCCTTGGACTTTCTAACTGCTCCAAGATTTTCATTAATCTACTACAACATGATCTCTACAAGGTTGTATGTATGATCCTTCTTTATCAGTTTGTATGTAACATCAACAACTATACAAGGCACATTATTCAATCTGTTGTACTGATAAAATTTGTGTCATATGATCCTCAAAAAAAAATCTAACAGGGGGTATTTTATGATGTCAATTATCATTCCCCTATTATTCCATTTTTCACTTGTGTTCTTCTTTATTGTTTCCTTCTTTTCACTTCTCAGTGTCTTGGGCCAATCTAGGGTTCAAAATCCTGTAACCTTATGAACCATCTTCTCGGTAATTTTAACTTGTCCATGCTCTAACCAGAATGATCCATCGTGAATTCTGCTTAGTATTATGTGTATCCACTCAATTTTGAATATGATTTGAAAAACTAGGGCTTTGGTTAAACCATTCTTCTCTATAATTGAAAATTCATCCTTCAATATACCATTATCACACAGTTTATCATAGCCGTTGAAGATTTCTAGGTCTCCTATGGCTCTTGTTGGTGTTTGAAAATGTTACCCATTTCCAATTATCCCAATGAGAAACTAATGCATCTAGGGGTAGCTAACTCCCATTATCAACACATCCATTAAGACACCAGGCCAACTATAAGGCATGACCCTTCTTCTTCTTTAGGCTCTGCAAAACCTAGGCGGGTGGACCTATAGATTCTTTATATGGTTCAAGTTATCAAAGCATACACTAAATCTAATATGAAGTAGATAAAACCCTTATTTGTCCTAATAACTCATGAAATAACATCAATCTACAATAGCTAGATGTAGATCTATGAACCTCATAAGCTGAGTGAGGGAATTCTATGATAGGTCTTCAACATGAAAGGGGAAAAGCATTTGATTTTTGATGTTGATTTCAACAACCCTCAGATATGCAATAGTGAGAAAGTAATGATCCTGTAGCTGAACAGTGCCTAGTCCATTGGGAAAATTCATGAATCACAAACATACATATGCATATCAGAGACATGTGTGTATCTTCAGATATAGATCTATCTATTTAACTTTTAAATAGACATCTATGTTCAGTTTAAAATCTCGTTCTTACTTGATATCCTCCTTAATAAATCCGCAACCTTGTTGATTTCTATGAAGCATTTACACATTTCCTTGAACTATAAGAAACAATGAAATAACATACAGTCTTAGGGGACTACAATTATAATGTAAACCCTTTGTTCAAAGATCATAAAACATTGAAATTCAATGAGAATGGAGACAAGATTCAACTGAAACTTAATCATCTGCTGCTCTTTGCATTATTTCCTTGAAAATATACAACCATATGCATGAAATGAAAGACATGAGAACAACCTAATAAATCTAAAGTATCTGTATTTATCTTCCTACTATTGTTCATACAAGAAGAATATTGCTGAAGAATGTGGCTAGAATCACAGATCTGGATCCAACAAAGTGGTCTCATAGAATGACTACAAATTCTCTACCAACAGTGGTTTCTTAGTAACAAAAAACTAGAACTGAAAACCTTACAAAGTATCAGAGAAAGAAAGATATAGAGAAGAAAGAAATCTTAGATCTGTTCTTTACTTGACATGTGTCCACTTGAAAATCAATCTTCGGGCAATTGAAAACTTCTTCTTTCCTTCTCCCATCTTGATCTGATTTTGTTTCATCATTGTTTGCAACTGATTTGCAAATTTCTATTTTTGATAGAAAACCTCATACTACTTGAATAGACAGATTTTTTTGTAGAAACTAACCTCAGAGTCAAAAAATTCAGACTTTCACGATTCTGACGATATATGATAAGGCATACTTTGTCTTTCAAAAATGCCCAGAATCTCGATTTGAAAAACACTACTCTGGTATGGAACTTAGTGTGCAACTTCTTTAATTTTAAAAATTGGAAAATTTAAAAATCCTTTAAGGTTCAAAATTCATACTAAAGCCCATTTTAAAATTAAAATGAATCTGCACGTCCAGTTTGAAAAAGAATAATAAAAATAATATTTTTTATTATTTTTCAAATTTCTCTTCAGCCTTCTGAATTTGGGTCAAACTTGGTTTGACCAATGCCACGTAGCACTCCATGATTGGACACTCGATCTACATTATCTGCCACATGTCATCTCTTGATTGGCTCAGACCTGAGCAATGCCACATATCATCGTCTCGCTACTTCACCATGGTTAAACATTGTGCATCTTTGTTTGACGAGATAACGACATCCACATGATTTGCCACATGTCACAATCTCATTACAACTACTTTGAACTCACCACATAATCACCTACTCACACATATTGCCACTTGTCACATGTTGATTCACTGATTTGACTCTTGCTAGATTCTTGAGTTTTTCGGCAACCTCACTATGTTGCTAGCTCGATTTTTGAAATTTTTCGGCTAGTGAAGTAGAGAGGTGTCGGATTCTTTCATTTTTTTGTCGCTACAAATTGTTTTCTTTTTCATTTAAAATATTACATTTTAACTGGCTGATGTCATCCATGGTCCCACCTGCGCTTGCCAATGCCTTCCAAAAGACCATGTCTTCAACACAACCAATAAGTTGAGTGTTGGGGTATTTATAATATTGAAAAGTCTAACACACGAGCAATGTGGGATTTACAATGTTTAAGCTTTCTTCCTCTACTCACGCCTACAAATTGCCGACTGCCCCTATTACTCTTAACCGTGGCTTTTAACTATCTCTATGTAATGCGTGGATCTTTATAAAACCATGGGCTTGCTCTCTATCCTGTGGCAGCTTCATGGTTTTTTACCTCTGCACGAACCTTCCTCCTCTATTACTGGTGCTTCTATTTGTCCAAATGTGGCCTTGTTAGATGTGGGCAAGGTATGCTTCCCTAATGTTAAAACACTTTTTAATGTAGATGTAACTTCATCTCTTACACTGTTTGTTTTAATGCAATCTTCCTTTAGCCTCTTTGTTGGTGAAGCTTCAGTTGGCTTCAAATCCTCATTGTCTGATTTCCTTTTTGCTCTATCAAATTTTGTTGCTTGTGGCATGCTACTAATAGATGCTAGACTACTCATAACTTTTTTGATTGTAACATACTTCTCTCCATCCACATCTCTGGCACCAGTATCGTCATCTATCCTGGATTGTCTTTCTGACAACTTTTTCAACTCTATTCCACAAATTCTTAGATCATCACCTTTTCCTGTGTCAGCATCAACATCTGCATCAAAGTCGCCTCCTTTCACTTCTTCCTCAGTCTCATCACCAACCTTTTTGTTTAGGCCCAATTTGGTTTTTCTCTCCCCCTCTTCATCCTCATTCTCCTCTTCTCTATCAAAAAGAACATTTTCATTGCCTTCATCATCACCCTTTTTGCATCCACTCCTTGGACCACCTTCAAGCTCTTCAGGTTTTCCATCTTTAGCACTAGCACCACCACTATTTTCTATTTTCATCATCCATCTACAAAATGCTTCAGTAGTTTTCTTTCAATCTCTAAAAAATTCATGATCCAAGGATTATAAAATCATTATGATTTCATCCCACATAGCTTTGCAAGACTCATGATTCTCTTATCTGCATGTGGAAATTCCTTAAGTTGTCTGTGCTTCCCTTAGGTAGCTTTGATGTCATCATATAAATCAAAATGGAATAATTGGCTTGGGAAGACTAAGAAGATAAATTTTAACTAAAGATGTTGCACCAATAGGACTCATGCCCTCAGTCAATGAGGCATTCCCATCTTCATTATACAAAGAAATCAGACCTTGAACAACCTTTACATCTCCTTAAGTCCTGAATATGTACTTTCCCTTTAATGGTCTATCACATTTTGAAGTTTTAATCATCACAATGCATGATCTCCGCTTGTAATGACTAGAATTAAATACAATCAAAAGAACATTACTTTAAAACTCCTTTTTAATCATTTCTGCACCATTGTGAAAATTGTGTCAGGAGGCCTGCCAGGTGACCATAAAAACTAACTTAATCAAGTAACCAGGCCGTAAAAATTGGCATGAGTGTTCAATCCTGTATACTTTACCACACTGCAAATTTTAGCCCATAACGAATCTCCAGTCAAAGTTTTTTAATTTTCGAACATCCATACTTCAATTACCTTGCAGGCAAACAAGGTTAAAAAACATAAACTGGGCTCAGGTTCGGCATTATAAACTGTGTTATTGATCACTTGGGGTTCTAAAAACTAGGATATAAGTTCTTTTCTGTGAAGAGAATATAATTCCATGTTTTGGGCTCATGACGAATCATAGGGCACATTTGGCGAATTTTCAAAAACAGGCACCTGGAAATTTTAAACTGGCAAATATGTCAATAAGTAGTTTTTGGTAAATGGACGGACATATCAAAGTATGCAAATGGATTTTTCATGACTCGAGAATTAGCATGCTTCAAGGATTTTTAGGAGACAACACAGTGATATAATCCATTTAGGCTCACCAATCACAGGATCAAAGTTATAACGTGCCGAACAGGGGTACGAATCAACCTAGATACCTTAGTCATAACAAATTAATGTAAACTAGGTTTTTGATCATGCTAGAAAACTGATCAAATGGATTCGTCATGATCTCAAAATTGGAACATATGAAGTGTCTGACCGCTGGAACACAATGCAAAAATAATTTCCTCATTTGGATCAATTTGGTCAAAGATATCATTGGTCGAACAGGGCTTCCCAGAATTGTGAACAACTACACAAATGTACAAAATAGTAAATGACCAACTTTGAGGGGTTTGAAACCTAGTCAAACGAATTTGAAATGACTTGAAAGATGAAACATAGATTCTTTGTTATGGAAGTTAAACACTCCCAAAGTGGCTAGTCATGAAACATTCCTGGGTAAAAGATATTCAAATGCAAACTGGGCCTCTAGTCGATATTTGACACTTTGGCAGAAATGCAAATTTTGTCACTAGCTCAAAATGGAACTTCACAGAAGGATTCGAGATGGAAAAATAAAATTGTGGATCACATGCACATATCAAATGGAACGTGGTAAGCCACTTTAACACCATCTAGGCCTCAAACTGACAACTAACCACATATGCATAAAAGGCACTTTAGGGTATGATTTTTTCAACGGTGCTCAAAATTAGGGCTACAATTTTGAGTGCTAACGATGGCTCTATCTGGCGATGCATGCCCCTTGTGGGCATGGAAAGGATTCAGATCTCTGGAGGAAGCAGACCACACACACGACAACAAAAACTTCCTCGAACAACTTTATTGAAAACAGGGAAACTACTCTACTATGTACAAGCAATGGCACTGGACCACCAAAAGTTTTAGAACTTCTTACCTCTGTCAAATGCCTAATTTTCATTCATGTCTTCATGAGGTAAACTATAACTCTCTTTCCCATCAATTCCACCAATCAGATTAGCACTTTGAAGCAAAACACTCAGCAAAATCGAATTCACACTTTCATTCTCATAAAGCATACATATATCAAAATTACCCTTTACTTCATACTCATTATGAGAGAACAAATCAGCATGCTCATAATTATACAAACTAGTTTTAGAATCAAAATCTGACAATGATTCATGCATGCTGATCGGAAACACAAAGACTTCATATTCTATATCATTCATCAAGTTGCATGTATTAAAGGCTTGCAACTCACCTTGCGCCTTCGGCTTCAAAAAATACAATGGATCTGAATCAACTTCATGTATCATGTCATCATATACCGACTCAGATCTGAAACTTATTGAAAAATTACCAACATAGTCTTCAAGAAAAGGTTCATCAGACATATGAAAAGAATCTTCATTAAAATTCTCATTAGCAGGAACTCTATTGGCATCAATATTCTTATCAAAGAAATTGCTAGAGATACTTGTGAATGCGTCAAACTCACTAGCATAGGACTCACCAACCTGTAGAGAAGAT
The DNA here is from genome assembly GCA_028749045.1 of Cupressus sempervirens. Lineage (NCBI taxonomy): Eukaryota > Viridiplantae > Streptophyta > Pinopsida > Cupressales > Cupressaceae > Cupressus > Cupressus sempervirens. Next base: position 599,942,905 of record CM053790.1, read on the forward strand.
TTAACTATAGATTCATGTGTACCATTGTCGGTATTCACTTTATTGCATGAATCATCAAATCTCATCTCAAGTAACTGCAAATTACTGTCATATACTTCATCTGGATCAGATAAAAAACCAACTGATCTCTCGTCATCATTAGTAACATCAATCATAGGAATTTCTTCATTAATTGTTAAATTAAAATCAAAAGATATCAAGAACCTCTCGTTATCATTTCTATAACATAGATCTGATTTAACATCACTCATGACAGTAGTAAATACATCTCTACTGGTCTTCATTTCTTCAAACAAATCTTCATGCTTATGCTAAAAGTCTTCAAAAGAATAACAATGTTGATATGCAAGAGAACAAACATAAGGGGTATACATCATACCTTACATCATCCTTACGAGATGCACGCACTAATAAATGCAAAGTTGAATCACACATTGAAATATACCTTTCAAACTCATGTTGCAACAAGGCTGAGACCTCATTTGCATTCAGCAGATCTTTTTCACAAACTTCTTCATCTTGATTGCAATTATTTCTCAGATAATCTGAAGAACTTATAACAGTGACATCATTAGTCATACAATCTGAACAACTAGTAGTACTTTCACAATACATATCCTCTTCCCTACACCACATCTAGACATTAGATGCATTGCTACATTCAACTTCATTGCAGGGAGACATTTCAAAACTACTGTTATAACCCTTTTCATTCTCAAACATATTGTCATAGGACTCATCACTTTCACTATGACCGTCAACATTTTCAATTTTGACAATACAATAACCATTCTTTTCTAAATAGCCTTCACATTCTCTAAATACTCTCTCAAAGTATTTGATCTTTTCAAATCTTGCTTTCGCTATCCAATGTACTAAATTAGGCATGAAGACTATTAAAAACACAAAAACCCATGATAATTCACTGGGTCTTGCTGAAATGGGAAGCTCTACGATTTCCAACTTGAATTGCATGTAAATCTGAATTGCATCTAAGTCATCTACACTTCCCACATTCCTTTGGACAGAAGGAATGACTTGACTATGAAGCTTTCCATACAATATAAACAAATTTTCATGTACCTCTTCATAGCTTGACAAAGTATTATCAGATCTACAATCTGAATCCATTTTGAGAATGAAATTTCTACCTCTTTATCTAGTGCTAAAAACCACTGAATAGAGGCAACCCTTTTAAAACACTTGACCTTCATGAAAAGAAGCATGAAAATCAAAATACCTCAAGTGCTGATGCTGAACTTTGATCTGCTGATTTGGCACAGGTGGAAGACTGAAAATCCTTCACACCATGATCAAACTTTGTAGAGCCGCCACCTCTTTGCAAGAGGAATGAAATAAATACTGTTGTGATCTATTCTTACATTTTAATTCTTTATAACAGCAGATTACAACAACACTTTTAAAAACTTATCAAGAATTTAAAACATCCTTTCCAAGATCTATCAACAGTCTCAGATCTGCCCATACAACTGAAAGTCCTTCAAAATTTTGCAATGAAATCAAATAGGAACAAATTGGTACAGATATTTGAGAGTCACCACTCACACTTTGTGAGAAATAAAACATAATTTGTCACCTGAAAAATCTGAACCAGAGCTTCAATGTATAAAAAAAAAACCTTGCAGATCACTGACATCTTGAAAAGAATTTACACTTTATAAACAAATTCTTGACTCTGAAACTTTCTCAATAGTATTTGCAAATTGGACTGATTGAAGATAGACCTATGACAATCATAGAACACAATTTTCATCTAGTTTCAACATACTGCTGATAATGAATAAAGCTTAACTGGGGAACATGAAACTTCAGCAAGGAAAAGGAACACATCTTGCTACATATTTGCTATATCCACTTTGTTTCACATCAGAGGCTCTTGTTCTTTCAACAAAATGGATTGCCATCTTATCTCCCCAATCAAGTTGCCATTTTTTTGGTGTTTGAAAATGTCACCCATTTCCAATTATCCCAATGAGAAACTGATGCATCTAGGGGCAGCTAACTCCCATTACCAACACATCCATTTAGACACTAGGCCAACTATAAGGCATGACCCTTCTTCTTCTTCAGGCTCTGCAAAACCTAGGTGGGTGGACCTATAGATTCTTTATATGGTACCAGTTATCAAAGCATACACTAAATCTAATATGAAGCAGATAAAACCCTTATTTCTCCTCATAACTCATGAAATAACATCAATCTACGATAGCTAGATGCATATCTATGAACCTCATAAGCTGAGTGAGGGCATTCTATGATGGCTCTTCAACATGAAATGGAAAAAGTGTTTGATTTTTGATGTTGATTTTAACAACCCTCAGATATGTAGCAGTGAGAAAGTAATGACCCTATAGCTGATCAGTGCCTAGTCCATTGGGCAAATTCATGGATCACAAACATACATATGAATATCTAAGACATGTGTGTATCTTCAGATATAGATCTATCTATTTACCTTGTAAATAGACATCTATGTTCAGTTTAAAATCTCGTTCTTACCTGATATCCTACTTAATAAATTTGCGACCCTGTTGATTTCTATGAAGCATTTACACAATTCCTTGAACTATCAGCAACAATGAAACAACATAAAGTCTTAGGGGACTGCAACTATGACCTAAACTCTTTGTTCAAAGACCGTCAAACATTGAAATTCAATGAGAATGGAGACAAGATTCAATTGAAACTTAATCGTCTGCTGCTCTTTGCATTATTTCCTTGAAAATATACAATCATATGCATGAAATGAAAGACATGAAAACAACCTAATAGATCTAAACTATCTATATTTATCTTCCTACTACTGTTCATACAAGAAGAATATTACTGAAGAATGTGGGTGGAATCATAGATCTGGATCCAACAAAGTGGTCTCATAGAATGACTGCAAATTCTCTACCAATAGTGGTTTCTCAATAACAAAAAATTGGAACTGGAAACCTTAAAAAGTATCAAAGAAAGGAAGATATAGACAAGAAAGAACTCTTGGATCTGATCTTTAGTTGACAAGTGTCGACTTGAAAATCAATCTTCTAGCAACTGAAAACTTCTTCTTTCCTTCTCCCATCTTGATCTGATTTTGTTTCATCATTTTGTGCAACTGATTTGCAAATGTTTATTTTTGATAGAAAACCTCGTACTACTCAAACAGACAAATTTATGTGCAGAAACTAACCTAAGAATCAAAAAATTTAGACTTTCATGATTTTGACGGTATATGATAAGCATACTTTGCCTTTCAGAAATGCCCAGAATCTTGATTAGAAAAACACTCCTCCGATATCGAACTTAGTGTGCAACTTCTTTAATTTTAAAAATTGGAAAATTTAAAAATCCTCTAAGGTTCAAACTTCATACTAAAGCCCCTTTTAAAATTAAAATGATTCTGCACATCCAGTTTGAAAAAGAATAATAAAAATAATATTTTTTATTATTTTTCAAATTTCTCTTCAGCCTTCTGAGTTTAGGTCCACGTGGCACTCAATGATTGGACACCTGATCTGCATCATCTACCATGTGTCATATCTTGATTGGCTCAGACCTGAGCAATGCCACATGTCATCTTCTAACTACTTCGCCATGAATAAACATCGTGCATCTTTGTTTGACGAGATAATGACATCCACACGATTTGCTATGTCATTAGTCAAATTTTTGAAATTTCTCGGCTAGCGAAGTAGCGAGGGGTCAAATTGTTTCATTTTTTGGTCGCTGCAACTTGTTTGCTTTTCCATTTAAAATATTGCATTTTAACTGACTGGCATCATCCACGGTCCCACCTACACTTGCCAATGCCTTCCAAAAGACCACGTCTTCAAGAAAACCAATAAGTTGAGCGCTGGAGTATTTACAATATTGAAAATTCTAACACACAAGCAATGTGGGATTTACACTTAGGTTTAAGCTTTCTTCCTCTACTCACACCTGCAAATTGCCGACTGCCCCTGTTACTCTGAACAATGGCTTTTAACTATCTCTATGTAATGCATGGATCTTTATAAAATCGTGGGCTTGCTCTCTGTCTTGTGGCGGCTTCATGGTTTTTTACCTCTATGTGAACCTTCCTTCTCTATTACTGGTGCTTCTGTTTGTCCAAATGTGGCCTTGTTAGATGTGGGCAATGTATGCTTCCCTAAGGTTGAAACACTTTTTGATGTAGATGTAACTTCATCTCTTACACTATTTTTTTTAATGTAATCTGCCTTTAGCCTCTTTGTTGGTGAAGCTTCAGTTGGCTTCAAATCCTCATTGTCTAATTTCCTTTTTGCTCTATCAGATTTTGTTGCTTGTGGCATGCTACTAATAGATGCTGGACTACTCATAACTTTTGTGATTGTAACATACTTCTCTCCATCCACATCTCTGGCACAAGTATCGTCATATATCCTAGATTGTCTTTTCAACAACTTCTTCAACTCTTTTCTAGAAATGCTTAGATCATCACCTTTTCCTGTGTTAGCATCAGCATCTACATCAAAGTCACCTCCTTTCACTTCTTCCTCAGTCTCATCACCAACCCTTTTGTTTAGCCCAAGCCTGGTTTTTCTCTCCTCCTCTTCATCCTCATTCTCCTCTTCTCTATCAGAAAGAACATTGTCATTGCCTTCATCATCACCCTTTTTGCATCCACTCCTTGGACCACCTTCAAGCTCTTTAGGTTTGCCATCTTTAGCACTAGCACCACCACTGTTTGCTATTTTCATCATCCATCTAGAAAATCCTTCAACAGTTTTCTTTTGATTTTTCATTTTCTCCTCTGCTTCTTCCAAAGATAGTTGTTTACATTTAACCACCTTGTTAAAAGTATACCTACAATGCCTTTGTGTCCTCGACTTGAGGCCAGATCTGCAGGTGTACAACCAGCAAAAATCTAGGTGTTGGATCTGTCAATGCCCCTGGAGCTGCCTCTAAATGAATGTCACAAAATTTAACATTGACACCAGCAGAAACAATTGGATTCATTTTCTAGTCACAACCAAGAGCAGCTGGCAAGTGTATAGCTCCTTTCCCCTTGTCATCTAGCACATTCAACCCTTTACCTTCAGCATTTATTTTTGAAAGAGGCCAAGCATGTAATTCTTTCTTGATTAACTTCTACATCAACTTTGCACGTGCCTTACCAAAGTCAGCTATAGATTTTTATAGAGCTCTCAATCTCTAAAAACTTCATGATCCAAGGATTATAAAATCATTATGATTTCATCCCACATAGCTCTGCAAGACTCATGATTCTCTTATCTGCATGTGGAAATTCCTTAAGTTGTCTGTGGTTCCCTTTGGTAGCTTTGATGTCATCATATAAATCAAAATGGAATAGCTGGCTCGGGAACACTAAGAAGATAAATTTTAACTAAAGATGTTGCACCAATAAGACTCATGCCCTTAGTCAATGATGCATTCCCATCTTCATTATACAAAGAAATCAGACCTTGAACAACCTTTACATCTCCTTTAGTCCTGAATATGTACTCTCCCTTTAATGGTCTATCACATTTTGAAGTTTTAATCATCACAATGCATGATCTCCACTTGTAATGACTAGAATTAAAAACAATCACAAGAACATTACTTTAAAACTCATTTTTAATCATTTCTGCACCATTGTGAAAATTGTGTCAGGAGGCTTGCCAGATGGCCGTAAAAACTAACTTAATCAATTAACTAGGCCATAAAAATTGGCATGAGTGTTTAGTCATGTATACTTTACCACACTGCAAATTTTTAGCCCATGAAAAATCTCCAGTCAAAATATTTTAATTTCCGAACATCCATACTTCAATTACTCGGCAGGAAAACAATGTTAAAAAACATAAATTGGGCTCAGGTTTGTCATTATAAACTGGTTTATTGATCACTTGGGATTCTAAAAACTAGGATATAAGTTCTTTGCCATGAAGAGAATATAATTCCATGTTTTGGGCTCATGATGAATCACATGGCACATTTGGCGAATTTTCGAAAGCAGGCACTTGGAAATTTTAAACTGGCAAATATGTCAAAAAGTAGTTTTTGGTAAATGGACGGACATATCAAAGTATGCAAATGGATTTTTCATGAGTTGAGAATTTGCCTGCTTCAAGGATTTTTAGGAGACAACACAATGATATAATCCATTTAGGCTCACCAATCATAGGATCAAAGTTATAACGTGCCGAACAGGGGTACGAATCAACCTGGATACCTTAGTAATAACAAAACAATGTAAACTAGGTTTTTGATCATGCTAGAAAACTAATCAAATGGATTCGTCATGATCTCAAAATTGGAATATATAAAGTGTCTGACCCCTGAAACACAATGAAATAATAATTTCCTCATTTGGATCAACTGGGTCAAAGATATCATTGGTCGAACAGGGCTTCCCAGAATTGGGAACAACTACACAAATGTACAAAATAGTAAATGACCAACTTTGAGGGGTTCGAAACCTAGTCAAACGAATTTGAAATGACTTGAAAACTGAAACATAGATTCTTTGTTACGGATATTAAATACTCCCAAAGTGGCTAGTCATGAAACATTCCTGGGTAAAAGATATTCAAATGCAAACTCGACATCTACTAATTTTGTCAGTAACTCGGCAACCACTGTAGTTTTTACTTGGCTTCCTCTTGACTTCTTGACTCAACTTCCAAAGAAGTTTTACTTGGCAACCAAAGACAACTCAGCATCATCATTCAAACTTTATCTTAGAATCTTAACTCATGCAAATTTATAATTTGCAGTGCTTCTTCTCTGGATAGGGCTAATGTATGATACTTCCATATATGTATCAGCCCCATAGGTTCATCTTTTGATTAGTTGGATGAGGTATGGTCACTTGACCTCTTGGGTGAAGTGATCCTTCCATTAGATGCATTTGGTACATCCTTTTTCTGCCATGTCTTCTTTATATCTGTTCCGATGTGTGCCTCCTCAACTTTTTCTTTTCCCTTATTTACTTCAGTCTTGGATGCTTTGGCCTTTGTTGAACAATTCTTGTGAACATCTATAGTTTTCAAGCAACTAAACCAAGTAGTTTGGTTCAACTATCTTTTATAGTTTCCCTTGAAGTGTGTTCTGATGCAATTTTGGGGTATGTGACCATACTCTTGACAATAATGACAACATTGTCTTGTATTGTATTCCCAATTGTGATCATGTACATAGTTGTCCCTCCTTACATGCTGATTTGGTGTCCATGTAGGCCTTGATCTGCATTCAAAGGCTCTATGTCCATCAATTCTTTGTGTCCTTGTGACTTTAGACCTGTAGTCTTGTGTCATGTGTCCTTGCATGTTGCACTTGTGATAGTAACCCTTGCTTTTAGGTATACTTTGTTCATTGATCCTTCTATTCCTACAAACATTAGCAGTATGCCCCTTTTTATTATAGTAATGATAAGTGGGTTTAGAATCCTTACCTTTGTCACTTGTTTGCTCTGCACTCTTCGATGATTCACCAACTTTAGTGCTAGTGTATCCAAATCTTGATGTATCATGGGCTGATCTTGGGGATTTCAACAACTGTTTGAAGTACTTGATAGCTTCACTTTACTTTTTGAGATTCTCTATTGTTTCTTTTTCTCTCTTTAATTCATTTTGCATCCTCACAGTAGAGATCTCAATATCTTTCATATTGAGTTCATGATGAAGATTCATTAGTTGGAAAGTGTATCCATCTGCATGTTTGAGATCATTGTTAATTTAGTACATTTTTCATCAAGTTTCTTTGCAAGATTTCTTTTGTCATCTTCCATCATGACTCCATCCTCAACTTCTCTTTTCTTTTGCTCAGTGATTTCACATAGCATCATGGCCTATGATTCATGCTCCATCTTAAGAGTTCTTATCTCTTCTATGGACCTATATTTTTCTCCATCAGTTCTGCTATTGTTGAATCAAATTCTTTGGAATCTCCTTTGGAAAATATTTGTGTGGTGTCAATCTCCTTGGAGAGAATATCATTTTTGGCTATAGCTATTTCCTTTCTTCTTTTTAAAGATTTTCTTAATTCCTCTCTAGCTTCCTCTAGCTTGTGGAGAATGAGATGCATATCTATTACCTAGTTCTCAATGATCTTCCCAAGTTTGAAGACTTCCATCTTTGGATCTTTTCATCCAAGCTGTTAGGGTTCTTCTTTAGAGAACTTAGCTTTGATACCAATTGTTGGAATGTCTTAATGGGAAGAGTGCTTCTGAGAGGGGGATGAATCAAAAGCACTAGCATTTTTTCTTGTTTTAAATCCTTAATAACATAAAACTAAAATTAACATGCATGCATAAAAACATTAAACAATCATGAGAAGCAAACATGCATCACCACATAACACTTGAGATTTTGATGACCCAAAAACCCTCTAGGAATAAGAAGGTAAAATTGGGATGGGGATGATACCCATAAAATTACTATAGCAATTGATTTCAACCACTTCTAATAGTTTTCCCTATTAAAGGCTACAACACACTGTTAAATGTGACCCTGTTAAAGGATTTCTACACCCTATTAGGAGTATACCTTGTTGTTGGACTTAAGAACATTCAACTCAGAATGCCAGCCTACTAAAGGATTTGCATAAGGCTATTAAACCCCCTAACTCAATATGATTTCGAAATTCCTAACACAAGTGTGAGAGAGTATTAGAATAATACACCAGATCTAATGTAATCTCTAATGCTGATCTTAGGCTCTTGATCTACTCTTCTATCTTTGAACTCTACTAGATTTGATCTAGTGATTGTGTTCCTTGTTCTATTCTATTCAACTAGATGTGTAAATGCTATCCTTTCTACTAAATCATTGACACCAATGTTCTGCAATGACCTCAATAATAGGCTCTGCATTTCCTTCTGCTTTCGACTCTACTCCTCCACTTTGTTCAATGGCATCAAGACTCCCTTTTAAAGGTTTGTGGTTCGTTATGCATCCTTGATTCAAGTGTTCCCACTCAAATCCAAAAAATTCACCCATTGGCTACATGCAATCTCCAATTTTATGATTGGCTACATGTAGAATGCATGGACAAAAGAATGGATTCGATCTTATCTCCTTGTCCTACTATGAGTCATGTATAACCATTTTACATCTTTGTTTGTGATTGCACAAGCTTTCATGGTGATCCTACATTGCTTGGAACATGAAGTAATACTGACGCTTGGCACCATCTATTCTAGATTTCTTGGCATCCGCTATCTTTCATGGTTTCTTGGCTCCTATAGAACTACTGTATCACTCGACACCTATTAGTTTTATGCATTGCTTAGCTTCTACTGATTCCTGAATCACTCGGCTCCTATTAAATTCACAATCCTTGGCTCCTGGTGGATCTTGAGTTACTCGACACATATTGGTCTCATCTGCTCAAACCTACTATGACTGGCTTGGCAAATACTGTCTTCTAGTCTACTTGGCATGTATTAGAGTTTTTGCTTGGCTTCCATTGTATACTTGACATGTATGGTGAAAATGGTTAAGTGTGTTGACACTCATTTGTCAATCTTACTTATTTGATCAACACAATCTTGAACCTCACAAGGCATTGTTGACTTACGAATACCTTATGCTCATTTGTGATCCATAAAACATGATATTGTTTAGGATGTTTTAGCCTCTACAACTACAACTTTGTTACTAGCTCTTCTGATGCTAGATTTGCAGAACTTCAATTGTCAATGATCACCTTGCAGCTTTTTCCAACAATCTTACATCTTGTCTTGAAAATACTTCTCCTTAAAATAGGTCCCTCATCATTTCTCTTATTACATAAGGTTCTTCTCACCACAAAATTTTCTCCAGCCTTAGGCCCACTTGGTGAACCCTCATCATATCCTTGAACCATAACATTTCTATTACCTTGCCCACTTTCAGAGGATCTACATTCAAAAGATCTACATCCTTCTCTACCACATCTGAAACAATTACCATGAAATCCACCTTTATAATAAGAATTACCTCTTCCTCAATAAGAATTAGTACCTCTTGAGTAAGAATTACCACTTTTCCATTTAGTTTTTCCGTTTTCATCATTCTTACATTCATATTTTCCTTTATTCTCCACAAAACTTTTAGATCTACCACCTCCACCATAAGATCTACCTCTGCCTCTCTAGAATCTACCACCTCTATGTCTTTGTCTTTGTCCATGCTTCTTTGTCAAGATCTCCTTAGCTTTCAAGGCATATTGGTATGCTTCTTCCACACTTTCCAACTTCACAAAACTCATTTCATCCTGTATTCCATATTTTGGTCCATTAATGTACCATGCAATTTCCTCAATATCATCTTTCACATGTCCAGATCTAATGTCCAATCTATAGAATTCCTCAGTATATTCTTTCATAGTCATTTCCTTTTGTTTCAAATTTTGCATCTTTCTCAACACGCTAACTTGGTAATTAGTAGGAAGGAATTTTTTCTTTTCTTTGTTCACCACTTTGGCCAAGTTCTAATCTTCTCCTTTCCTCTCCTTTTTCTATTAGTTTCCAAGTGCTCCCATCATAGTGATGCATGAACTTTCAACCTAGTGACTACAATCTTCACCTTTCTATTATTAGGAGTTTTTTCATACTCAAAGAACTCCTCCATATCAGAGATCCAATCCAACACAACATTGGTGTCCAATTTTCCATCATAAGGAACAACTTCTATAGTAGGATTTGAATTTTCCCTAGACAATAATCACAACAATCTTTCCTCATATTGATCTACTTTAGGTTTTGAATTATGGTTTGGTGTTTCTGATTCATCATCACTTACATCATCAAGATGTGCTCCTCTCCTTTGGGCTATCTCCACAACATCTAATCTGGCTATAATTTGTCTCAACTGATCTAATATAGCATCATTGGTATTTATTCTACCATGAACCATCTTTAAAAATTAGGTTCCGAAAAGATCATAGCCCTTTGTAAGTTATAGGTCAAATTCATAGATCTACCACCCTACAACCAAATCCAAATTAGGGTTTTACATGATCTAATCTCCACAAGAATGAACCTCAGGCTCCGATAAATTTTCCCAACCAAGGTCTTGGTACAAACTGCCTCACACTTTGATGATATGCTTCCACACTCAGAAACAACAAGCTCTGATAACAATTGATGTAGGTAAAGAGTGAATGACAAGGGAAAAAAATCTCACCCAGCTATCCAAACCACCCTACAAGAATTAACACAAGGAATAACAAATGAAGGAGAAAGAAGAGAGAAATACTTTTATTGATTCATCAAAGCATCTTCATACATGCCCAGCTATAAGGCCTTCTAGGTTATGGCCAATTAAAAATACATTCACATTCAAAAGATTGAACTAAAAATTCACACTCTCAGTTCTACTCCAAAAAATTCTTCTTATCTCCTCAAAAACTTACTTAACAACTAAGCCTAAATACTCTATATCGACTTGCCAAAATGACTTATAAAAGATTCTAGAACATAGAAAAGCCACAAGGAAACCCATAATAGATATCAACTACCTATATCATAATTAAATTTCAAAAAAAGTTAGCCCAAACTAGAACCATACATAGACAACTTGGAAAATGAGGAATTCACAAAAATTGGCACTCATAATCTACATGAGCTTGACATTCAAAGGAATCACTCAGCAACAACTACGAACTCAATACCAAAAGGATGAGTCAGTGCCAATAGGAACTTAGCACCCAAAGGATCACTTGACACCCAATGGATCACTCAGCACCAATAGGAAAAAAGAACAAAAGTGCAAGATTACAAGGAAACTTAGGATGCTCCTGCATTAGTGTTAGCCTAAAAACTATTTACCAAATCATCTAGCAAGGTGGCATTTCAAGATTGATGTGTATGAAGACCTCTAATAAGGCCACTCCTAATAGGCTAAATTAAATCCTCTAATAGGCTCACACATAATAGTGTGTTTTTTAACTTTTAATAGGGTTGGTTCCTAATAGCGCTTACTTTAGAAGAGTTAAAAATAGTAACTAGTTGCAATTGGTGGCTTTCCCAAATTGGGTTTCTACATTAAATCTTGGTGTCTCTTGTATTCATGTTTTTCTTTTTTTCTTTTTTTTCTTTTTTGTAACTAAGTTAATAAAGGCTAATCACATTGATATCTTAAGTTCTAATTATCATTGTGCTAAATGAGTGTCAACATTTTATTTAGTGTTAATTGAGTTACCATAGAACATTCAGTGTTAACCAAGTTACATCAAGATTTGGTTTTTTATTGTGTTGATATCTAAAATGGACTTGGATTTGTTTTAGTAGTAACTAATTCAGCCCTCTTCTCTTAGTTATTCCTTTCCATTTACAACAATAAACAACAAAATAATTTCTATCACAATTGTTCCCTTGTGCCAAAAATTAGTGAACCAAGAAGAAAGTTCATAGTTGAAGCCTCTTATGGCTTCAATGTAATTGCTCAACCTAGTTTTCTGGAAATAAATCTTTATTTTTAGCTTTTTCTTCTACTCTCTATTATCTCTTGACTACACTTTCTTCAATGCTCAACCCCATTATTTTTATTTTCTTGAATTCTATAAGCAATTTTAGAGTGTCTTGTGTTTCTTGATAATTGGAAGCTTTGCACAATCTAAAAAAAAATGATTTTTTTTCATTGGAATCGTTACTCTAAGAAGCTTTGAGATTTAAATTGAAAAATTTTTAAGTTGTTGTGAAAAATTATCAACCTTCATCTTTGATATGAAACCTAGGAGAAAATGGATGTCCTTGGGTTGCTTGAAGTGACATAAATCATTATTAGCAGCCTTAACACAAATGTCTTGTATTAAGGGCATGATGTAATTTATTAAAATATTGTACTTTTCCTCTTCCTTATTCCTAAAAGAGCTTTCTAAAGTCTTTCCATTAATGCCTCCAATAGAGATAAGTGGTTATTAAATTTAGATAGATGATAAACCTTTCAAATACACTTTTAGTAATTAGAAAAAACCTTAACTTTATTAAATAACACATTTTAAAACCCTATGAAATAATCTTACCCACTGTTTTACAATCTCCCAATCTTATAAATAAAAAATGGTAACAAAACAACCTTCTACCCTAAATGATTAAAGTTCTTGTTATTATCATGCCTAGGGAATTGAATAAAGATTTGTTTAGCCTATTTCTTCTTTGATCTACATTTTTGTGCTACTATTGATTAATATTATCTAGAGTTCCTTGAGAAATTTCATGCCTAACACATATCTTGCTTTGGAGTTACCTAGATCCTAATTAGCCAAAAAATTAGCAATGACATTTCCTTCCCTCGAGGTGTGTTATATTTGGAGACTCCTAAATGAAGATAACTTGATAGATCTAGCATATCAATCAAAGGCTTGTTAACTTGAATTGGGCTGGTATAAGGAAGAGAAAGAAAACTAAATGGGACTCACCTATGCCAAATTTCCTAAAATATAAAATGGAATAACAATCTTTTAATGCCAAAACCTTCCTAAGCAACTAGTTTCTAATATTTCTCCCTACTAACTACAGGTGTGCTTGTAAAAAAAAAATTGTGTATTTTTTGTAGAATACCAATAATATTTCTTGGAATGACAACCTTAGACATGAAATAAATAGGTATGCTATGAAGATAAGCCTTTACAAGTTGAATATTACCCTAGATACCCAGGAGCTTCCCTTTCTAGCCTACTAGTTTCTTCTAAAATCTCTCCACAAGGTTATTCCACAAGGATATAGGGGGTTTATTTCAAGAAAAAAAAAAAGACCTAAGTAAATATCATGGATAGAAAAGAGTTCATAGCAAGGAATAGAAGAAATCTAAGCATGCATGTCTCTCCTAGTATTAAATAAGAACAATTTCTTTTCTTCAAGGTTAATACTATTGAAAATAATTTCTTAATTGTTTATTGTCTTTTGATGCTATGAAAAATGTCATGTCTTTACCAATTAGTGGATTCTTAGCTCACTTAGGTAATGAAGATAGTTTCCTGTGTTTGTCAAGCATTTGAGAGTTTTCCATGTTTATAAGGTAGTGTCTACTTTGTTCACTTGTGTGTCGAAGAGAAGATCATAGAAGTTGAGTGTTAACCAAGTTCACCTGGGTAACAAAGGAAAGTTGGATGGAACCAATATTGACAAAGATAACTTAGTTACCAAAGGAATTATATGAGGATTTAGTGTTAATTGATCTCACTTGATTAACATAGAAAATTTAATTCTAAGTTAGTGTCTATCGAGTAGGGTTGGCTAACAAAGGACTTCCTTGTTTTGGCATATTTAAATTTAATGATTTTGTCTTTTGGTTCTAGCAAAATGAGGAGATGAATATTAATTATTCTAAGATGTATTCTATCATGTCCCCTTTTCAAATAATTAAAAAAATAATCTTTGCTAAGGCAGGCAGGCCCAAGAAAGTGAAGTTTTGGAAAAAGGGGGTTAATCTTTGGAAACCGTTGGACTAATAAATGAAAATTATTATTAAAATATGTTTCATTAACCTCTCTTGGATGTGAGTTAAAATTATGCCCTCTTTTAAGGGGTTTGGAGGCAATTTGGTCTGATTGGAGAACTTGATTTTTGCTCATTCTTTGTTATTCTTCAGAGGCTGCCAAACTTGTGGAGAAGGAGACCCAAGAATGAGAGTTTACAGGTTTCTAGGGAGACCCAAGAACGGGATTTTTTAGGTTTATAGGAAGGCTAAGGATGGGATTTTGAAGCCATTCCATGTGCATGCTCAAATAGAGTTTGTCTTTGTGCTGAACAGTGCAGATTTGTGGGTTTTCGGGTGTGTTTTTTGTATGAGTTTGGTGTTTTCAGTTGAGTATTTCATATCAGTTTGGGTTGCTGCTGTATATCAAAATTTTAAATGTTAAAATAGAGCTGAATATATGTATTGGGACGTGATTAAACTTTTGAGATAGATTATTAGTGTTTTTGTGGTGTTTTCGGGCATTTTTGTGTTAATTTCGGGAGCCCGATGAGCATAGTTTTTGTCCTATATTTGTGAGCTATTGTGTAAAGGCTATACAGATCTAGAAATGTCAATTTTTTTAGGCTTTTATGCTACTGAAATTTCTGTAAAAATGTCCTTTTTCAGATTTATTAATAATTTGTGAAGTTGTGAAGCTTTTGGCACTATTTTCGGCATACCCGATTTGGGGTTTCTTGAGAAATTTGGTGGATCTTTGTGATATTAGTTGTTTGATCTTGAAGATCTGATTAGAGGCTTGAAATATCATAAAAAATCAGAAAAGGAACATTTTAGTGGTATCAGAGCCATGATCTTGCCAGCCTGAGGGTTTGTAGAAGTTGCATGTCAGTTTTGACAACTACCTAGATCTTGCATTTCAGTTTTGAGAACTACCCAAATCTTGCATGTCATAATTTATGGTTGCATGTTGCTTATAATCAGCTGCATTTCAAAATTTATGGTTCCATGCTACTTCTAATCATTTGCATGTTAGTTCTTGGTGAATTTGGTGGTTGTAGAAGTTTGCATGTCAGTTTTGACAACTACCCAGATCTTGCATGTCATAATTTATGATTGCATGTTGCTTCTAATCAGTTGCATGAAAAAATTTATGGTCTCATGCTACTTCTAATCATTTGCATGTTAGTTCTTGGTTAATTTGGTGGTTGCATGTTGCTTCTAATCAGTTGCATGTCAAAATCTATGGTTGCATGCTACTTCTAATCATTTGCATGTTAGTTCTTGGTGTTTGAAGAAGTTATATCCTATTGGGCTTACACTCTACTTTATCTAGAATGGACAGGTATAGTACAGAGTCTCAGAGGACACGATCTTGGACAATTGATATCCAGAGTCAAAATAGTAGAAAGGATGGTTATTTAGACATTCAAGATAAACTTATGAAAATAAGCCATGAGATGTCTGAACAGTTGGTTGAGCACCACCGTATACCTGATTTGGGGTTTCTTGAGAAATTTGGTGGATCTTTGTGATATTAGTTGTTTGATCTTGAAGATCTGATTAGAGGCTTGAAATATCATAAAAAATTAGAAAAGGAACATTTCATATTCAAGCTGATTTAACAATGTGTATGGTATAATTATAAGGTCAAGTTAAGGGTTGAAAGTGTAAAAGTGTATGGAAGAATAGAAGATGCTTAGAGGAAGCAAATTAGAAGGATAAACTGAATATCCTTATGGATTTGCAAAGATACATTATATCAGGAAGGATTGAGTATTCAAGCCAAAATTAAAATATCAAATCAGAAATATAGTTGCATCAAAAATTAGGTCATCACATTTTTACTCTCTAACCATTGTAGAAAACATCTAAATATCTCAATTGTGTTGTCTTAACAACTATTTATAAATCCTCTAACAAGGTGGCATTTTTAGACTAAGTGTCTAAAGATCTATAACAAGGCCACTCCTAATAAGGTGATGAGATCCTCTAATAGGGTCATGCATGACAGTGTCTTCTATAACCTTTAATAGGGTTGGCTCCTAGCAAGGTTAACTTTAGAAGACTGAAAATCAATAACTAGTTGCAATTGGTGGTTTTTCCCAAATTGGGATTACACATTAAATCTTGGCATCACTTATGTTCATTCTATTTATTTTATGTACATGAAACTAAGTTAATTAAGGTTAGCCATAGATAATATCCTCTGATTTTTATGTAAATAATTTTCCAAGTTAGAGTTGTTATTTTAGTGGTTACCAAGTTACAACAGATTAATAGTATTAACTGATTGGTTGTGTGTTGGCAAGAAACACTATTTTTTAGTGAATTTTATGATCTATGTTGAAATCTAAGGGATATGTGATTTTTGTTAGTGGCAAGTGATTCACCCCTCCCCCTCTTAGTTACTCCTCTTATATTTCTAACAATTGGTATCAGATCTTTTGTTGCTTGCAGAAAAAGTTTCAATGACATAAGCTAAAAAATTAGGATGTCATAGAGAAGAGAGATTCCCAAGATGAACAAATATAACTTTGAGGCATTGCAAGAATTTATGAAGTTTAACCTAGAAACCATCAATTATTCAGGTTTGAATATTTATAAAATTATTACAAGCTTGCTACTAGAACATTGACTATGGAGGAGATTGCTAAAAGGAAAAATCATAACATCATAATGATTGACATTGCATTATCTCTTAACTATGTTGAATTTGATGAGCTCAAATAATGTGCTACTACTCAAGACATGCAAACCAAACTAAAGGATATCTATGGAGGTCACAATAATGTTAAAAGAGCCAAAGGAAAAATCTTGAGATGTTAGTTTGGTCGGATGAAGATGAGAGAGGATGAAAACATTGCAAAATATGTTGAGAAAATCAAAGCTAGTGTTAGTGCAATTGAAGCCTTTGGAGGGCAATTGAAGATGTAATAGTGGTAAGAAAGGTACTAAGAACCCTTATACCATCTATGAAATTAGACTATTTTCTATTGGAGATATGAGATGTGATCCAAATAAAAAGATAACTTTGGATGATCTAGTTGGAGGATTGACAACATTTGAACTAGATAACTATGATATTTATACTCATAGTTCTAGCAATATTTAGTTTGCAGTTGAAGCCAAGTTATTACTCAAGAAGCTAAAATGTCTAAAGGAAAAAAATCTAAAAGTGAAGAGGAACACAGTTTTGATAGTGATCTTGAAGCCAATGAAGAATTTCTTGCAAGAAGGTATCCCAAAGGCAAAGGAAAGTATGAAGATAAAATTCCTTTAATCTACTTTTCATGTAAAGAATTTAGTCATGATGTTGTAAGGTGTCCAAATATAGAAGATAAAGATTAAAAGAAGTACATCAAGTACAAAGGTAAGAAGGGTTTCAAGAATTTCAAGAACTACAAAGACAAAGGTAAGAAGTCTTATTTCATGGGTGAAGATTCAAAGAGTAATGGTGATGATGAAATGGTCTATATTGCTATAAAAGATGAGTCTAATGATAAAGAAGATAAAATGGCACTTATCTCTCATGTTAGAAAAAATGATACATTTATTTTTGATAGTGGTTGTTCACATCATATTATTGGTGATAAAAATAGTTTGAACATTTGGAATATTATGATGGTGCAAGTGTAAGATTTGGAATTTGTAAACCATGTCGCATAAAGGGAAAAGGTTGTATCTCACTAACCAATGAACATAGATGTGATAATGGTTATTAGGCTGAAGGACTAAAATATAATCTAGTGACCATGGCAAAGTTGAATAGCATTGGATTGATAGTATAATTCATAAATGGGAAGGCCAAGCTGCTAGATGGAAAAGGAAATCTAGTTGGGTTTGAAAATCAAACAAAAGAGAACCTATTCTACCTAGATCTTAGTGAAAGTTCATCTTTCATTAGTCAAGTAGAAGATAGTTGGTTATGGAATAAATTGTTATGTCATTTAAAATTTGATAATTTGATCAAGATAAGAAAGAAAAAAGAGTAAGAGGTATTCCTAGTTTGAGGAGTCTTAGTATGGGCCTTTGCAAACGTTGTCAAATTTGTAAGATGGGCAAGACAAGTTAGAAAAGAAACAAATATCATTGTGAAGAAGTCTTGGAGTTGGTTCATACTAACTTATGTCAAGCTATTATAATTAAGAGCTATATTGGAGATAAGTACTTTATTCTTTTTGTTGATGATTATTCTAGAATAATGACTGTAATGTATCTAAAAGAACAATCTGAAGCTTTTCAAAAGTTTAAGTGGTGTATGGCAAGAGTAGAGAAGGAAACAGGAAAAAAGCCAAAATGCATTAGTTTAAATAGAGGAGGTGAATTCATTTCTAATGAGTTAATGAATTCTACACTATAAAAGTAATCAAAAGACAAGTATTAGTCCCTGGTACAACTCAGCAAAATGGTAGAGCTTCAATAAGGAATAAATCCATCATGGATTGTGAAAGAACTTTGGTGATAGAAAAGAATGTTGAAATCAAATACTAGAAGGAAGCAATGAGTATTGCAGTGTATACCTTGGATAGAGTACATCTAAAGAAAGACTCAAATCAAACTCCTTATGAACTATGGTATGAAGTTACTTGAAAATATTCCGTAGAAAATGTTGTATTCTGAAAGAGACTAGGAAAAGAAATTTTGATGTCATGGGTGATAAAGGCATATTCCTAAGATACTCTAGTTGAAGTAAAGTATATAATTTTTTGAATTTTTCTACTAATAAGATTATAGAAAGTGCACATTTTAGGATCAATAAGTTTGTTGCAAAGAGTGAAGAAAAGAACAAAAAAGATCCTAAGGATTACAAAAATTTTATTTACTTTGAACTTGATACATTGCAAAATCCAACTACATGTCAAGAGAATTTTCCTCTCAAGTCCCCAAAATCTCCAAAAGCACCCACATTTCCCATAGTGAAACTTGAGTCATAGGTTGAAGGATCCAAGTTCCAGTTAGAGGCTATCAAGTTGCGGCTAGAGAAAACTAAGTCTAAAGGACCCAAGTCATAGACAGTGAGACCTGAGCTTGATACAAAAGATGATGGTGAGACTTGTAGAACAAGTTCTAAATTCAAAGTACCTCTATTGGAAAGATATTATAGAAGGAAATATCTATTTGATCAGATAATTGTGGACAAGTTACATGGTACAATGACAAGGAACAAATTGAAAGGTACATATTTTCTTACTAAATTCAAACCTAGATCAGTTAAAGATGCTTTAGATAATAAAAGTTGGATTGAATCAATGAATGAAGAAATAGAATAAATAGAAAGGAATAAGAATTAGACTCTTGTTCCTAGACCCAAGGATAAAAATGTAATTTCCACAAAGTGGGGTTTTTAGAAATAAGTTAGATGAAGATGGAGAAGTTTCTAGAAATAAGGAAAGGCTAGTATGCAAAGGCTATTTCCAAGAAAAAGCTATTGATTATGGAAAAAAAATTTCTCTTGTTGCAAGATTAAAAGGTTTTAGGAATTTAATTTCTTATGTTGCACATAAAGAATTTAAATTTTATCAGATGGATGTGAAATCTACATTTTTTAATGGAATTATCAAGAGGAAGTTTACATAGAACAACCAAAATTTTTGTAGATCCCATAAAAAAGGATATGGTTTATGAACTACACAAAGCATTATATGGTCTCAAGAAAGGTTCCAAAGCTTGGTACAAAAGACTTCATAACTATTTGTTGAATATTGGTTTTCAAAATAGAAATGATATTAGTAGCCTCTATATCAAAAAAGGACCTTACAAGAAGTTTGTTTTGGCAAAAATCTTTGTAGATGACACATTTTTTTACTCGAAATGATGATGCATTCAAATATTTTTTAGAAGAAATGAGTAAGGAATTTGAGATGTCCATGTTGGAAGAAATAAAACTCTTTGTTGGATTGCAAACTCAATAAAAGAAAGATGGTATCTAAATTACTCAATCCAACTATATCGATGAGATAATAAAGAAGTTTGGAATGGAGGAATCAAGAATAGTTGGAACATCTATGTCTACTAGACATAAACTTTCCAAGAATGATGATTACAAGTAGGTAGATTAAACCACATACAAATAACTGATTGGTAATCTACAATATATGGGTTAGTGCAAGAAGTTGGGTCTCACTTTCAACCAAAAAGTGGAATTGTTTTTCCTATTTTTGAAATATATTGTCAATTGATGCTAGAATTTGAGCCATTTAGAGATTAAATATAAGAAAATGTTGCAAATAAAAATTTTAGTGCCTAGGATCTTCTTTTTGAATATGTAATTTATTTGTATATCCATTTGACAGATTATTTTTCTGGTATGGATCTTTAAAAAACACTTTTTCAAAATACTTGTTTCAGGACCATACCACGCTCATGTACAGACACCATAATTTGACAAAATTAAATGAATTTTTGCTAATCCTTTTTAAAAATTTACCTAACACACCAAATATTGATCAAATTATTTTTCTTGAATTTTTTAATGAATATTTTTTTAATAATTTTTAATTGACGATTAAGCCAATTTCTAAAATATCTCATGTACAGATGCCACAATTTAATCAATTGTTTTAAATTTCTTTTTTAACTTTAAAAGAATTGTGTGAGGATTGATAACATGTAAATTAATTTACAAAATATGAAACATTTAAAAAGTCATTAAAGTTTTATGAATGTCACTATTTAACATTTAACAGATACTTTTGATTAATAAGCAATGAGAAAATAGCAAATGAACTCATAACACTATAAAATTTACATTTTTGAAATTAGAATAGTAATACCTATAATAGATTTTTGTTTCATCAAAAAATTCAATGGGGATGACCATATAAAAATTATGAGAATCCTTGAAATTGTCGATTAAATTCCGTAGGAAAAAAAAATTTCATAAAGGCATGGCTTGGTAGGACCAAGCCTACACCATGCCTTTCCCTAAGGAAAAACCCCATGCAAATTCATGGCCATTCCAAATTCTGACCTATGTCACTAGAATCGAGCACCAAATTTGTAATTCAAAAATTGAGTGCCTAATTTGGTTTTTGCCATTGCCAAAAATGGGTACCCAATTTTTAAACAATTGGACACCCAAATATAGTCTAACCATTGGGCCCCAAAAAATGCCCCACAAACCAATTTTTAATTATTTTAATGATTGAATAATAGTTTTGATTTGCAATAGTGTATTCTATCATAGTTATTCCATTTTCTTATCTTCTTCTATAATTTGCATGTTGTTGATTCGAATTCAAAACTGGTGCAAATATGGGATCAAAACAATGAATAAAAAATAATATAAATGTTCTGACAAATGAGGAGATCTAAACAAATAAAGAGAATAAAGCATAATGTCAATGTGAGAGAAGACAAAGAAATATAGAATTGAGAAATGTTTCAAAGGAGAAAGACATTGAGGATACCACAATGGATGAAGAGGCTAAAGAAGAGAACCGAATACAAGGAGATTTAGCTGTACATTCTAATCAAACATTCAATACTGGTGTGTCTCCAAACCATCAATTTTTTTCTCATAATGAAATTGGTAATTTTTTAAAAGAAAGTTATGATTTAAATGATTTAGATTTTCTTCATGAGAATAGATTATCAAATGATCATGCACAACAAACTCCAATGGAAATGCATGCCCTATATGAAATACAAAGAAAAATTGAATATTAGATTCAAATCTCAAATAACAGTGAAAATGAAATTCCAATTGAAAATAAAAATTGTATGAATGTAGACATAGAAACACCAATTACTAAACAAACATGTTAGAATGATACTAAAGTGCCTGAACATAATTTTCATTTCCCTAATGATGTGCTAGATAATCTTGCTGGATTGGTTTTATGGAGACAAATTAGGACACATTCTAATAGATTATATAGACATTATTTTTATAATAAAAAATTTGAGTTTCAATGTTAGTTGAGGTTAAAACTAATTAAAATGTCTAAAATGCAAAAATTAATGAAAAGGTTAGGAATGTATGCAAAACCCTAGAATAAAAATGAGTCCTTAAAACAAGTTGTATCGGCTATCTCTAGTGCCTTTGATGCTATCAAAAAGAGAAGTTGCCCTAAAGATAAGAATATAGTATGATGAGTAGTAATAATAGCTTTAGTTAACAAATCAACAACTAAGAAAAGATTGATTACCAACAGAAGTGGATATCTTAATGTGAATTGTAACACTTTTGAAAGAGCTGTAAAGAGAAGAGTTATCTTTGATTGTGATCGAACAAATATTTTGTGGACTTCTAGTGGTAGACTCCCGAGATGTGGTATGGAACTTAATAGTGAAGTAAAAAGTTTTGTTGAAAAATTTTGGCATGATAATACAAGAGTATCACCTAATTCAAGAGATGTTCTTAAATTGAGAGTTGGGTCAAAAATATGTTTAGAAAATTTGGACACAACTCAAACTAAATTGTTTAGAAAATTTGTAGATGGTATGGTGTTAACTATTACCATTAGTCAATAATGTTTTGAAAATTTTAAACCATGATATGTAAGGATTAACAAGGAAGGAATCATATGTTGTTGTAAAAATGATGTTCAATTCCATTACCATTATGATCTATTTCAGTCTATATGTGGTACCATGCATAGTAAAGAAATGTTGCACAAATGTGGTATAGAAATACCACCTCAAATTATAAAGGATTTCATATGAGGTTTGTTTTGTAAGCCACCTAATGATCAATACTTTCTTTTCAATGCATGTCTTTCGAGTACATGTGATATGTGTGGCAATCTCTCTTTGTTAGATGAATGTTTTCTTGAAAATTCTTTGACTACTTTTGGACAACAATTAGTTAATGTAAAAGGATTCAAAACTATTGAATATCCATTTAAGGATGGGAAGATTGGAAGAAGGTGTGATCTAGTTACAGATAAAGTTAGATGTCATGCATTTATGGATGAGTTTAAGAGTGTGATCATACCAAAATATGTTGAACACTCTCAATATGGTAGATGGCTTGATGGATAATTTTGCATATGTAAGAATACATTTCCAATTGGTACTCAATTGATGACATTGCAAAGAACTACACACTTGCACCACAAGATGAGGTACAACCACAATATTACAATTAAGTGTGAGTAATAATTTATGTTCATGTAGTTTATATGCATGAACCTAATAGTACAAAGGAGGATTAGAAAATATTGAGAGAGTACAATTTCTATATGAGTGATAATAAACTTCATTCATCTAAGTTTGTCCAATATTGTTTCTAGGTCTTTTATGATAATTTAAAAGAGAGATAAATTCAAATGACACAACATTAGATATTGTTAGATAATTGTACAGGATAATTCAAGAAAGCTTTAACATTTTATTGGTTGAGTAGGACACATAGGAAAACTAATATCCAAAATGTGTGGATTTTTTTGAGGTTGGACATGGTAAAGGAGAACATGATGGTGTTAGTGCATGTGTGAAGAGAGCCCTTAGTAGAGAGAAATTAAAATTTGAGGAAAAAGACAAATTAAAAAATGCACATGAGATTGTGGAATGGTGTAACAAATATTTATACACAAGATCAAGTGAGAATTCTACAATTAAACTTTTCTTCTACTA
This sequence comes from Cupressus sempervirens, assembly GCA_028749045.1. Classification (NCBI taxonomy): domain Eukaryota; kingdom Viridiplantae; phylum Streptophyta; class Pinopsida; order Cupressales; family Cupressaceae; genus Cupressus; species Cupressus sempervirens. The sequence goes on from CM053790.1 coordinate 599,966,859, forward strand.
TTTGATGAGAAGAATATCCTTTCAAATTATGACTGTGACACAATTAGTAGGTTAGCTAAATGGCATTCATTTAGGAGTTGAAATTCTAACACTTGGACTATATGGACTGGGGAGCTTGCTTGTTTTTGTTAGTTTTGTCTTACAGATGAATGGGATGAATGCCAGAATACATAATGGGTTGAAGATTGGAAGCATAAACCATTAGCACCTACTGACACACATTTTCAAGATGATATAGTAAATCAAGGCCATAATGGTACTTTTACATTGGAAGACTATGGTTGTATTTCAGACCTCATACAGCCTAGTATGCACAATTAAATTAGATTTTGTTGTGATCATGCTTCAATTTATATTATTTATTTATGTACATGTCATTAATATAATTCACATGCATTTTTTTAATATATTAAATTTATATATGTGTACACATGTGATTAAAGTGTTTATGCAGTTTATCTTATCTTGTAGGAAATGTTTATGTTATTAGTGCACCTAATGATAATGATGAACAAATTGAGTATTTCCTAGCTAGATGTATGGAACCTAAGAAAAAATTGATATGTCATCAAGTAGACAATGATAGTTTTGAGTATCCAATTGGGTCTATTGTTGTAGCTAGCACCTGGCTACATACATACCTAACAAGAAGAAATGGTTTAACAACATTTCAAGACTACCAATTTGAAAAGAAGATTTTACACTATTATCATTTGGTTGTGGCAACAAATATCAAATTAGAAAGATAAAAAGGGAGACTTGCCAATAAGGTACTATGGACAATTTCAATGGACAAGCATGAGACAATCATAGATGCATTGCAAAAGAGAGAGGATGTAGATGGTAGAGTGGGATCACTACATTTAAATCAAACACATGTAAGTTTTTTCTTTACTGTGCTATTTATATATATGTACTTATATAATTTAAATACATGTATGTATGGATTGTGAATAGTAAATTATAGAACTTATGCATACCTCTTATTTAGGTCTCAATTATAATTTATGCAAATTTGAATGTTAAGGTGGATCAAAGATCAACATCTTGTGCAATTACACATAGTGAGTACATACAAATTACACATATTTACATAATTCAGATAACTCATATTAGTTTATGCTTTTATTAACATGTGTTTTAGTTTTAAAATTTTATTTTACAGGACCTCATTTGAAGAAATCTATTGAACCAATTCTATATTTTGAGTTCACTTCTATAAATATGTCATTGACATTATCTTACATGTATTGTGAAACATGTTGTAAACATCTAAAAATAGGAGTTTACTTCTATTTGAAGGGTAAAGGTGTGCACTTTATATCATAAATTAATTGTCAATTCAAGCAATGACATCCTATTTTTCCCCACTACTTTTACATTCAAACATGTTTAAATTAATGTTTTGATATAAATAATTAAAAGTATTGTTCATGTACCATATACTTACAAAACATGTCATAAAATGACTAAAATATGTCACAATAAAGAAAATGGTTTGAGTACTTACAACATGATAACATGATAATATATACTACATACACTAGCATGATAAGAATTTGTAGAAAAATAGTTGATGTAGGAGCATCTAGTAGTGTAAGGGGCAATCCTATATCAGCCAAAAATATGCTTAGTTTTAGTTTCTATTTAAAGTGTCCAAACTCTCATAGTTCCACTATTGGTTTTCAGGGTTAGAGTTTTTCAGCCCCTTGGGATATGTGTCAATGTAGAAAATAGGTTATTTGTAATTGAGAAATAATTATGATGAGTTAGAGGGAGTAAGTTTGAGGGATTATTATATTTTTAATTTAAAATACTCCAAAAAAGGAATCAGGTCAAAAGGCTTTATGGTTTAAAATTTATTACAATTTTAAGTTCCCTAGAGAATGGTTTAAAAGTTATTACAATTTTAAGCTCCCTAGAGACCTCCTAAGAGTGCTTTCGAGTCAAATTTGAGCCATTAAATGACTTTTTTTAGGCCCAAAAATGGGGGGAAAAATATGCACATAGGGATATAGAGAACTTCAAGAGCTTTCCAAAAATGTAAACAGTTCATCAATTGGAGTCCCAAATCAAAAGTTATGCCTCCCAGAAGTTGGAGTATCATTTCTAGATTCTTCTAATTTCGTACCAGCTTCTAATGTGATTTCTAGAACCTTTTTTTTTTGTGGTGGACTCCAAATGGAATATTTTAGAATGTATTCCTAAGCCTAAACCTAATTGGAGTTTATTTAAGAATATTTTCAGCATTGTAAAGGTAGCTCTTGGTCGAGTTTGAGAGAAGGTACTATGAGGAGGACTTTTATCTAGGATCTAACCATTGTAAGCCCATAGGGAATTTATTTTGGTATGTTTACATGTACTAAATGTAGCATCATATTTTACTGATAATAATATTCCCTTTTTCCCCTATTGCATTCATTTTCGTTGTGGTTTGTGTCTTCATCAAATGGTATTGGATTGGGTTTTTTGGAGAGTGTAGACAGAGCACCGATTATGACATAGTTTGCACCAGGACTGTGTGGTTATGGGTTTGAGACAAGAATATTCCTCAATGAAGGGAGTGTGGTGGAAGGTCTGGAGTTACTACTCTTGAGGTTAGAGCCCTCCAGAGACAAGTCCAAGCATTGCAGGAGGAGATCTATAGAGGGATGAATGTTGTCGTAGGTGATGAAAGTGAGGAAGAAAATGAAGAAGAAGGAAATATTGAGCTAGAAGGGGGAGGAGATGGAGAAGCCCTTAATTAGGTCAAGAAGAGGCTTTTAGGACCATTTCTAAGCTTTGTAAAAGACCTAAAATTGATGTGGGTCTAATTTTGGGAAGTCTAAATCTCGATGAGTTGATTGACTAGATTAATGAACTAGATGAATATTTTGAGTATGAGGATATTGGGGACCTGGATAGGGATTAGTTTGCAAAGGAAAAATGCCAATATCTAGTGGTAAGAGGTTTAACTAGGAAGAAATAGAAGAGGAAAGGAGGAAATCACAAGATGGGATTTCATGGTTGTCAAACTAAGAAGTACTTCATTCCTGTTATTTACGAGATTTAATTGTTCAAGAAAATGCAAGCATTAAAGAAAGCAGGAAAATTTGTCCATGAATATTTAGATGAATTTTACCAAGCTCTTATTAGGGTAGGGCATGTAGAAGAACACAAGGAGAAGGTTGCCCATTACCTTAGTGGGTTAAGACCTAAGCATTTAGGAGGAGTTAAGTCTGGTTAGAATGACTAGCATTGAAGAGGCATACCAGTTTTCCTTGCGAGTTGAGGAGAAGCTAAACAAAAGGTTTGATAGAAGTTAAAGAGGGTATGATCAAGGTAGAAGGGGTGGTGGCAAGTCATTTGGAGGCTGAAATGAGAACCAGAGGAAAAATGAAGGTGAGGTACATTAGCCAAAACTAGAGGAATGAGGGTTTCGACCACTCCCATGATCAAAACTTTGGAGATTAGAGAGGAAGAGGTGGAGGATATGGACAAGGTTCTAGAAGAGGAGGCTTCCATGGTACTTATTTTTATTTCAAGTAAGAAGGTCATCGTACCTTTGAATGCCATCAATGCCAAGGAAGGATGGATAGGAGAGTTGATCGACAAGCAAGGGTTACTCATCTAGATGAGGATGCATAGTCATCACATTTAAAGAATGTAGAAAGAGGAGAGGTTTTAGTAAATGAAAGGGTCTTACTAAGCAGTGAGACTAAACTTGGAGAAAGGAGGTGTTTGTTTTATACTAGGTGCAAGTGTGAGGGTAAATGTTGTGATTTGATTTTTGATGGTGGAAGTACTGACAACTTGGTGTCAAAAAAAATGGTTTCAAAGCTAAAGCTAAAGAGGGAGAAACAGCCCTAACCCTATTGGATTGCTTGGGTTAAGGATGATCATAAGGTTCTAGTTAGTGAATAATGTCTAGTAAAGTTCAAGATTGGGAGTTACCATGATGAGGTTCTCTATAGTATCATTCCAACGGATGTCTGCCATTTATTATTGGGAAGGTCATGGCAATTTGACAAGCATGTTGTATGTGATGGTCATGCAAATACATACTCTCTGACAAAGGATGGATTTCACCACAAACTAAAACCACTGATAAAAGAAGGTGAAAAGGTATGTAGTAGTGCTAGGGTATGTCTTGTTGGTGGAAGAAATTTCTTTGATGGCATGAAACATCAATGTATTTTTTCTACTTTGATTCCTAGAAGAGATAAGGAAGGAAGTAATGAAATTCTACTTGAAGTTTTAGGCCTATTAAGTGAGTATGGAGATGTCATCTTTGATAACATTCTAGAAGGGTTGTCACTAGTAAGGAAAATAAACCATCAAATACATTTAATCGATGGAGCTAGTTTACCTAACAAGGTTTCTCATAGGATGACTCCTACTAAAACTGAAGAGCTAAACAAACAAGTTCAAGAGTTGTTGAGGAAAGGTTTGATTTGGGAGAGCTAGAGTCAATGTATAGTACCTATAGTGCTAGCACCAAAGAAGGATGGAGAGTGGAGAATATGTATATAGTCTCAGGTTATGAATAGAATAAACATCAAGTATTGGTTCCCTTTGCCAAGAATGGGTGATCTTATGGACTGTTTGAGGGGAGCTCAGTACTTCACAAAGATAGATCTCAAGAGTGGCTATCACCATATATAGATATGAGAGGGCGATGAGTGGAAGACTACATTCAATATAAAGGAGGGTCCATATGAGTGGTTAGTCATGCCAATTGGACTGACCAATGTGCCAAGCACCTTTAGGTAGGTTATGAATGAGGTACTAAATAAACTCTTGGAAATTTTCATTATTGTCTATCTAGATGATATTTTAATTTTCAACTAATCTCTAGATGAACATTTATTACACATTCATAGTCTCCTTGAAAGGTTGAGGGAAGAGAAATTGTTGATTAATTTGAAGAAGTTTAGCTTCATCAAAAAGGAGTTAGTCTATTTGGGGTTTGTTGTATCAGCTAAGGGTCTCAAAATGGATCCAAAAAGGTAAAGGCCATCTTGAAATGGCATAATCCAAGGTCTACTACTAAGCTAAGGTCATTCCATGGTCTAGTTAGTTTTTATAGGAGGATAATTAGAAATTTTAGTGGTATATGTGTACCCCTGACTAAAACAATGAGGAAGGATAGAAGAGAGTTCAAGTGGACTACAAGAGATGCAAAGAGTTTTGAATTGTTGAAGAAGAAGGTAACAGAGTAACTTGTATTGGCATTTCCCGATTTCAATAAATTGTTCCACATGGATTGTGATGCTAGTGGTAGTGCTATTGGGACTATATTAAGGCAAGAAGATAAGCCTATTGCCTATTTTAGTGAAAAATTGAATGATGCAAAGAAGAAGTATTTTTTTATGATCAGGAGTTCTATGCAATAGTTCAAGCCTTCAAGAAATGGAGGCATTATTTATTGCCAAAATATTTTTTCTTGTATACTAATAATCTAGAATTTCAGCACCTAAATAGCCAAGGTAAATTTAATTAGAGACATTTGAAATGGGTAGAGTTTATACAAAGCTATACATTTGTGTTGAAAGATAAAAGTGAAATGTCAAACAATGTAGTAGATGCATTGAGTAGGAGACAATTGTTACTGATAGTAATGTAGGTTGAAGTGGTTGGGTTTGATGAACTCAAGAATATATAACCTAAGGATCCTAATTTTTCTAAAGCATGGAAGGCTTGTAAATAACTTATTACTCTAGACAAGACTAGCTAGCTAGATTATTTGATTCAAGATGGTATGTTGTACAAGGGCAGTCAATTATGTATTCCAAGGAGTTCTATGAGGGAGAACTTGATCAAGGAGAAACATAGTGGAGGAATGGTATGTTAATTTGGTTAGGATAAGACTATTTCCATTATCATAGAACATTATTTTTGGCCTCAATTGTCAGAGGATGTGTAGAAGTTTTTGAAAAGATGTCAAGTATGTCAAGCAACCAAAGGATTTAGTCACAATACTGTACTTTATTAGCCATTGTCTATTCCATCAAAGCCTTGGGAGGACATAAGTATGGATTTTGTTCTTGGATTGCTAAGGACACAATGGGGTAATGAGTTAGTATTTTTGGTGGTTGATAGGTTCTCCAAGATGGTGCATTTCATTCCATGCCACAAGACTCATGATATAGTACATATTGCAGATTTGTTTTTTAGAGAAGAGGTGAGACAACATGGTCTCCCAAAAAGTATTGTTTCTGATAGAGATACTAAATTTGTGGGGTATATCTAGAGGACTTTGTGGAAGAAGTTGAGGATGGAATTGAGGTTCAGTTCTATGCATCATCCACAAACTGATAGATGAATAAATGTGGTGAAAAGAAGCCTAGACAATTTGTTGAGGTGTTTAGTGGGAGATAAGCCTAAGGGATGGGATTTAATTCTACCACAAGTAGAATTTTATTACAATAAATACTGGTAGATCATCATTCCAAATTATGTATGGGAATAGTCCAAGGACTGTACCTGAGCTAAGATATATGGAGCAAGGGGAGAGGACAAGTGTTGAGGCATAATAATTTCTTAAACATATCAAGAATCTACATGGGGAGGTGCATGCATATATTACCAAGATGAAGCAATAGTGTAAGGCTAGGGTAGATCAAAAGAGGCAACATAAAGAGTTCCAAGTAGGAGATCTAGTTATGGTATATAGAAGGGAGGAACATTTTCTAGTGGGTACTTGCAACAAGCTGAAGATGAAAAAATTTGGTCCCTACAAAATTTTGAAGAAACATGACTGAAAAAATGCATATGAGGTGGAGTTGCTAGATGAGATTCACATTTCTCCTATCTTCAATATTGCAAACTTAATAGAATATCATGATGATGGTGTAGATGAGGAGTTGATGCTAGAGCCATGTCTAATTCCTACTTCTGTGAAGGATGAGATTGAAGATATTCTGGATAGTCATGTGGGCTAGAGTACTAGAAATAGACAGTATGAAAAATACTTGGTGATGTGAAAAGGATGACCAATAGAAGACTCAACTTGAATATTCACAATGGAGGTTTCCCATTTGGGTTTTCCTCTACTAGCTATAAAGTGACAGGGTCACTTTTCAATCTACCCTAGGTGTCTAATGCATGAGCATATAGTGGTGTAAGGGGATATCCTATATCACCCAAAAATATGCTTAGTGTTAGTTTTTGTTTAAAGTTTTTTCATTTCTAAATAGCCGTTTGGGTAAAATAAAGATTCCAACTCCCATTTTTTCATTATTGCTTTTCTAGGTTAGAGTTTTTGAGCACCTTGGGATATGTCTCAATGTAAACAATGGGTTATTTTTTAATTGAGCCATAATTATGATGAGTTAGAGGGTTTAAGTTGGAGTGTCTATTATCTTTTTAATTTAAAACACTCTAGAAAAAGAATCAGGTCAAATGGCTTTATGATTTGAAAGTTATTGCAGTTTTAAGTTACCTAGAGACCTCCTAAGAGTGCTTCTAACTCAAATTTGAGGCATTAAATGACTTTATCCATGCCCAAAAAATGGAGGACAAGAAAATCTAGTCCATAGGGTTGTAGAGCACTTCAAGAGCTTTTCATAAATGTAAATGGTTTATCAATCAAAGTCCTATATCAAAAGTTATGCCTCCCAAAAGTTGGACTATCATTTCTGGATGTTTCTAATTTTACACCAGCTTCTAACATGATTTCTAGAACCTTCTGTTTTGGTAGTTGATTCCAAATAGAATATTCTAGAATGTATTCCTAACCCTAAACCTAATTGGGGTTTATTTAAGAATATTTTTGACATTGTAAAGGCAACTCTTGGTGGAGTTTGAGAGAAGGTACCGTGAGGAGGATTTTTCTCCAGGATCTAACCATTATAAGCCCATAGGGCAGGTATTTAGGGATGTTTACATATAGTAAATATAGTGGCATATTTTACTTAAAATAATATTTCAACTTTCCCCTGTTGCATTCATTTTGGTTGTGGTTTGTGTCTTTATCAATAGTACATGGTCTAACATGTCATAACATGATCTATGAAGTCAAAAATAGATATAATATAGTTAACTATCCTCATACAAAGTGTATCAAAATAAATAATATGTGTCATAAAAATACAATCTAAAGGTGTCAAAAAGAACTAATCTATCTAATCTAAAGTTCTCTTTAGTCTACGCAAATAGGACTCAGATGGATCATCTTGCATAACATGAGTTGTCTCATCATGTGGGATACAGCATGAGGCAAATGGATCATCCTATGTAACATGATGTGTCTAATCATGTACGTGCTTTATTGAAATGGGCTTCAAAATCTAGCTTGCAAATAAATTAAATATTCACTAGATAATAAAAATAATACCACATGAGATGGGTGTCCCTCTGTAATGGGAGGAGGTGCATTGTGAAAGCCACCAAATGTGGCAATGGTGAGGTCCTGTAATTTACAATACATACATTTTAAAAATTTGATAAAGATCATTATGAACTATGTATGTACATAAATCACAATACTTCCATCAAATGATGATATAGGTAACTATGTCTAGCTTAGTCCCATACTCTTAGCAACACTCATAGTGACATAGTCCTAAAATTATGGATGCATAAATGTTGAGTCAAAATTATATGTACATAAATTAAAAAGTACACAAAGTAAAAAGTACATAATTTTTACACAACATTTTTCATAAACTATAAAAGCATGTACATATATCATACTTGTGTACTAGCCAATGTCACAGATGTGTCTAAAGATATGCTAGCATGATGATCATTGGCATGCCTCATGTGGCCAAAAGATGGAGTCAAAAATAAACTATACCAAGGCCTATATGGATAAGTACGATCCATCTCCTATTCATAAAGTAGAAACACATAAAATTATACACATGAATTAAAGTTAAAATAGTACAAATTATTATTTTTTGAGTCAAAAGTTCATACCGTAGGTATTAGAGGTTGTGCCTCAATGGTCAATGGATGAGGACATGTACTGACATCAAACTGTGTAGTAGCTGATGATCCCTACAAAATTAGATAAAAAGAACATATGAGAACATGTTATTAAACTTGAGTTTGAATGTACATTTTTATAGTGTAATTCATAGTGCATAATATATGAGGGATGCCAATGTCTACAGGTCTTGAAAAGAAAACTATACTATCTCCTAGGAGGAATAGTATCAACCATCCTTTATTGTTTCAAAATCAACATACATTAATATGGTTAATAAAATTACACATGTATATGTAGAAAGTAATTAATTATGTACTTTATATTTAAATTTAATTAAAATTTTACCTACTACTCCTAATTGTCTCTGGGCTCTCCATGTATGAGGACAACAAATGAGGACACATCATTATCATCACTACCATCACCATGGGTAGCGTATATGTTATCAAAAAAATCATAATGGTCATCATGTGCCACATAAATATTCCTCTGGAGGTCTCTACATATATCTCCACAACTACTAAAAATGTGTCAAAGTGGACAAACATCTCTTGGTTGCATCCACTACTCTACTAAATTGCATGAAAGGGCACTCAATGAGGTAAGAGCAGATGAAACTAGTTGATGATGGTGTGGCACTGAGACAACTATTGTGGGAAGAGGTGCAAGAAGCTGAGGTCATATGCAATTTCTCATTCTATCACTCAGCCTCACCCTAGGCCTATCCTGAGGCATCCCTCCACCAACCCCCTAAAATAGTCTAATATCAAAATAACTGGGTTTCAAACCCAATTCAAGCTTGGTCCATAGTTTCTTAAGGAAATACATGGGAACCTCATGATTAGTGTATGGTGGATGGTCAAATGCCATTCACCATCGCTCCCAAAAGTGTGTTGATATACATGGATGTGTGCACCATCTAATAGAAATGTGAGACTTCTTCTCACTAATCTCCACACCCATCTTAGGGTTTACAAAATATCTAGTAAAATGCCATTTAACTATTTTGAGCTTATGGACCTCTCTATAGGATAGGCCATTAGAATAAAAGGAACACATGTTTTGCCTCCATAATCTACAGCTATCAATATCCAAATCCAAATGTTGTATAGAGTGAATGACACCTTGCATGCTATCTGCAAGGCATAGTAGGGGGGGAGGTGGGGGGGCCTCGAGCTTGATATTCTTGATATCTTGCATGAGGTCACTAACATTATGCCTCATGCTCTCCCATAGATCCTCTGAGTTAGGTGGTGCAGGAGGACTAGGTGGTTGTGGAGGTGGGGGTGAAGATGGAGGGAGTAGAGGTTGGGGTAGGGGAGGGGGAGGGAGTGGGTCCATCGAATATAATCTACATATATGCTTAAACAACATAAAAAATCATAAAATTACTATTTAATTAACTAAATCTAAAATATCAATTATATAAATGCACAAATCTTTAAAACCATATCAATTAAATAAATAAAGTTAAACACTTAAATAAACTTTAATGTTAAGGCTAATTGAACATTATACCAAATTTAAGCCTAATCACAAAATAATACTCCAAAAAACTATATTAATAAATCAACTTAAATGTGAATTCTTAAAATATCTTAGATAAATACGTTTTTTATTATGCCTTAGTAAATTTGTACCATTAAGGATTAATATTTTAAAAAAACGGATAGAACATATAAATAATATTGTGGTTTTGGTTAGGATTGAACACAAATATAATATCTCACATAATTAGCCTTTCAGATAGTGACATCTACAGGGAAATGTGTTGGTTGCTAAGAATTGAATAAATAACTCTTTAAGTACACTTAAATAACTCTTTATGTAGTTATGTTTTAAGTATCTATGTAGGTGGTACATCTTTTTCTATGTGTCTCTATTATAAGGAGGAACTAGAAATCTAGTTTTTATGCCAGATATGAATTTTTTTTGTCTATGCAAGTTCAAGGGAACATAGTTTTGATTTTGAGGAAAATGATGTGAAAGTGCCCAATAGTTTAACCATTGTTTTGTTATGTTTTCAAATGATATTACAAGAAATTTATATTACAAGAGTATAACAATATTATTGATGTATGTGTGTATGAAAGATTATGATAGACCATAGACATATACAAGCACTATTAAATAACTACATTAATAAATGAACATTTATGCACAATCCATTTCATTATTTAGAACTAATTATTAATAATATATATTCTCAAAGTAATATTATTCATATTATCTATTTATATATATGTTTAATAATTCATGAATAAACTTAAAAATCTAAGCTATATTACACTATATTATATTTAATGTCACATATTTAATAAAACAATAACAAATAGATGTAGGTGTCCACATAGTAAAGAGATGCTACACTTACACATTATGCCTGGTGGTATATTTACTTGGGAAATGAAAATGCATAGAGGGAGATATGGGAAGATAGTACAAGCATCAATATAAGCACCAAAAGGAAGTTCTGAAAGTAAAATAACAAAAAAATCAAAAAGAAACATGCAACATTATATTTAAGAAAAAAACATAAGTTCAAAAGAAGCCCATAGAAATAATATAGAAGATACGTAGTATACCTTAAAAGTAGAGAATCAAAATAAGACAAGGGAACTAAAAAGAGAAAAAAATGCATAAGGAGACAATTAAATAAATAAGAATATGTAGCAATTAGTAATGCACTGAAGACAAAGGGAAGAATCAATAAAAATAAACTCCAAGGAAATATAACATGGTAGATGCTGATACAATGTAAAGAGATAATAATATAAGTATGTCTCCCTTATATAATTATTATAATTAAGAGCTTGACTTATAAAAAGTAAGTTGAAGACATAAGACCACCATATATTAAAATAATAAAAGATAGAAGGAATATAAGATAATAAAGCTTAAATAACAACATAGCATGGGTATATTATTGAAGATGTAAAAAAACTAAAAAATTATGAAATGTAAAATAAGGTGTAGAACGATAAGAAGGCTAATAAAAGATAGTCATGAGAAATATAATTTATATAAAATTGAAATGATATAAGTTTGCCACATTTTATGAATATTACACATATATACAAGGACTTTATTTGATTAAATTGACTAAATGAAATTTATGTTGTATTAAATGATATCATTTAAAATAGATAAGGAGGTAGAGAGGAAATTAAAAGTAGAAGAATAAGTGTAAACTATAAAGGAAAAATATATTGATTGACATAAAATATTAATATGAAGAGAATATGTGCAATGTAAGATTGCCTAAATACCAATTAATCTCATAGAGGATATGCATTTCTACGAAGGAATTGAAACCAAACCTATTAGCTTGGGACATTTTTATTAAAGTGTGACTTGAAGAGTTCCACTATGAGAAAACATGTCCTTAAGGTGACATTACAATTTCTTTGAGATAAATTGTTATTTTAATGACTTTGAAAGTTCACTCAAGATTGGAGTAGATATGAAAATCCAAACACATCAAATGTAATATTGGATAAGCTTGACGATGTTATGTTGACTATTACATTTGTTTATTTCAATAAATGACTTTTTAATTTAACTCTACTCATAGTCCCTAAAATCAGTCATTTGTCCAAATTATCAAAATAATTAAAGGAATACAAATTGTATATTCAAATAAACTATTTAGACAATTTAATTTAGTAAATTATTTTCTTCGTATTATTGTTTTTAATAAATAATCTAAGGATATTTGTTAGTTGCTCATATTTGAAAATGGGGCACTATATTCCTTCCCATAAACTACTTATATAGATCAATTGTAGATTTGGATATTGGACATGTTTAAATTTCAAAGTAGCATCTTTTGGATGCATGTTCTTCCAATGAACAAAATGTTCTTTGTTGCTACTTCTTTTAATATACTATTGTACATTTAGATGTTTAATTTTTTTATGTTTTTTATATTAAGGAAAAGGATGTGAAAGTGACCAATATTTCTTCAACCCAATTTAAAATCATTAGATAAAGTTTTCAAACCTAGGATTAAGATTACTTTCAATTATGGACCTACTATTATGATTCTCTAGCTAGGGACCAAGTGTAGGTTAAAGATTTGAAGTTACAACTAGAATTAGGGTTTAAAATTTAGGATTAAGTTTATTAATGATTTGGGTTAGGCTTAGAATTAAGTTTATCAATTTTAATTATATAATTTGGTTAAAAGTTTAACCAGTGTTAGGATTAGGCTTAGAATTATGGTGAGAGTGAGATTTTACATCAAGGTTAATACTATGTTTATAGTTAATATGTAGTCTTATTAAAAATAATGGTTTTACGGTAAGGGAGCACATTATGTTATGCCCAATCAAGGGATCCAAAGAACTAACGTAAAGTTAGTTAAGTAAGAAATAACATACAATAATACATAAGAAAAGATAAGAGATTGCATTCCTTAAGGATCACAAGACATTGATTCACATTTAATTTTAAAATAATTATACTAGAAGTAAAATAAATAACACATTCACATGAAAGAATAGCTACAAGTTCAATTAATTGAAATAAACATACATTTGTTCAAAATTCCACTTGGCATTAATTTGGAATGCACAATAATCCATTGTACATGTCATGAGGTATGAAAGGCTAAAAGAATATACCTTTATAAAATAGTTTACATCATCCCTTTGTAATCAATGAAACAAAGTAGAATACAATAAGTAAAATCAATAGATACTTAGTTTTGTGTTTAGATCCCTTTGTGGACCATTACACAATCAATACCTAGTTTTATGTTTAACATTTAGATTAAATTATTGTAGAATTACTTTTAGGTTGAGGTTACACTTAGGAATATAGTTTGTTTTACTTTCTTGGTTATATGGTTTAAAAACCAATTTATAATTAATTACTATTTAGTTGAAATAAATACAAAATATTGAATGTAATTACATGTTTAAACAATCTAATTTACATCTATCTACTCATTCAACATTGTAATTTTTATTGAATACATTGAAACATATAAAACAATAATTTTTAGATGAACATCTAAAAATTTTAAAAACTAAAATATACGAAACTATTTAAATGAACAAATACAATAATCTAAAGATAATACTATTCACAATGAAAATTTATAATTTTACATATTAAAAGTAAAAAAATTAATAAATTGATAGAATTATAAAGCATAAAACTAAAAAAAGTGAAATAAAATAGTAGAAAAAAAAAAGTAAAATACTTGGTACATGGAGGAAGAGCAACAGGGGGTTAGTAGAAATCTAAAAACGGGCTCCCGTATCTATCCAAAATTGGACTCACATTTTGTAAACAGTAAAAATGAGCAAACAAGCTCCAATATTTTGGATTTTGTAGTTTCTTGAAATTAGGTACCTTATTTTTAAAATTGAGTGCCTGATTTTAAACAAATCAAGTACCCAATATGCTTAAAATTGGGTGCCCAAATTTTAATATCTAGTTCAAGCACCCGATCCATGTTCAAAAATTAGCTACTTGATTTTTTGAATATGGATCAGGTGCCCAAACTATCTTTTTAAAATCACGTACTTGATTCTAAACAAATTACATACTAATTTTTGAAAGGTCCCATTTCATGAAATTAACTTCCGTAGAATTGCAACCCAACTTTGTGCTCTTAGCCATATAGTACATACAAGGCTTGATATTACATTAGTAGTTGATATGGTGGCAATATTTTAAGCTAAACCTAAGGAAAATCAAAATATGGAAATCAAGAGAATCATGAGGTATGTGAAGGGCATTGAAGACTATGGACTATGGTACAAGAAAGGAAGCACTTTAGATTTGAAAGGCTTCACTTATGTTGATTGGGCATGAAGTATTGATGATAGGGAGAGCACTAGTAGTGGAGTGTTCTTTCTTGGTAAAATAATAGTGTCTTGGAAAAGTAAGAAGCAAAAATTACATTTCTCAGTCTAGAGTAGAGGCATAGTATATTGTAGATATAGTTAATTATTCCAATGTTGTTTGGTTCAAACAACTATTCATAGGTTTGAAGTTAGAAATCAAAGATCTGATAGTTATCTTTTTTGATAACACAAGTGCAATTAATATATCAAAGAATCATGTGATTCATACCAAGACCAAGCAAATTACAATAAAATCTCATTTTTTGAGACAATTAGCGCTAGACAAAGAGGTAATATTGTGTTATGTGGATATTAAATAACAAATTGCAAACATCTTTGCTAAGCCATTACCTAAAGAAGCATTTTTGTATCTAAGAGGTAAGTTAGGAGTCATTCCCCTATCTGAAGCTCACTAAATCAAGTTTGGTGATGCATCAACAAGAGCATGTTGAAGATTAGTTAGTTGATGTAGTAATCAAAGGGTAGATCATACATGAATCTAAACATAAGATATATTCATATTCACTGAATTTTCTCTTTTGAATAAGATATCAAAAAGAGGGAGCTTTTTGTCATATCATAGAAAGTTTATTAAGGAGAGTATACTTATCACATTAATTTTGGTTGAAGATGTCAAAGACTAAGAACTTGGTCTAATATCAAAGAGGTTGAGTTTTCTATTAGAGGAAGATTTTGAACATAGAGTTTGCTATCAGAGGGAGACAATTGAAGTCAGAGGAAGTTTACAATAGTAAAGGGATTTCTCATGGAAGAGAATCAAAATGAAACTAAGGATTTTTCCTTTTTCCTATTATTTTGGTCTAAAATTTCATTGTATTATGACATGTTGTGTTCCCATCAATGCTAAAGAGGGAGATTGTTGAAAACAATTGGTTGATTGTGTATTGTCCTTTATGCTACAAAAAATGTCATATCTTTACCAATCAGTGTATGTAAAGCTCACTCAAGAAATGTAGACACTAAATCCTATGTCTATCAAGGATTCAAGTGTTTTCCAAGTTTAGAAGATAGTGTCTACTGTTAGATTGTGGTGACTGATTATGGCCGACATATGGCTGACATGTTATAACCCTAAAGTGGTTTAATACTTGTATAAAAACGGCTTAGGGTTATGTATTTTTCATATGTGGTGATACAAAATTGGTTCTTGTGGCAGTATTGAGCTGTAAGGGATTACGGATTGTAATCAGGTTGTAATCACTGGATTGTAATAAGATCGGACTTGCTATTTGGTGGACGTAGCCTAGGGATTGGGTGAACCACGTTAAATCTTGGTGCCTTGTGTTTATTTCTGTGTGTTCTATTATTTTCTATTATTGGTTATATTTGCATGTAGTTTTTATTTCTATCCATGGTTTTTTTCCTAACAAGTGGTATCAGAGTAAGGTTGTCTTTCAGTTATCCTCTGCAGGAAAGTCTCACTGTTAAGTGGGAGTCTCACAGTTGAGTGGGAGCGATGGCAGATGAGGGTAAGTTGAGGGTTGACAGGTTTAATGGGCAGAACTTCCAGTTATGGAAGATGCAAATGGAAGACTATTTATATCAGAAGGATTTATGGAAGACGTTGGAAGGAAAAGCCAAAAATCAGGGAACTATGTCAGAGGCTGAATGGGATCTTTTGGACAGAAAGGCACTCGGAAGCATTCAGTTATGCTTGACACCATCGGTGGCATTTAATATTACAAAAGCAAAGACGACAGAAGATTTGATGAAAACCCTAGCGACATTGTATGAAAAGCCCTCCGCTTCAAATAAGGTATTTCTCATGAAGCGTTTATTTAATATGAAAATGGCAGAAGGTGGATCTGTTGCAGATCATTTAAATGAGTTTAATACTATTACTAGTCAATTATCTTCTGTGGGTATCAATTTTGATGAAGAAATTAGGGCTCTCTTGATTTTGTGTTCTTTGCCTGAAAGCTGGAATGGCTTGGTAATGGCGGTGAGTAATTCTGTTCCTGGATCTAGTACCCTAAAATATGATGATGTGATCGGTGTTATTTTAAGTGAGGAAACTCGTAGAAAATCCTCAGGTGGATCTACATCAGGAAGTGCTTTAAATTCACAAAGCAGGGGCAGAACGACTGAAAGAGGAAGTAACTCTGGAAATCGTGGGAAATCAAGAGGAAAGTCAAAGGGGAGGAGGTCTCAATCGAGAGGACCAAATGATTGCTGGTACTATGGGAAACCAGGGCACAAAAAGAAAGATTGCTGGACTCAAAAGAAAAATGAAGGAGATAAATCAGATGGAGACAAAGAGGAAAATGTGGTAAGTAACAAATCCGAAGAGGATGCTTTGCTTCTATCTTTAGAGAATGTTGATGATTCATGGGTTTTATATTCTGGTGCTTCTTTTCATGCTACACCTCATAGAGGTTATTTCATTGATTATGTCCAAGGGGATTTTGGGCTTGTTTATTTGGGGGATAATGAACCCTGTCAGATTGTTCGAAAGGGAAAAATTAAGATTAAGTTGCAGAATGGGAATCATTGGCTACTACATGAGGTAAGACATGTTCCAAAACTAAGTAGAAATTTAATTTCAGTAGGGCAACTCGGTGATGACGGTTGTGTAGTTACTTTTAATGATAAAAATTGGAAGGTTTCAAAAGGTTCCCTTGTAGTAGCAAGAGGTGTGAAAGTAGGCACCTTATATCTTTGTACAGGTCATATTGTTCCTTCTACTTTGATTGTTTCAGAGAAAAATGAATATTCAGGAACAATTATTGCAGTTGGGCAGGGAGAACAAATAGCTGCTATAGATTCTGATACAGCACTGTGGCAAAATAGACTTGGGCACATGAGTGAGAAAGGTATGAAAGTACTTCATTCAAGGAAAGCTTTACCAGGTCTAAAATGTGTGAATATGGATTTCTGTGAAAGTTGTGTGTATGGAAAACAAAAGAGAGTGAGTTTTGTAAAGATAGGGAAGGAAAACAAAAAGGAGAAATTAGAGCTTGTGCATACAGATGTATGGGGACTGGCTCAGGTATCTTCCCTTGGTGGCTCTCATTATTATGTTACATTTATTGATGACGCAACTAGAAAAGTATGGGTTTATTTCCTTAGACAGAAATCTGATGTATTTCAAACTTTTAAGAAATGGAAATGCTTGGTTGAAAATGAGACTGGTAAGAAATTAAAATGTCTCAGATCTGATAATGGTGGTGAGTATTGCAGTCATGAATTTGAAGATTATTGCTCCACTAATGGTATTCATAGACAAAAAACTGTTCCAAGGACTCCACAGGAAAATGGAGTGGCTGAACGCATGAACAGGACTATAATGGAGCGCACAAGGAGCATGAGGTTGCATGTTGGGTTGCACTTACACATGTGGGCAGAGGCTATCAATACTGTAGTATATTTGATTAATAGAGGTCCCTCTACTCCTTTGGGCTATGGTATTCCAGAGGAAGCATGGACTGGTAAGAAGGTGAGTTATTCTTTTCTCAAGACCTTCGGTTGTGAAGCTTTTGCTCATATAGACTCTGAAAATAGAACCAAGCTAGAAGCTAAATCAAAGAAATGTGTCTTTGTTGGATATGGCATTAATGAATTTGGCTATAGGCTTTGGAATTTTGAAAATCATAAAATTATAAGAAGCCAGGATGTCATATTCAATGAAAAAGTGTTGTACAAAGATCTGTTGCAGCAACATGAGAAGAAAGAAGATGATTATGTAGTGCTGGATGATACTCCAAAAGCTGATGTTCCAGCCATTCCTCATGATGTGCAACAACTGCAACAACAAATACCACACACACCAGTGAATGTTAGACGGTCAACAAGGCCAATTAGACCTCCACAAAGGTTTTCTCCCTCTTTGTATTCTATTTTACTTACTGATGCTGGTGAACTTGAAAGTTATGATGAAGCTATGCAGGTGGATACTAAGATTCAGTGGGAGTCTACAATGAAAGATGAAATGGTCTCTTTGCTGAAAAATAAGACATGGGATTTGTGCAAGTTGCCTGCAGGTAAAAAGGCTTTACAGAATAAATGGGTTTATAGGTTGAAAGAAGAGGAAGGAGGTAAGAAAAGATTTAAGGCCAGGTTAGTTGTAAAAGGATTTGCACAGAAAAAGGGAATTGATTTTGATGAGATATTTTTTCCTGTTGTTAAAATGACTTCTATTCGTACTATTTTAAGTCTTGTGGCTACTGAAGATTTGCATTTAGAGAAGATGGATGTTAAAACAACCTTTCTTCATGGTTATTTGGATGAAGAAATATATATGGCTTAGCCACAGGGTTTTGAGGTCAAAGGTAAGGAGAACTTAGTGTGCAAATTGAAGAAAAGTTTATATGGCTTGAAGCAAGCACCTCGGCAATGGTATCTGAAATTTGATAGTTTTATGCATGAGCATGGATATAATAGGTGTCATTCAGATTACTGTGTTTATTTTAAGAGGTTGGATGATGATAGCTACATTATTTTATGTTTATATGTTGATGATATGCTTGTAGCTGGGTCTAACATGGATCATATTAAGGGGCTGAAACACCAATTAGCACATGCATTTGCTATGAAGGATTTGGGGGCAGAAAAACAAATCCTTGGTATGAAGATTTGCAGAGATAGGAAGAACAGAACATTGACGCTATCTCAAGCTGATTATGTTGAGAAGGTGCTACAACATTTCTCTATGGAGAATGCTAAAGCTATCAGCACACCTTTACCTGGTCATTTGAAATTGACTAAGGAGATGTGTCCCAAGACACAGGAAGAGGAGGATAAGATGTCCAAGGTACCCTATGCTTCAGCTATAGGAAGTTTGATGTATGCTATGGTATGCACTAGGCCAGATATTGCACATGCAGTGGGAGTCGTTAGTAGGTATATGAGTCATCCAGGTTTTGAGCATTGGAATGTTGTCAAGTGGATTCTCAGATATTTGAGAGGAACATCCAATAAGTGTTTACACTTTGGGGGCTCTACTACTGATTTACAGGGCTATGTTGACTCAAATTTGGCTGGGGATATTGATACCAGGCGGAGTACTACAGGTTATGTCTTTACTATTGGTGGGGCAGCCGTGAGCTGGGTTTCTAGACTATAGAAGATTAATGCTCTCTCCACTACGGAGGCAGAGTATGTTGCTGCTACAGAGGCAGCCAAAGAGATGATATGGCTTCAGTTCTTCTTGGAAGAATTGGGACATCCTCAGAAGGATAATTATTTGTTCACAGATAGTCAGAGTGCCATTCATCTTGCTAAGAATTCAGCTCTGCATTCTAAGACCAAACACATACAGTTGCGGTACCATTTCATTCGGTCAGTTTTGGAGGATGGACAGTTAAAGCTGGAGAAGATACATACCAATGAAAATCCAGTAGATATGTTGACAAAGGTTGTAACAAGGGAGAAGCTGAACTCCTCTTCAGCTTCAGTTGGTCTTTTAGACTAAATGTGAATAAAAGAACAGCAGAGTCTAGGGTTGTTTGATCCAGTGGGAGCCCCATGCAGTAGTTGTATTGCTACAAGATCAGTCTCCAAGTGGGAGATTGTTGTTTAGTGTGGAGCCTGATCAGTCCCCAAGTGGGAGATTGTTAGATTGTGGTGACTGATCAAGAAAGTACTGTACATACTTCATAAATAGAATTTTTTTTTTTTTTGGAAGTAGCTGACATGGTAGCTGACATATTATGGCCGACATATGGCCGACATGTTATAACCCTAAAGCGGTTTAATACTTGTATAAAAAGGGCTTAGGGTTGGGTATTTTTCATATGTGGTGATACGAAATTGGTTCTTGCAGCGGTATTGAGCTGTAAGGGATTACGGATTGTAATCAGGTTGTAATCACTGGATTGTAATAAGATCGGACTTGCTGTTTGGTGGACGTAGCCCAGGGATTGGGTGAACCACGTTAAATCTTGGTGCCTTGTGTTTATTTCTGTGTGTTCTATTATTTTCTATTATTGGTTATATTTGCATGTAGTTTTTATTTCTGTCCATGGTTTTTTTCCTAACATCTACCAGGTTCACTTAGGTGTCAAAGAGAAGATCACTTAATTTGAGTGTTAACTGAGTTCATTCCACTAACAGAAGAAAGTTGGATGGAACTTGTATTAACTAAGATTACTCAATTACCATAGGGAGTATGTGAAGATGATTTATTCTCTAAGCCGACTTGGTTAAAATAGGAAAACCATTTCTAAGTTAGTGTCTACCAAGCAAGGTCAATTGGTGAAGTATTTTCTTATTTTGGAATATTGAATTTAATGGTTTTGTTTGCTAGTTATAGCCAACTGAGGAGATAAATATTAATTATTCTAAGATGTATTCAAGCTCACTTAACAGTGTGGATGATATAAATATTATTAGAATTTACAAGTGGAAAGATTTACTTCTGAGAGGGGCAGTGAATCAGAAGTAACAAACTTTAACCTCTAAAAACTTTTAACTGAGATCAATAATGTGCATCTAACATCTCTAATAAACATGAAAGTAAAGACATGCATGAAAATAGATAACACATGATTTTGATCACCTAGAAACCCTCCAAAATGAGAAGGTGAAACTAGGGTGGGGATGACACCCATAACTTATCACTATAGCAATATGTAACTGGTTAAGGTTACAAAGTTTGACCACCATCAATGGTTTTCCCTATGAAAGGCCTACCCTATTAAATACTTTACACCCTAGTAAAAGTGACCTGGTTAGAGGATTTACAAACATTCACTTGGAATGTTACCTTGTTAAAGGATTTACAACCCTATTAAGGATCTATAATATAGTTGTTAAGCTAACCTATCATCATAGGATTTTCATTCTCCTAATACACTAGTTAGAAAGTATAGTAGAATGTCTTTACCTAATGACTTACAATCTTCAATTACTAATTCCAAATCCTTGTTCTTGTCAATCTAATCTAATCCTTCTTGATCTGATATAACTCTATTCATAGTGTTGATACTCTATTCTGATCAACTTGATTATATAGTGTTGCTCTTCCTCTAAGTCCTTACACCCCTTTTACTTCCTTCAAAACTTTTCTAACATTCTTTGATGCATTCCCACATGACGTCGTACTCACTTCCACTCAACATTAAATTATGGGGTTTTGACCTCCTTATAAAGGCTTTGAGACTTAGGGTTAGGTATGAATCTATGATTGAGATTTGTCCATCTCTCTTGATAAATTCTTTCAATATTTCCTAATTGGTTGCATGCTTTCTCCACTTTTCTAATTGGTTACATGTTGATTACATAAGAAATTTAATAGATTCGATATTATCTTTTAGATCCTTCTAGATTCATCTGGAGTTGGCTCAAAAATAGTTTACATATGAGTTCATGAAGGCACAAACTCATATGTTGATTCTATGTTACTCAACACTTACTAATTATTGATGCTCATCACATATAGGATTTCTATCTCACTCAAAACCTATACTAGCTAGGCATCCATTATCACTTGACATTACTTATCACTTGGCACTTGAAACTTGCTTGGCACCCGAATGACTAGACACCTGTTGAACTTCTAACTCAACACATACTATAGCTCGGCATCTATATTATACTCGGCATCAACCTTAGAATTTTCTTAAGTGTGTTGACATTCAATTGTCAAAACTAACATGAGACAGACAAATATATATAAGGTCAAGTTGAGGATTGAAAGTGTGAAAGTGTTTGGAAGAATAGAAGATGCTTAGTGGAAGAAAATTAGAAGGATAAGCTAAATATCCTTAAGGAGCTACAAAGATGCATTCAATTAGGAAGGATCAAGTATTCAAGCTAGAATTGCAATCTGAAATTAGCAATATAGTTGTATCAAGAATTAGGTCATCTCATTGTAAATCTCTAACCATTGTAGTAGTGATCTAAATCTCTTAGTAGTGTTGGCTTAATAGTTATTTGCAAATCTTCCAACAAGGTGACATCTCTAGATTGAAGTTTCTAAAGACCTCTAACGAGGCCAATTTTAACATGGTGATTAAATGCTCTAAAATGGTCACAAAGGATAAGCTAAATATCCTTAAGGAGCTACAAAGATGCATTCAATTAGGAAGGATCAAGTATTCAAGCTAGAATTGCAATCTGAAATTAGCAATATAGTTGTATCAAGAATTAGGTCATCTCATTGTAAATCTCTAACCATTGTAGTAGTGATCTAAATCTCTTAGTAGTGTTGGCTTAATAGTTATTTGCAAATCTTCCAACAAGGTGACATTTCTAGATTGAAGTTTCTAAAGACCTCTAACGAGGCCAATTTTAACATGGTGATTAAATCCTCTAAAATGGTCACAAAGGATAAGCTAAATATCCTTAAGGAGCTACAAAGATGCATTCAATTAGGAAGGATCAAGTATTCAAGCTAGAATTGCAATCTAAAATTAGCAATATAGTTGTATCAAGAATTAGGTTATCTCATTGTAAATCTCTAACCATTGTAGTAGTGATCTAAATCTCTTAGTAGTGTTGGCTTAATAGTTATTTGCAAATCTTCCAACAAGGTGACATTTCTAGATTGAAGTTTCTAAAGACCTCTAACGAGGCCAATTTTAACATGGTGATTAAATCCTCTAAAATGGTCACACCAAATAGTATTTTGTAACCTTTAATATCATTGTGCTCCTAAAAAGGCTCTCTTCAAAAGAGTGAAAATTAGTAACTAGTTCCAATTGGTGGTTTTTCCCAAATTGGATTTCCATCTTAAATCTTGGTGTCACTTGTGTTGATGCTATTTTGTTTATTTGTATGAAACTAAGTTAATTAAAGTTAATCAAAAATAATATCCTAAAATTTTCATATTAAGAATTTTTTGAGTTACAATTGGTATTCTAGTGGTTACCAAGTTACAACATATTAGAAATATTCAGTGAGTGCTTATGTGCTTTCCAAGAAACAATAATTTTTAGTGAAGCTTATGTTCTTTGTTGACATTTAAGGGAAATTTAATTTAGAGGTAACTTATTTTCCCTCCCCTCTTAGTTAATCCTCTTATATTTCCAATAAATGTATTCTCCTAAGACTTTGACATAATGATTATGATGGTTTTCCATCTTTTAGCTTCACCTATAAGAGCTTCTCCAAATAGAACCTTATCATTAATGAAATATCAATATTTCTAGGGGAAAATTTAATCCCTTTCAAATCTTCAATAATTCTCAATATGCACAGGTTTTGTCCTATAGCTTCATTTATCAGAATAAATAGGTAAGGAGATTGGGGGTCTCCTTGTGTTAGCCCCACCTCAGTAGAGAATAAACCTGTAGGGGCTCCATAGATTAGAATAAAATAATTGGTAGCTTTTGTACAACCCATAATTATAATTAGGAATTTCCCTTTGAAATTTTTTTTTTTTAAACATACTCCAAGAAACTCCAATTAGCTCTATCATAAGCTTTAGAAATGTTGAGTTTTAGAGCCATAGTTGCTTTCTGTTTGCAGTCAATATAATGGATTAATTCATTTTTCGTAATAATTACATGCATCATGTTCCTTCACAAGATAAATCCTTTCAATTATTTTGAATCTAAGTTATCCATTATAGGTTTTTATCTATTTACCACTACGTTAAAGAAATTTTTTAAAGAAGTTTTTCATAGGATTATATGCATATAATTGGTGACATTATAGTCAAGTTTTTCTATTAGTGACACACACACTTAATCAAACAGTTAATAGCTTCCAAGATTATCTTATAGTCTATAGTGTTAAGAAAAGTAATTTAGGCTATACTGACTTCTACAATTGCTACCAAATCCCAAGAACAATATTCATTTCACACTGAGCAGTATCTACCAAGTTGGTGATTATCGGTGTAAATCGTGTCTCTCAATGTTTACCGAGTTTCTCAATGCAAATTGAGTTTTTTAGTACTTACCATGTTCATAGCTTCAACAATGTGAATCTAGAGTTGACTAACCTATACATTGTAAACCAACTGATTTAACTTATATTGAGCTCAGAGTAATAGTGTCAACCAAGCTATGTAGTGTCAACCAAGTGATTCAATTTATATGTCAAGTTTCATAGTGTTGACTGAGTCACTAGTGTAGACTAAGTTTAGGCTACTTTGAAGTGATTAGTATGAGCTAAGTTTCCAAGTCTACCATGTGCATGATGATACCAAGCATTGACAATAGTTATCGAGTATCAAAACCTCATCAAGTTTGACTTCAAAACCTAAGTACATGCAATTGGGTTGACTTTCTATATTTTGTTGAAAGTTGTACTATAGCTGACTTTGATGAATTGTAAATTGGATTGGTATATATGAAATGTATTATATCAAATCCAAATATATGAATGGAATATTAAGAAGATACACTAAGAGCAGAAAGTGTGAAGTAAGAAGACTACAAGTAGTATAAGGAGTAGAAAAGATTTATCCATCACAACAAGGTGATAATTTCACTGCAAAGGAATCTCATTCAACAAATTATCAAAGTTGTCGATAAGAGATCAGCCATTGGTTTATCCCAAGATATGGAACAATTAAATCCTTTCACAAGGTAGACTTAACAGTGTTTTGTAGATCTCTTTATCAAGTGCATGCATACTTCATAACATGTTTGTAAATCCTTTTACAAGGTGGACCTAGTAGTCTCTAAAGGGAAGATCATTAGAAGTGATCATTATAAGCCTTAATAGGCCAACTTTATAATACAGTACTAAAGCCTATGTGTATCATCCCTACCCCAATTTTACTTTCTATTTGAAAGGTTTCTTGGTTACAAAATTGTATGTCAAACTATTATGAATGTTTTAATGCTTTCTACTTTTCATGCATGCAATTATATCATAATACATATGAATGATTAATTAGTGAATCCAAATTAAGTTTTATTGGTTACTAATTGACCCCTCCCCTCTTAGTAACCTAGTCTATCTTGTATTTCCAACAATTGGTATCTAAGCTTTGTGGTTCTCTAAGAAAAAGTTTAAAAACTTGAGCAAAGATTAGAGGTAATGGAAATATTCAGAATTGATAATGCTATTGATAAAAAAAAAAATAGATTTTGAATTGGCTATTGGGAAATTTAAGAAACAAAAGGAGCAACTCTCTCAATCCCTAAAAATGAGAAAAGATCTTATAGTACAAATGAATGACAAACTATACACTGAAGAAAGAATTGAAGATATCCATTCAAAAAGTAATTCAAATGAAGCTAATGAAGTAATTAGAGAACTACTAGAAAATAATGGTATGCTTTAAGAAGAAGTAAGGAAGCAGAAAAGAGAATAAGAAATTTAGTCCATAAGATTATATAAAGTCATGGAAGAGGAAAGCAAGATAAAATAAGAACTAGAGTGAAATAATAATGAAATTCAACATTTATCCCTTTAATAGGTAGATTCATGGATCATATTACTAATGCAAATGAATAAATCATGACTCTAAGATCTAAAAATTAAAGATTGCAGAATGATCCAAACACTAAAAAAAATGCCAATAAGAGATTGATTAAATCTCAAGCAGACATGAATCAATTAAATGAGAAAATCCAATAGATATATATAGAAAAGTAAAATAGGAATTAGATATATAGAAAAAGGTTAATCATCCAAGTGGGGAGCTGAAAGGAATCAAAGACCTAGTTGCAATCAATGTTGTAAGCTAGGTCATACATAAAAAAAATGTATAAGTAATGGTGAGGCTAGATTTAATGGAGAATGCTATAATTGCAATAAGTATGGTCCTAGACCTAATGAAGGCAAAGAGAAACCTAAATTTGAAAGAAAATGTCACAAATACAAGAAGCATAAGTGCAAATCTTTTGAATGGAAAAATAAAATATTGAATCCAATAGAATAGATTGTAAAAGATATAATTGGTTGGGACTAGAACACTTGGTGCAGATGTCACTGTTGTGGAGAATTTGGAAACATTGGAATAAAATATATAATGCATCACATGAGGAAAAGAGACACCACTAGAAGATGTTTCACTTGTATAGAACTTGGACACGTCTCCAAGAACTATATGAACACTAGAAGAATTGAAGATGAAAAGAAGTACAAGGCTACTAACATTAGAAAATAAATGAGATAACAGTGGACTCCAGAATCTTCTAAGAATGAAAGTCTAAGAAATGAAATACATGTCACTTAAGAATTGGGTGACTCAAACATTTCTACTTGATCTCCCACTAGGATAACTAGAACTAAGATTCTGAAGTAGACATATTACATCAGTTCTAGTCAGCCAGAAGGAAAATCCATATTATTATTCAAGATGTAAACGGATCACCAAGTGTCTAAGGAAATTCTAGATCTTAACAAGCTAGGTCTTGTTGTAAGACCCTACCAAGCAAGGTCAAGAGTAACTAACTCATTGTGTACACACTAAGTCTAGAATGGCTCTGTTGAGTAATTAATTCAAACTAAGTGGAAGAAAGTCTTTCATCAAGAAAGAAAATGTACAAAGGATTTAGGACAATTGAAAAGTGAAATTTGTTAAAAAGATAGAAATCAAATTCATTTGTCACCATGAAGTTTCAATAGCTTATACAAAGAGCAATTTTTGTACATACAAGTGATTTGTTTGATTTTTTGTTGACAATTTTTATAAACCCTACCGAGCATGGAATCCTCTAGTAGAAAATCCAAGAAAGGATTTAGAATGTTAGTTGGAGGAGTTGAGTGGAAAGAACCTAACTTCAAGTTGATTCAAGCAATTATAGAAGCACCTAATCCTACTAGAGCTCAATAATAGATTCCACCTAAGGCATTACTAGTTAACGATATTTACTCACATTTTAGTTCTTCAATTCGAGACATTGGAATCCTAGAAATGGATGTAACTTTGGAAAAGTTGTCTGGGAATGGTGCATTAAAATTTGTGCATCAACACTTGGATACCAAGGGTTTAACCCATATTCCACACATGCCCCAAGAATTTTAGATTAAATGGATAAGGTTTATCCTTAGCCATGTACATAATGGAAAACTATGGTTGGAGCATCTATTCTCATAATAAAGAAAAAGATTCATCAAATCATAGGGCTCCTAATGTTGACCGAGGCAAAAACCACCAAAATCCTAAGTCAATTAGAATTGGAATAGAATACTCTTGGTAAATGGGATGGAAGAGTTATGAAGATCAACTATGTAGCTAACATGGAGTTAAAGTTTGCAATTCATGTAATAGTACATGTAATAGCTCAAATTGTCTCAACAACATATCATGTGAGGTAGCTGATCTTGCTTTCAAAGTGGTGAAGCACAACATATCCTTTGATCTTGGTGAGTTGATGTTGAACTAGTTCAACAAAAACATGGAATGTATTAGAACATCGAAGAATAACCCATGTAAGTTTGGTTCACTTCTAACCTATTTATTCTTCTTTGTTCAAATTGTTTTTCCCTTCAAAAGGTACAATTGTATGGAAATAGGGTTTACTCGTACTCTATCAAATCAATGAGTATATAGTAGAGATGAGTTAAAATTATGTTAGCATCATGAACAATTATTTTGATTCCTTCAAAGATAAGATGAATAACTTGTTCAAAATTCAAAAATTACAAAGATAATATTTTTTTTATTGTAGATTGTGACAAAGTGTGCATGTAAGCAGTCGAACTTAGAGTGGTATGGGTTAAGCCTAGACTATGTGATTAAAATTAATGATACCAAGGATATCATTAAGGAATTGTTAAATGAACCTATGGATCCCAAGGCCATTTATTTTGGTACATATGGTAAAGACAAAGCAAAAATTAAACTACAGATAAATCTTCATTAGGCTATTAGCAAAGGAAAAAAAAAGATAGCAAAATTAAGACAAATTAGTTCTACTCTCCTATTCATAGAAGGTAAAGGAGATGATGTAATTGAAGATGATGTAGAAGATGAGGAAGATGAAACAAAATTAGAAGAAGAACAACAAAAAATCAAGAAGAAAGGTAAGGTTATCATAACCAAACCTACCAAGTCATCTACTATAATTTATTTACAAGAAGAACATCTAGAAAGAAATTGAAATTAGGTGAAGTTGTAGAGGATGTGATTTCCAAATGACCTCCACCTAAATTTCAAGAAAAATTGGAAGATATTGATTCTAGAGCTGGCATGGAAAATTTTAAATCATTGAGATGTGAAACCAAAAATGTAGAAGAAAAAAAGAAAATTCGAGACATGATTATGTCTGAGCTAGGAAAATGGAAATATGAACACCTGATCAACTTGCACAGTAGATCCCCAAAGAGCTAATGGAAAGAATCAATCCAAGATGGGAACATGCCAAGAAAACTACAAAGGACATATATAAGAAGACTCTAAGGCAACTCATACTATGTTTTAATGACAAAGAAATAAAAGAATCCATGAAGAAGAATGAAGAAAAACTCAGCTTAAAATTTAATACTTGCTTAATAATAATAAATGTTGTTGAACATGTGGTAAGGAATGCCACTTATACATTGAAGGATATCTTGAATCTTCATCAACATAGTGATTTTGTTGCTCATTTTAAAGCTGATGGTAAAGATGATAAGGAAGAAGAAGATAATGATGTAGAAGAAAAAACAAATGATAATAATAAAGATAATGAGGAGAAAGAACAAGAATCCACTGAGGAGAATCTCCTTGAGATTCAAAGCATTGAGGAAACTGACCTGAACATATTATAGTAGTGGTTATGGCCTCACTTCCTCACTCTTTGAGCAAATCTTTGAAGAAAAGATTACTTTACTAGTGAATCTTTACCATTTGTCAATCCCATCTCATGGGTCGATCTTCATTTGGTGAATAGCACATGCAACATAGGTCAACTGTGTCACTGGATATTTATCAGATTTGGGTCCAACGCCTATTGCAGTCACCCATTTGTTATCACATGATTGGTCAAAAATATTTGTCCAATCGCCAATGTAATATATATTTTGGATACATTTATTTTTAAAAAAATTCCATCCTTTTCATGTTGTTTCTTATTGGCTGACATTTTTTCACCATTACTACAACCAAATAATTTTCTATGGGGTTGGGCATTGACTACCATTTTCTTAACATGTGTCAACCACTAGCCCCATTTAGTCAATTGTTTCCTATTGTGGGCTTGCATAGGAAGGTGCATTTTGCCTACATTTGATATTCCCACTTGTTAATCCTACATAATTTGCCAACCCTATATTGGACTATAAGATATTATTATCCTACAAAATTTTCCCTTTTTCTGGTTTGAAGACTAGCATTTCTTATTGCTACCAATGTTTTAGAGTGCTGAGTGCATTGCCCATTGACTCATGGACAATGGTTTTCATAAAAGGTAGGTGATTTTTAATCTATTTTTTATGTTGATAGTGGTACTAGTATTTTTTTAAGTTTTACTATCTAGTGTCCACTGGTGATTGGACATCTTACATGCTAAGATAGCCTATAGGCTTGCAAATAATATTGGGTAGTACCGTAGACAATAGTATTGTAGCAATAGTACCCTTTTTAAAGAATGAATCATATTATTATTAAATGTTGTCTAAGCAGTCTACTATCATTGTTCATAGTCTTTGACTTGTCATTATTTGAGTCTTTTATTCAACAACTAAGTTGATTTATTTTTTGTAGCCTTTATTAGCTTGCAATGTCAAAAAAGAGGGGTAATAGGGGTTCCAGTAGGATCCCTAAAGGCCAAGATAGGCCATCATTACCAAAATGTAGAACTATATCAGCATATTTTGGTGGTGGAAATGTTGGGAACCTACAAGATTCACAAATTAGATGTTTAGTGCTTATTGAAAAAGGAGATTCATCACAAGCTAGAGACTCAGACTATATTGAAGAAGTTCAAGTAGATGAACCTGATATCTTGGTCAAGGATGAACTTGAAATCAAATTTGGAGGCACTTCCCCTAAGTATGGAGTAACAAACTAATATTATAGAGTTTGAGTCAATTCTAGACTAGTCAAGTGAGAAAACCAAAAGTGATTCCATAAATCATGTTCATGCACAAAAGGGGAAAAGAAAATTGGAATCTTAGAAAGATCAATCTCACTAGGATCTATCCAAAAGAAACTTTCAATTAGAATGAGTGGAAAATTAATGGTTCATTGAACCAGTGGCCCATCCAATTGATGGTAGGCTAGCTGTGGAATGTAGATGTAAGATTTTCACAATGATAACAAAGATGGAGAAGATGTTGTAGCTTAAACTTGATACCATATGAAAATATGTCGATAATGTTTACAAAAAGGAAACTATAGATGGAGTTGAAAAATCCATGCTAACTTGGAAAACAAAGGACAACTATCTACATATCAAGAATGTTGAAATATGCGAATTACACCAGAAATTATAGGAGAAGTGTTCTATAGTAAAAGGTTGCTTTGAAGATTTCATTGGGAAAGCAATGGAAGTGAAAAATATGGAAAAATTAGTTCAATTAAGTATGGTCTTTTATATTTTGAGTTAAGGATTTCCTATAATGGACTACCCTTCAATTACTACCTTATTAAGCTTTTTCAAAATTCAAAACTATTTGAATAGTCATTGATCAGTAAACAATAGGTGGGAATGGGATAGATATCTTGCACAAGTTGAAAAATAAGATATGAAGGAAAAAATAAAATACTCAAATTTCATTGCATTGTCTCTAGATGAAGTTACAACAATTGATAATACTTCCTAGGCATGCATGCATGTTTATATTGTAAATGATATTTTTCATCAACCCTTTCTACTATCTATTGCTAAATTGAATTATAGTACGACAACTAAAAAATTATATGATTGATTAAAGAGTACTCCAATTAAATGTGGAGGTTTGGATAACATGGAGATTGTCAAAAAGTTGGTGTGTGTTGGAGTGAATGGAGCTTCGATTATGCAAGATCATAAAGGTGGTCTTACCAAAATGGTAAAGAATGATTTGGCACCCTATGCTATTCCCATTCATTGCATGGCCCATCAAATGAATCTATCTTTTAGAATTATCAGTGATTTTGGTTGCATAAGTAAAGTGGAATCTATAACCAAAGAGATTTACCAATACTTTTATGGATGTTCAAAATGAGTCTTGGAATTTCAACACTTTTCTCAAGGACTTACTGATGGGTAGAAACTTCTTAAAGACAATGATACTAAATGGATCTCATTAGATGGACCAACACATCGAGTATTCTCTAAATATTCATCATTTCTTTGACTAATCCACATTGTGTAAGATAGATTCCCTCAACTATATTCAAGTCTAACTAATATTAAGATACTCTTAATTTTAATAGATATTCTCCACATGCTAAAGGATATGAAAAATATTATAAAAAAAGGTTCAACAAATAGCTATGTAAATTTTAAAATATAATAAGCTGTGTAAAATGACATGTAGTAGCCTGCATACTCTGTATCAACTACTACTATTAGATGAATCAAAGTTTGCAAAGTGGATAGAAATCAAGATCTGAAGAATCCTGGGAACCTTTTAAATATTGGTGCAAGTGATGAGGTATTTGGTAGGGTATGTGGAGTTGACATACCAATTTAGTACTATGACTGCATTAACCCCAACTCCAACCCCAATGAAGCAAGAAGTGAAGTAGAATCAAAACTATAGAAGGTACTTTCATGTGTTACAAGTGAAGACTTCAAGAAGATCAAAGACTTTGTTCATGACTATATCAAGTGAGTTTGCTACAATCTTTCATTATAAATTAGATTTAGATTCCCTACTGAGGAATTGCTCAAAGTAATGCCAATTTTTTTTTCTCAATATTGGTCTCTAAACTATCTGACTGATTTTCAAAGAACGATGACGACTTTGATTCAGTATTTTTACAAACCTAAAGTAATCAATGAAGTAACTATAAATAGATTTTTAGATGAATCTAGACTGAGAGATCAATCATATTCTTTTGGAAACATAATGAGGGAACAATATGTTCTTATGGAGAATCTAAATGAAGAGGGAGTGATAACAAAGCTTTGGAAAAACCTTAGTGAGAGAAATTAGTTGAGAGAGTCAATACTAGAATATTTCAAGCTTACTAATTTATGTTTGATAATGATATTGGGCTTAGTGGTGGATGAGAGATTTTTTAGTATTTTGGGCTTCCTAAAGTCAAAGGTTAGAAACAAATTAGACAAAAATTTGGATAATTGTTTGAGGCTCTATAATTCTAGGTATGAAGTAGATAGTTTCCCTTATGATAGGGCTCTCAATATTTGGAGAAACCAATGTCAAAGAATAGGGATGGCCAACATTTCAAACCCAAGTGGCATTGGTGGTGGTAGTGGTAGTGGTGGTAACAGTGGCAGTGGCAATGGCAGTAGCGGTAGCAGTGGTTCATGTCTTGATATTAGAAGCAATGAAGATGATGTTCACTTTGGCATGCATCTTGACACTAACAATGAATCTGAAGAAAGCACAATGAAAAATGAAATTTTATGTGCAATAAATGAGGAGGATTCTAATGATAATGATGTTGAGCTAGTCTAGGTAGAGTGGCAACTATAGCAGCTTCTCAACATCAAGTTCTAACTTTTGCATGAGTTAAGTAGTAGGCTAGTACCATTCATCTAAGACTTTATCTACTAATTAATTATGTTTGTAGAAGTTAATTTATAGCCTTCATTAACTATCATTTTGTAGATGCTTAAATTTTTCTTAAACATGCTGAGATTTTCATTGATTCTAGATTCTTTAAGAAATTGTAACATAATGCATTTAACATAATAAACTCTATTTAAAAAATTTGTATTAGAATTTATAATTATAAATGAGCCTATAACATAATACATTTAACAATTACAAATAATTACAACCCTTTGCAAATGACTCAATGTCAAATTGAAATGACATTGAATTCCTTTTTGCAAATACCAAGGAGCATCAATAGCTATAGGTCAATTTGTAATTGTATATATAAACATATTATTACTACAGAATACATTATGTATGTACAATCACATTACCAATTGTACATTTTTTTCAAGTAGAAGTAGGGAAATTTTTTCCATCTCCTCTATGTAGTAATAGTATGCCAATACCTAGATGTCCAACTATCCTAATATGCTAGCTCTTGATTCCTATAACAA
Organism: Cupressus sempervirens; assembly: GCA_028749045.1. NCBI lineage: Eukaryota > Viridiplantae > Streptophyta > Pinopsida > Cupressales > Cupressaceae > Cupressus > Cupressus sempervirens. The sequence continues at coordinate 600,000,647 of CM053790.1, forward strand.
TTAACATTAAAAAAAGTTGAAATTAAATCCAAAATTTGAAATTAAAGAGAAACAAGTAAAAAATTGATTATAGTACTATCACTTACTAAGTTGTTACTTTTTAGTGCCATCAGTTCTATGACTGCCACTAACAACAGCAGTAATAGTTTGAGAAGATGACCCAGTTCAAATGAAGTTCTTTAGGGTGCTCCATTATACATCATTTGGAAGCTCTAGTTGTTTGAGGTTGTCACTAAATAATTTTAACCTTGTAAACAATGAATACTTCATAGAGATAGTTTTATATGAATTGTGGAATTTATCTATAACTGCATTCATTGTTGATAGTGGTTTGATGCAACGTGCCATTTTTTCTAAAGTGGTTTCTTGAGACAAGTTGCCTAAATTAGAATTGACGGTGTTCTTCAACTTTTACATGTAAACTTCTTTTCCAATAACTTTTTTGTCTGAGTAAGCTAGATTTGGTAATTTAACATTTAGCAAGTTTAGAATGCTATGATTTATCTCCATCAAGTATTTGGAAGCTGATTTGAGAGCTTTATCTATTTCCAACTTGTTCACAATTGTGACTGGTCGTAAAGGTCATTACAAAGGCATCCAATTGGTTTTTTATTCCATGGTTTTCCAAATCCCTACCTCTGAATCTCTATACTTTATTCAAAAAATAATTAGCAAGACTTGTTAAGGGATCGGTGAAGATTCATCTTTCACCCTCAACATCTTCTATTACATTTTTTAAGACAAGTCTAAGATTTCTATTTAAATCAAGCTATTCAAACAAACTATAATTGTTTTTCATTATTTTGTCCCAATTTTCTTGTTTGATAAGCTTAACGATGTTTATTATAGTATCCTTCACATGATGGTCTTTGGAATATGTCATTCTAGTTTGTGAAATTACATTCTCCATTTTTTTCTTCATTTCAGACATCTTTATTTCATTATTTTTCTATATTTTCTCTAGTTGCCCTTACCAATTAGTTGCACTCTCTTCCTCTCATCCTCCAATTTCTTCTTCAAATCTTGCATTCTCTTTGCAATAGTTACCTCTTTTTTCTTCTCATCCTCGAGTTTCCTTTTCTAATCATAGATTGACTTCATAGTGGACTCCTTTTTTTTTCGCATTGTCCAATTTCTTCTTCAAATCATGGAGTGTTTGAGTAGACTCCTATTTCTGTGTTCTCCAATTGCTTCTTTAAACCCAAGATTTCTTTGTAGCTGACTCCTCATTTTTCTTTAAATTCTCCAATTCCTTCTTCATATGGTGGATTGTGTTACAATTTGTAGTAGCACTAGACTCTTATTTTCTTTGCATTCTCCAATTCCTTCTTCAAATCAAGGATTTTTTTTTGTAGTTAACTCCTATTTTTTCTTCATATTATGTAATTACTTTTTCAAATTGTTGATTGTGTTTGCACTAGACTCCTCTTTTTTCTTCTCATTCTCCAATTCCTTTTGCAAATGATCAATTATCCTTTCCTTAGACTCCTCTTTTTTCTTTTCATTCTCCAATTCAATCTTCAAATTATTATTTTTCTTGACATTAGAGTGTAGGTTGGTTTTCAATTTGTTGTTGACCTATGCACTACTCTCTACAAACTTGAACAACTATGCAGTAGAGGCTATTTTGTGTTGAATTTTTTCTTTATAGTCATCCAATTCTTTAGTCAAATTTTGCATTGTTCATTTAGCTTCTCTTCTTGGACAATTGCCATTGTAGGAGAAGAATTCTTTATCCTATTTTGTAATTCAATGAACCTATTGTCTATTGCCTTCTCCTTTGCCTTCACATTATCAAGGTCTACCTACAACTTTTCTATTTGCTTTGTAATCCTTTTAGTTTACCTTTGTGCCTTTAGAAGTGTAGAGCTGACCATTTTGTTGTTGTCTTTTGATATATTGATTTTGTCAATATTTTTTACTTTTGACAAATCCATTTGAAGACTAGTAACTTGTACATCACTACAATTCACTACATTTTTTGGTGAAATATTATCTCTAGCCAAGGACATAACTTCCATGAAGTTTATCATTTCATTGATTGGATCATATGTTAGAAATATTTTGCTAGTACATCCCTGACATTTAGCAACTGCATCATTTTTCAAAGTCTTCATAATTTTTCTATTTCTTTCACTTGTTTGATCAAACTTTGATGCAAACTTATTCAAACTAAAATATGGGTTTACTAACACATTTAAGTGTTTGAAAGCAGAATAATCAGTCGTATTGTTGTATGCTCCTCCAACTCTAGTTAAACTTGCTCCACCTACAATTGTATTTTGAGGATTACCAACATAGTAAAGATGGTCCATTCCAAATCTTGGTGTTTTAGGACTATTTTAAGCATTTTTTATTGAAGCTACTAGTGTATACATTGGTGAAGTAACTGCTAACATTTCTTGTGGTGTAATTGTCATAACTATTTTCTTTTTTACACAATATTCATCCATCCTAGTGTTAGTGCTAGTGCCAGTTGGATCAACTACAATTGGATTTGAATATTTAACAAATAATGTATTGGGATAAACTTCAAAAGTAGAAGTATAATGTTGTTTTTAGCTTAAGGATGAATCATCTTCAATCTCATTAAAGAGTCCAATGATTTTTTTATTTCTTCTTTTGGGTGGGCTTAGTACTAGAACTAGATTCCAAATCCCTTCACCACTTGCACCAATGAGCCCTATACCTACATAACCCATTTTGTGTATCATAGTTACCCCTTTACTATCCATTTGTTTAGTAGAACCACTCATTTGAAGATTAACAATATGTCTGCCCCCAGTTAGCCTGGACTCCTAAATACCTTAAATGTTAGCATCATACTTGAGGTCCTTCTATCTTTGAATATCACTATCATTGCAACTATCAAAATCATATAGTACAGTTGGATGCTCTCTATTCCAATAATCACTAAAAAAATTCATCCTTGTCAATTTCCTCAAAACCTATTGATGTCTTTGGTTCACCCAAATTTTGCTTCATTTTTCGAAAATCAGTCATCTTGGTTTGACACCACAATTGAGATGTGCAACCCTCTTTAATTACTTTGAGCATAGACCTCTTAGATGTTTAAGATACTTTTTTGTAGAAATTTAAGTATGTCAGAGGCTCTAGTATATGTGACTCTGATATGTACAATGTCATAATTTAGAATGGAAATTATTTCATTGTAATATTATTATCTATTGCATGTTTCTCGATCTCCTTCTTAACCTCATCCCATGAATCCTTGTTTTTTAACTTTTCTATCAATGACATCTCTTGATGTTGATATTTGCTCACAGAGTTCCCATTGGCAATAATTCTTGTATTTATTATGTTTAGTGGATCATAATTCCAATGACTAACAAAATCAAAGCAAAAAAAAGTTACCAATTCATTTGCAACTTTGAATGATTTTCTCTCAAATGTGAGGCCTCCAATTGTGAAAGGCGAGGAAGGAAATATCATTTTCTTTTGTTCTCCATTGAAAAGTTCATTTGTACTCTCCATTTGCAATACATATTCTAGTGAAAAAATCCTTTCTATAATATGCATTGGAAGTTTGCATGGTTCAACCACTAAATTGTAAAATCTTAAGATAGTGTACTCTTCCATGAAGAACCAGTTAGCCAACTGAATTTGACTTCTTTGTTGAATGCAATCTTTACAAGATACAAGCAATCTAGGCATTGAAGCGCCTATAATTTTTTGGTAAATAGGTGCCAAAAAGTAGTCTGCAAAATAGTTGTAGTTATTATTGTTAGTAGTCATTCTCATCTTATGTGCCCACTCATATACTAGATTTGGAGTCTCTGATTTCTTTTGAGTTTTCTCATCAAGCTTATAGACCTCAACATCAACCTTGTTGTTCTCTATCTCAAACATTGGGAAATTCTTTCCTAAAAGAAGGTGGCACAAGTAACTTGTGAACCTAAATGTCTTCATCTTGTCTGTAGTTGTACTCTATTTAATCATTAATAATTCTTGTTACATAGATTCAATAGTATTCTAAACAAAATTATATCTTACATCTACCTTCTCAACTAATTAACCTTGAAAATGGATATTATAAGTTATTTCAAGATCACTAGCCCCCACTTCCTCTTTACTATCCAATCCCAAACAAAATGATAACAAAGAAATAACATTCTAAACCCATGGCACAAAAATATCATATTGATAAGGAGGATTATGGTCTATGTTTAGTGTAGCACTAGTAGATGACTCTAAGTTTATTAAACCCTTAATATATTAATCTTTTAAAACTCTATCAATTTTTTCATAAGCATGTGCTAGTTTATCCAAGTCAATACACTCATTAACACTTTCTAGTTTAAACCCAAGCCCTAGGTCTAATAGAGTCAAAAATTCACTTTCAGTTATGAATAAAATTTCCTCCTTAGTATTTTTGTTTACAATTTCCTTTCTATTTACATCATAATTTTGAGCACATAGAATTACAATTTCAGGGCAATGGAATACTTTGGGTACAATGAGGTTTGCTAACCTAGTAACCAAGGCAATTGGTTTATTTATATGTGCATGAATATTTATTGTTATATTTGTAATAATTTATGCCATTTTGTGCATCATTCAACTTCTTATCCTGCGATTCAAAAATTTGCATGGATAATAGGATCATAAATATCATGACATTCATCAGTGAAACTTTGGGTTTGTAGAACTTTCCTGAGTTCTATAATGTCTTTCTTTTCATTTATGCTTGCACTCATACTAGAGGTTTTTGAATTTGTTTTTCTCATGCCTACTATTGGTTATTACACAAAAAATTTCTCTGAACCCTATTTAAAAAAATTGTAAAGTGTAAACCTTAGACAATAAAAATCAAGATTTCTATTGCTACAAATTGCAATTATTTTTTAAAAAAAAATTTAAATACCTAGAATTGAGATTCACTAATTGGTGTTGTCCTATGATACTCAAGTTTCACACTTTTAGTCTTAAGAACACAAAATGGAATTCAATTAATCTTTGAAAAGCTAAAATTTGAAAACCCTATCATGTCTAACTCTTTACTTGGAGAAATTTCAACTTCATACTCTAAAAACATAGAAGGTAAATAGTTCAAAGTTAAAAGAAAAGTATAAAGTAATTCATGGTTCTAGGTACTTTACTAATAGTATCTACAATGTACAGGTAAATGACATAAAGACTCAATAATGTAGTAATGTACATAACTATAATAATAAAATGTAAAAATTTATTACATTAATATACATTTGAATTTTGAAATTTGTTCATTTTAAATAAATTAATTAATACAAATCAAACTTAATTATCAATATGATTTTTAGGTCAATTTTTGGATTGCTATCGCTCTTGTCAAGAGTCATCCAAAATCATGACAGTTGTCAAGGAAATGTGTCATTATTTTGGATGTTTCTTGACAATAGTGATAGTAGATCTAAAATTTACCAAAAAAATATCCTGGGTCATTGTCATTGGCATTGATTGGCCTTTCACTTAACAATCGTGGCATCGTTTAGTCAAGATTAAGTTATAACTTTTTGAAAAGACTAAACATAATTATTAATAATATTAACCAAGTCCTAACACTTAATTGAGTTGGACACATGTCATGATTCTAGATGAATCTAGGCACATGGGAAACCATTCCTCAAATAGGCCTAAAATTCATCTCGGGTCGTTGATCTTTCTTTTAGTCAATGGTTAGGATTTGAGTTAGAAATAGATTTTAACTTCAATCTTTTAAAAGTTTGCCTAAAATACAACTACAATCGTTGATCTATATTATTGAATGGTCCAGCTCAAATCGTGAATCGTTAAAACCTAAACCTTTCAAATAACTTATATTAATTACTTAAACAAGGTTCTATAGCAACTAAGTTCATGCCAAAAAAAATGATAGAATTAGTAAAAAAATTATTTTAAAAAAATAGCAAGAAAAGAATTTAAATAGCATGCAAATTAATATACAAGAAAATATTGAAATAAATATTGTGAAAGAAATTGTTATTAATTATTATTATTTTATTTGTAAGTTTGAGAATGTCAAAATCATGATGTTAGTTTAATTATTTACATTTAATATTATATATATATATAATTTATAATAATTATTATAATACTTATAATATAATATAAACAAAGGATATTCTTTTCTACTTTATAAATGATTTTTTTTTTATCATAAACTTTTTATTGTGAAGATGATATGAAAATTTCAATGAAGGTATATTAAATTTTATAAAATAAAATTGGTGCAAGATATGAAATAATAATGACAATAGTTTAATTTAAATAAAATAATTTAAATTTAAAAATATAATTACAAATGCTATATATTTATTCATATTTATTATTTAGTTTCAAAATTAAAATGTAATATAGTTTAATTATTTATTAGCATTCTTCTAATTTTGGTCTTTTCTTCTAAACTTCAAGCATGTTTTGTAAAAAATTTGAAAATTTTGGTTGTATTGAGTCTGTTATGCCTACTCTTTTTATATGCTTGAGAATGCAAAATTCAATAAAGTTTGAATTTTGACGAAATTGTGATTTTCCATCAATAAACTATGATTGTCAATATTGATGCTTGTAATTTGTACATACTGTGATGATGCTAGATTTTCTTTGCTTGTTCTTTCCCAGTTGAGCTCTTGAATATATATATATATATATATATATATATATATATATAGTGGCTCATCCAATTTTTCCAATATATATATAGTTTAGTTATCTATAAATTATTAACATATATTGAAAATTGTGATAATTGTTTACAAACATAATAATTATTAATATTAATCAAGTCCTGACACTTAATTGAGCTTTGCAATGACCACACACATGTCACAATTCTCAATGAATGTAGGCGCATGGGAAACCATTCTCCAAATTGGTCCAAAATTCATCTTGGGCCATCGATCTTTATTTGAGTCAATGGTTAGGATTTTGTGTAGAATCTTTGAGTACATGTGTTTTGATTTCGAGTAGAAATAGAATTTAACTTCAATTTTTTAAAATTTGACCCAAAATTGAATCACGATCATTGATCTATTGTTCATTGAACCTACAAGATCAAATCATGAATATTTTATAGTGTACAATGTACATAATTCATAGCATAGATATTCAAAATAGCTGATTAAATCAATCTAGTTTTACTATTTCATAATTTACATTAAAGGGAAAGGCCCAATCCAAAGAAAAAATAGATATCTTAAAAAAAAAAAATTCCAAAGGGCAAGGGTTAAGGAAATAGGATATGGGAAATAGGGAACATAGAACAAGGGAATAAGGAGGCTGGAAGCATCAATAGGCTAAGGGGTCAAGGGCTTGAAGCCTTCAATCAAAAAGGTCTTCAAGTCCCTCTACGAGGAATCTGTTGGAGAAGATGATGTCACTAAAATTTTCCAACCATGTGAAGTAAGTATCTCTAACATCATCCACCAATAGCCACTTCCATAGAAAATCCCTTTTGATCTATGTTCACTTCTAATGCCAAGTCAATTGTCATTCATTGATGTCGAGTAGGAAGGGATGCTTCTGTACAATGTTCCCTATGCCTTGCTCCTAGCACTTGTCTCCTACATCTATAAAAGGGATCCCGATGCCTGACCTAGTACCCACTTGACCAATAAAAGGATTTTGACATCATCTTCTTAAAAAAATTCCTTAAAAATGTTACACAAAAGCATCAAAATATTAGGTAGTCAAAAGTTTCTGACATTGAGTACATTCCAGTTAATGCCTTAATGGTTTTTATGTCCATGTCTCTCCATTCTATAGAATTTCATGTGAGCCCAAGTCTTTTCAAGTTAGTGGCCCTAAAATGCATCTTTTGTAGTTCATCTATGATTAATCAACAATTGATAAAATATTATATTAAAAATACGAAAGTTGAAAGTGATGGTAGCCAACTTGGTAATAGTGACATTGACATAACAACATTATGACATTATTAATAATAGACCTAAGATAGTACACAAGTTGAAACTTGACCTGACTACTAATTTGCTTTCAGATTAGACAAATTATCAATTTACCACTAAATAATAGCCAAGACCATTATTATTCATTTTCCTACAAAACAAGTAATTCACCTCTGACATTATTAATTCATTTTTGGTAAGGGAAAAAATAACCATTATTTATTTATATGTCAGCAAGAGAAAACATTAATTTCTCACATTTGATATGATTTTTTCTAGGGCAAGAAAAAATCACCAACATATAATATTTTATTTCCCTATATCAAACAAAAAAATTTCCCTCAACATTAAAAGTTTCCTACCCACAAAGTGTTGGATTCACCAACATTTTAGGGATTTTTTTCAAGAGGGGTTTTTTAAAGTTATCCCTACTTTAAAGCTATCAAGCTCAGAGAAAGATACTATGAAGTTGGTTGTGAAGAATAGTACGAATCCAAGCACTCAACCAATCTCTATGCCTATTTAGCTCAGTACTTCATTGACTAAGTGATCAACACTTCATCTACCAAGTAGTTAGTGCTTCCTCCCTCATCAATTTTGGCTACTCAGAAATAGGGTATTTCATCAATTAGTGCTTGCTAGTCCTTCCATTTCCACCATTGTTACTATTCCAAGTATGAAAACAATTAGTAGAAAGTTAGTTGAGAGAAAGCCTCCACCAAGTATTGAAGTTTGTAGCAAAGTAAAAGTTAAGGAAGAAGACATTGATCTCGATGAGGATATAGTTATCCCAAATTGGGATATCTCTACTCTAAATCTTGATCAAATGAATATAGCAGGAGAGCTTTTGTAGAGGAAAGCTAAGCAACAGAGGCTTATAGAGGAGAGAAATAGAGAAAATCAAGTGCTAGAAGATACAAAGGACATTCTTGTAGATGCAGTCAGCACTAAAGTTGACAGTTCTCAACCTATTTTCGCTCATTTAGTAGAAGTGATCTAGAAATTCAATGAAGATTTGAATGGGCGAGAAAAATTGTTGCAAAGAGTAGAGAATAAATTTGAAAAAAAAGAATTGGATCTAGTTGCACAGAAGATTGCAATATATCGAGTAGACTTGTCTACTATTCTCAGCTCATTAGAAACCTCTGCCAACAATTTCACTTCTCTATTTGGTAAAATATGTGATACATTTATTTTTTATGTAGGAAATCAAAGACAAACTCTCCAAACTAGATGAAGATCTAAAGGCAACTACACACCAGTTGTCACTTGACCCAAGCTATAGTTTTGCTCATTACACAAAGATCAAATTTCTAACTAATATGCAAGCATAATCACTAAGGTAAGAAGTGATGAGAAGTGCTAAACTTTTAGATATACAAGGCATGATTCTTCCAAACATAGATGATTTGTAGAAAAACATTGTACATGCCAAAAACTCTCATCAATGATAACAATTTTTCCATAGCTGATCACATGATGTAGTTATTAGCAGAAGTTCAGATTGCATTGCATACAAGGAAGGTGTTGTAAGAAAATTGGGACAAGAAAATATCACTAATTTTAAAGGTACATTCTAAATTCTTCTCACACTTTGGAATAACTAGATAACATACACCTTTGGAACTTATGTCAAAAAGGGGGAGAATACGTAAAATGGGGACAATATGTGATATTACAATAAAAGGGGGAGAAGATGAGAAGATGTATATAATATGTAAAGTATGTTGAATATATATGTACGGGGGAGCATCATAATATTATACATATATATGTACAAATATTCAAATAAACATCTCTTACAAAAGAAATTTTGATAAATCTCAAAAGCAAAGTATGTTACTAAGTTGAAGACACAGGATGGAGACTAAAGATTGCTTTTAAACTTTTAGAAATTGGTTTTGTAAGAGATTTTTATTTGAATATCTATAAATGTATATGTATAATATTATGATGCTCCTCTATACATGTATATTCAACATAATCTACATATTATATACATCTTCTCATCTTCTCCCCCTTTTAGATTGATAAGTGTTTTTGTCACTAATGCCAAAGGGGGAGATTGTTGACATTACTGTCAATTTTTTTTTATTAGTCTCACTCTCTCTCTCACACACACTCACACTCACACACACACACACACACACACACATAGATGGTTAGTAGTTATTGAGCTTATCTTGTATTATATAGTGTTAACCAAAGTAATTTAGGCTATATTGAGTTCTACAATTGCTACTGAATTCTAGGAACAATATTCAGTTCACATCGAGCAATATCTACCAAGTTGGTGATTATCATTGTAAACAACATTTCTTAGTGTTTAATAGGTTTTTCAATCCAAACTAAGTTTTCTAGTATAAAATGAGTTTTTACCTTTCGTAGAGTAAATCTAGTTTTGATCGAGCTATATAGTGTCAACTAAGTGATTCAGTTTATTACAAGCTTGTAATGATAGTGTTGATTGAGCTATGTAATGTCAACCAAGTGATTTAGTTTTTTGGATAAAATTTTTCAATTGTGTATTCTCTTTGATGTCACACAAATTTCATATCAGTCATTAGATAGAGTCTACTAAGCTCAGATGGTTGGTAAGGTAGAGAATAGTGTCTATTGAGCTTAGATGGTCAGCAAGGCAAAGGATAGAGTCTACCAAACTCAAATGGTCAGCAAGGAAAAGGAAAGTGTCTACTGAGCTCAAATGGTCAATGAGGCATAGGATAGAATCTACCAAGCCCAAAAGGTTAGTAAAAAAAACTTGTAGTATTTATCGAGTAAGTGGTTCTTACTGATCTCACTCAGTCATCAAAGGAAATGTGGCAAAAGCAGTTCTTACCGAGTTCACTTGGTCATCAAAGGAAATGTAGTAGAAGCAGTTCTTACTGAGCTCTCATGAAGGAATTTAGTTCTTACCAAGTAAACTTGGTAGCCAAAGGATTTTATAGATATTGCAATGTTAACCGAGTCAAGAAGGTTAACTTAGGAAATTTCTAGAAGCAATATTTACCAAGCAAGGTCGGCCAATAAAGGATTTCATTGTTTATGAAATAACATTTATTTGTTTAGAGTAATATTTGTAGCTGAATGATGTATGGTTTATTGGTAAATGTAAACTATAAATGGGCCTACTTGACAATCTGAATGGTATAATTAAGAAGTCAAGTTGTGAATTCTAAGTGTGAGTGAAGTGGAAGTGGACTTAATGTGATATGAGGACTGATTATTGTGGAAGAAAATTTGAAGGATGATCAAAGATCATTAAGGAGAAGCAAAGTTGTATTTGATCAAGGAGGATCTAATGATGCAGAATAGAGACCTATAGTCAGCAAATTTAGTTGTATCTTGTTCAAGAAAATTCATTGTTGCTTTCTAACCATTGTAGTAGTGATTTCAAATCTCTTAACAGAGTTGGTTTAACAACCATTTTGTAAATCCTCTAACAAGGTGATAGTTTAGTTGAATTGTTCTAAAGACCTCTAGCAAGGCCACTCCTAATAGGGTGATTAAATACTCTAATAGGGTCACACCTAATAGTGTGTATTGTAACCTTTAACAGGGCTAGCTCCTAATAGGGCTCACTTCAAAAGAGTGAAAAATTGGTGACTAGTTGGTGGCTTTTCCCATATTGGGTTTCCATGTTAAATTGAGTGTCTCTTGTGTTCATTTTGTTTTTAGTTACATGCATGAATGCTTGAAGATAAGTAATAGTTTAATTTACCAAGTTACAACATTTTAGTTATGTTTACTGACTATCAACAATAACTAGATCTTTAAGACATCTAAGGGATCTATGATTAAATTTTTTGTTAGTAACTAATTCACCCCCCCTCTCAGTTACTCTATCCTTAATTCCAACAAGTTTATATGCCAAGTTTTGTAGTGTTCACCAAGACACTAGTGTAGACTAAGTTTAGGCTACTTGGAAGTGATTAACTTATGAGCTGAGCTTCTACATCTATTGAGTGCATGACGATGTTGAGCATTGACAATGGTTGCCAAATATCAGAACCTCACTGAGTTTGTCTTCAGAATCTAAGTACCTACAATTGGGCTAACTTTGTTTATTTTGGTGAAACTTGTATTATAGCTGACTTTGATGAATTGTAAATTGGATTCGTATATGTGTAGTGTAGTGTATCACATCCAAATATATGAATGTAATATCAAGAAGACACACTAAGAGTAGAAAGTGCAAAGTAAGTAGGCTATAAGAAGTATAAGGAGTAGCAAAGATTTATCCATTACGACAAGGTGATAATTACACTCCAAAGGAATCTCATTTAGAAAATCAAAGTTGTAGATCAAAGATCTTCCATTGGTTTATCCTAATAGGTGGAATAGATAAATCTTTTCACAAGGTAGACTTAATAGTCTTTTGTAAATATTTTTACTGAGTGCATACTTCATTGTATGTCTATAAATCCTTTTGGGAGGTGGACCTAGTAGTTCTTATTGCTCCTAATAAGATAGATCATGAGAAGTGATCATTGTAAGCATTAATAGGCCAACTTTTTATTGCAGTACTAAAGCTTGTGGATATTATCCCCACCCAAGTTTTACTTTTTCTTTGGAAGGTTTCATGGTTACCATATTTGTGTGTCAAAGTGTTATGAATGTTTTAATGCTTTTAGTTTTTCATACATGCAATTAGATTAGAATACTTATGAAGGATTAACTAGTGAATTAAGATTAAGTTTTATTGGTTACTAATTCACCCCTCCCCTCTCAATAACCTATCCTATCTTATATTTCCAACAATAATCCACCAAGGAAGTAGAGTTGTCCTCGTTGGAAATCATGGTCATATACATATTTCTTAGATCTTTGGAGAACTTTCCCATTCTAAAGAAGTTACAAACCACATTGAAGACATGATTTCCTACTCTCTCATATTATTCTTGGACAAAAAATAGGGGGACAACTATTTGGACCAAGAGACTTGAAGGCTTGAAAACAAATTGTATCCCTTCCAACTTCCTCTTTACTAACTATGATCATAATATTACAATTTCCCTCCTTAGAGAGTAGTTGAGGAATGTAAAGTTATAAGATCTCCAAGGTCCTCTAAGATATTGTAGTTTCCCATGTTCATAAATTAGTTGATAGAGCTAGTGTTTATGTCATCATCCTCTATAGCTATATGTCATCATTCCTAGTTAAATACCATATCATGTTTTTGCAATAGTGTTTTAGCATTGCTTGGTGAAAAAAATTAAGTTTTTTTTATAACATTTAGAAACCCATTATACTGTATATTTTTTCTTCGAAAAAGCCTCTTCTTATTTGGATAGGTTTAACCACTACTCCTTTAGCTATATTTTAGATTTTTCCAACTCTACATCCACATAGTATGTATCCATTTGGTTTTGAACTCTCTCAATCTTCTCTATTAAGTATTTTTCCTTTTAAAATTATTACTAAAAGAGTTTTTATTGCATCCTCTAACTTTAATATTACTTTATTATATATTAGAGTGCATATTAATCATAGGAGAGATCATAGACAAACCAATCCACCATCTATGAATGAGACCTCCTAGTCTATGATGTGAGAGACAAATATTCTCATTTATTTAAAAAATAGAGGCCACTCTTCTTATAGTTAGTGGAAATGGTAAAGCTATCAAGTCTCACATCAATCAACTATCAAATCTTCTATTGGTCCAAGTAAATATAAACATGTCTAGATATAGATCAATAAGCCCCAAATTAATTAAAAACTCCCTAAGATCAATCATACTATTCAAGTAATCCTTTGTACCACTGACTTTTGATGAAGGATAGACTACAAACTAGTTTGAGTGTAAGATGAAAATAATTATCTCTTTACTTTATCATTAGTGTATAAATATTGACCAAACTCCAAGACCAATAACTTAAAATATCATGACAAGATAAGATAATGGAGATAGAAGAAGAATATAGTAGTGTACCTAAGATTTAATTCTTGTTCCACATAATAACTAGACCTCTAGAAGCCCCCATAGAGTTCACTAACACCCATTCCTCCATAGGGTAGACAACACTAGCTATTCTCTCAAAACCCTCTTGTTGTATACCACTAGTACAAAAACAACAATATATGATTAGATAAACTACTAAAAATTGTAGATATATGACCAATTTTGATCGCATGACCATTGGTACTATATTGTTGGTCATTAATATAATAGCCAAATTATGAATAAACTATTTTAATCATTAATTTGGTTATTGATTTTATCATTTATTTGGTTGGTGAATATTATTAGATAATAGTTTATTTGGTAATTTATTTGGTAGTTTATTTGATAGCATACTCTATAGTATATTTGGCAGTTGATTTGTTAGTATATTTGGTAGTTGATTTGCCAATTTATATCATAGCTTATATGGTAGTTTATTTAGTAGTTTATACTGTAGATTATTTGGTAGTTTATTTAGTTGTATTAGGGTACGATGGAATTGAACCACCATCATCCTACTTTTAAAATAGGTGCTCTTCTATTGAGCTAGTACTCTTTAAAGATTAAAAGATTTTTTTTTGTTAATGTATAAATGAGATAAGAATTCAATTAATCAAAAAATGCCTATAAAATATCATAATTGTACCTAAATACTAGTAAAGAAATCAATCAAAATAGTTACAATTCAAATTATGCAAGATTCATGCCCATTAAAAAAATTATTAGTTAAACATTAACAATTTTGTCTCCCTCTATTAATGATTTATTGTTAAAGCTCTTAACTCATACTTTCAGTAAATTTTTCTAGTACATGTTTTTTCTTGTTTCTTAGTGGTTATTGAAAATGTACATGATATGGTATCTCTAGTGATTTTGATGACATGGCTAGTAAACAGGAAGATGAAGAGATATCATAACTTGAATTTAAATAAGGTTACGATGGCCCAAAATAGCCAGTTTTACTGTAAGTACTTTTTGCATTCTCCTTGCAACGTCAATCACCAATTCATCTACCCATACATAGACCAAAAATAATAGTGCATGTAACTCTTCCCTCCCTCAAAATCCCAAAACTTTATGAACTTATGCATTTTTCCTTTGAAGATAACAAAGGAGAATGTTTGAATGTCACAAATTTTAATATTATCTATGAATTAAATAATCAATATAACTTCAAATACTAGTATTTCAATTTTATTTCATGAATTATAATATCAAAAATTAATTTTCTACATAGAGATAGATATATAATTAATTAATGTACAAAAAATATGAGTGATTTTATAAAATCATATTGTATTAATCTAAAGCATACACATACTATATAAATACTTTTTATATTATTAGGGATAATTTTAAGAAATCACTTTTATAAAAAAAGCCTAAAAAGCTAGCGAATGCAACATTTTGTGGTTAGGAAAATGTTAATGTCAAGGGTGATTTTTTCTATTCCATATAGGGAAATAAAATATTATATGTTGGCAATTTTTTTCTTGCCCTAGCAAAAATTATTTGAAATGTGGTGAATTAATGTTTTCTTCTTGCTGACATATAAATAAATGATGGCTATTTTTTCCCTTGCTGAAAAAACTTTAATAATGTCAAAGACAAATTACTTGTTTTGTAGGAAAATAGATAATAATGGTCTTGGCTAGTCTTTAGTGGTAAACTGATAATTTGTTTAGTCTAAAAGTGAATTAGTAGTCACTTCAAGTTTAAACTTGTGTACTATCTTAGGTCTATGATTAATAATTTCATAACATCATTACATCAATGTCACTATTACCAAGTCGGCTACGATCACTTTCAAGTTTCCTATTGTTAATACAATAGTTGTATCAATTGTTGATTAATTAGACATCAACAGCAGAAGATGGATTTCAAGGCCACTCGCTTGAAAATACTTGGACGCTCATGAAATTATTTGGAATGGAGACACATGGGCATGGAAACCATTTAGGCATTAACTGGAATGTACTCAATCTCATAAACCTTCAACTATTTGACTTTAATGTTAGTACATTTTGGCATTTTATATAGTTGAAAATAAATAGGAATGTGAAAAAATAAGATATGAAAGATCGTGAATGCCAAATAATTTGATGAAACTGCCATTAAATAGCCTCTTCAATTCATCATTCATTATCATTTCTCAAATTCTTCAATCTAAATTTGGTTTGTATAGTTTCTTGAATCTTAGTCATAGATATGCCAATTCACTTGAAATACACTATAATGGCTCTGCAAAAGCCCTTTTTAGGTACGATTCCTAATGATGTCCTTACCATGGTTTTAAAGCTAGATTCCCAAACTTCTTTTATCCATTATGCTATATTTATTGTCCTCAGCCATGAATTTTTAATAAATGATAAAACGTCTCATGTGTCCATGAATATTGCCTTCTGCTTCCTCACAAATCTTCTTGACCTTGGAAGTAATCAAATAGACATTCTCATGCTTCTACATAACATTTTTAAGGAAACATTTTTAGAAGATGATGTCAAAATTCCTGTATTGGTCAAGCAGGTACTGGGACTAGGCATTGGCATCCCTTTTGTAGACATAGCAAAAAAGTGCTGGGAGCAAGGCATAGGGACCATTGTAGAGAAGCATCCATTCTTACTTGACATTAATGAGTGATAATTGACTTGCCATCAGAAGTGGGCATGGCTCATAAGGAATTTTCTATGTAAGTGGTTATTGTTGGACGACATCAGCGAGACTGACTTCACATGTCAAGACAAGTTTAAGGACATCATCTTCTCCAATAGATTCTTTATAGAGGGACTTGAAGACCTTTCTGATTGAAGGCTTCAAGCCCTCAACCTCTCAACCTGTTGATGCTTCCAACCTCCCTATTCCCCGGTTCCTTATTCCCTATTTCCTAAATATTGTTTCCTTAACCCTTGCCCTTTGGGAAAAAAAATATTTTTAAGATATCTATTTTTTCTTTGGATTGGGCCTTTCCCTTTAATTTATATTTTAAAATAGTAAAATCAAGCTGATTTAATCAGTTATTTTGAATATCTATGCTATGAACTATTTATTTTGTACACTCTAAAATATTATCAATGAAAATAATAGCTTTTGGCTTCTGAAATCATTTTTCTTGTTAGTCTATGACATTTTTTTTGGCATTTCAATGCACTGTTGAAATTTTAGTCTATAACTTTATATAAAAAATTAACTGTTAATAGTTACAAAGTTACAACTTAGAAACAAAAAAAGGGGTTTCAACTATCCCTTTATGGTTTCATATTTGATTAACAATTTCTAGTAAAAAGTTATTCAATTAAAAGTTTTGTAATTTCTAAAACTATTTTTCCTTAATCAGATTGGTTAAAATAAATTGAGTGATAAGAGTCAATTTTACGGAAAACTGAAGAATATAACCTTAACAAAGTTAAGTAAAATTTTGATAATATATGTGTAAATTTTTTATTTCATACCTATCTTGTCACCTAACTATTTTTCATTGCGAAATATTTTAAATGATGAAGAATAGTTTATATAAACAATTATCACAAATTTCAATATATGTTAATAATTTATAGATAATTAAACTATATTACATTTTAATTTTGAAACTAAATAATAAATATGAATAAAAAATAGCATTTGTAATTATATTTTTAAATTTTAATTATCTTATTTCAATTAAGCTATTGTCATTATTATTTCATATCATGCACGAGTTTTATTTTATAAAATTTATTATATCTTCATTGAATTTGTCATATCATCTTTGCAATTTCTTTAACAATATTTATTTCAACATGTTTCTCTATATTAATTAATATACTATTTAAATTCTTTTCATGCTAATATTTTTTAAAATCAATTTTTAACTAATTCTATCAATTTTTTTGCCACAAACTTAGTTGCTAAGGAACCTTGTTTAAATATTTTAATATTAGTTACTCGAAAGGTTTAAGATTTAACAATTCATGATTTGATCTAGATCATTCAATGAGCAATAGATCAATGAACATGACTCTATTTTGGGCCAAATTTTAAGAGATTGAAGTTAATGTTGGAATGTTCAAATGGGCAGTGTACATGAAATGAAAGCATGTATCAACATATGATACAAGAGATTTGGTAACCTAGAAATCCTCCAGGAATAAGAAGGTGAAATAGGGGTGGGGATGACACCCACAAAAACTATTGCAGCAATATGTTCAACCACTTCTAATGGTCTGCCTTGTTAAAGGCCTACCTTATTAAAGGCTTTACATTGTATCAATAGTGACCTAGTTAGAGGATTTACATATACTTTACAAGAAGTGTCACCCTATTAAAGGATTTACAATAGGTTGTTAAATCCACCTAATTCAATAGGATTTTCATCACCTTCTCCAAAGGTTTTCCCACCTAGCTATTAAGCTAACCTATCAACATATGATTTTCAACATCTAATACAATGGTAAGAAATTATTAGAACATTTGACCTGATAGAGTGCAATCTTTGATTGATGGGTTTAGGTACTAGATCTGCTCTTCCTATTCTGATCCTTGCTTGATCTGATCTTTGTATGTGTCCCCTATTTTGTTCTGATCAACTAGATATATAATTGTTGCTCCTTTCACCAAGTCCTTAACACCCTTGCTAATTACTTTGTTCTACAACAATCTCTTGGCAACTTGATAACTTCAACAACCTTGACATTATGGTGTCCAAGTCTCCTTATAAAAACATTTTATACTTAGGGTTTGCAGTGTAATAACGAACTTAAAATTCCTATTTGAATCCTTGGATTTCACCTATTGGTTGCATCCTTCCTCCAATTTTCTAATTGGCTACATGTTGATATCATAGGTAAATGCAAAGGCTTGATTTTATCTTCTTATTCCTTTGTGAGTCATGCAAAAATGGTTTTACATCTTAGTTTATAAAGGTACAAACTATTATGTTGATTCTATGTTACTCAACACATATTATATTACTGGTGCTCGACACATGAATGTTCCTATATTGCTTGGCACCTATTACACTATGTGTTTCTTGACACATGAATATTCCTAAATTGCTCAACACATACTACACTTTGTCCTTCTTGGCATGAACTCTGACTCAACACCTGTTAAGATTTTGACTCGACAACTACTATAACTCATTTGGCATACATAGTGTACTTGGCATATATGGTGGAATTTGTTAAGTGTGTTGATACTCAAATGTCAAGACCATTCTAAGACCAAAAATCTCCCCCTTTGACATGAGTGTCAAAAACACTTAACTATGCATTAATGAATTGGTTTGATTGAGTACATTCTTTATTCTTGCTTGGCATACATGCAAAATTTCTAAAATTATTCAAAATTTTGTGAGAAACAATATACCTTATGACTCCCTTCAAGTTGATTAATCCTAGTCCAGTCTTGAAACTAAAATTTTGTGCTAATGTGCCTAATTCTCTGATGGGGACACAACCGAAGCATAGAATGGACACAACAAGAAAGGGAGAATTTTATTAACTTTGTAAATAAGCTAATACATTTAGTACAGAGAAAAGAGAATTCAAAACATACCCTATGGACTTACAATAGTATAAATCTTGAGATAATTTCTCTTTACAGTACCTCCTCTCAAAGTCCACTCTGAACTACCTTTTACAATGCCATAAGTGTTCTTAAATAGACTCCAAAGGGTTAAGGATTAGTAATACATTCTAGAAAGTGCTAGTTGGCTTCTACTGACCTAATATAAGGCTCTAGAAGTCGCATTAGAAGTCAGCACAAAATTAGAAGAATCCAAAAATGGTAACTGAACTTTCAAGAGGCATAACTTTTGAACCATAGCTCCGATTGACAAACTGTTTACATTTTTGGAAAACTCTCGAAGGACTCTATAGCCCTATGGACAATATCACTCGTCCCTCATTTTTTGGCCCTGGTTGAGGTCATTTAATGCCCCTAACATGACTTTGAAGCATTCTTAGGATGTCTCCAGAAATTGAAAAACTACAATAACTTTTAAACCGCGGGGCCTTTTGACCTAATTCTTTTTTTGGAATGCTCTAAATTACAATGAAAATCATCTGACCAATTTACACCTTCTAGTTCACCAAAATGATGGCTCAATTACATACTCCTATTTTTTTGGCATTTACATGTATCCCAATGTGATTAAAATCTCTAACCCAGAACACTAATAGTGGAACTGTGAGAGTTGGAACCTTTATTTGACCTAAATAGGTATCCAAAAATGAAAACACATGAAATAGAAACTAATTATAAGTACATATTTTTGGGTGACATAGGATTGCCCTTATACCTCTAGATGCTCCTGCATCTTTCTCTCTATTCTTTGTCATGTTCCTATTTCCTGTGCCTGTATACTGTATCTAATCTATATGAGTTCCCTGTTTCATATTTGTTTTCCACATGCTTGTCAAAATTTTCCATCTCCACTCACTTTGTCTTATTCCTTGTCTTCCCCTTTTTCGCTATCTACATACTTTCCACTTTATTCTCAAAATGAATGAAAAAATGTAATCAAAATTATCAAAATTTGGTATTCTCCATATATCTCCATATATCTCCCCATATATACATATCTCCCCCTAATGTATATATCTCCTCCTTTTTGACACTTATCTCAAAGGGTTCTAAGGAGTAATACCATACTTAGCCAAAAAAATACTATTTACCTCCAGGAGTATCTTCAGAGCTACATCCCAATTCTCTAATGTAATGTCTAGTGAGTTGTGCTAGATGGAAGTCTCTACAACAAGGTGTACAAGTCCATCAAGGGTAGAAAGATTTGGATCTTTCTTTAGGACTATTTCTACATATGCTTGTGCCTTGTGGAGGACCTCTAAGTGTGGGGTTATGGAGGATTGAATTTGCATCAATTTTTCCTTTATGTTTGCGTCCTTTGTTGTTGATACAACTAGTTTCCTTTGTGTGTGAAGCTTCTGTGCAAAATGCTTCTCACTCTGAGTTGGATTTGTTGGAAGTTGCATGCTAGAAATCTTGAGATTTCTTTCCAAGCTCATTATTCTTTTGCTAGTCTCTTGTGTGAAGTTGGAAAAATAACACAATTTGTTATACAATGAGAAAGTGTTTCAAAGTACAATGTTCACTCTTTCTAGTTTCTTAGCCAATTCAACTTGTGCTAATGCTATATCATTTGATATTTTCTCATTTAATTTTACCTAGAATTTTCTTTCTGACCATTCCATTAATTTTACATTTGTATCATGGTCTGCATTAGTCACCTAGTCAACTATATCTGATAGTTGTTTCATGTGGTGACTGCAAGCTGAAGGCATCCATCCAGATTTCCTTTATCTCATTCAATGCTTTCCTATACTTGTATTCTCTTCTCAACACTTCTTGTCTCTTTCTCCTATGCAGTGCACCTTGTTTTTCATTTATCTTTTCTATGGTGAAGGTGTTGAATTCATAGGAGAGAATAATGATCTCTTCATCAAGTTCAGGATCTTAATAGTGAAGTATATTGGCTACCTTTCTAGAGCTCGAGCCTAGTTTTTTAACTTGTATTTATATCTTATCAGTGCTCGGCTTCAAAAGAGTCTAAGTGGAAGTACCAATTTTGGGTAATTTAACCAATGTCTATATTGTAGCTTGCTCCTCATCTCTTGTTTCTTCCTTCTTTTCTTCTAATTTCCCTTTAACACCAACAATTTTTGGGAATGAACTTACTAACTATTCTTGTTTTCCTATATCTTCCCTTGTTGCTACACTCAACACCTAAAGTTCATCACTTACTGCTTTTGGTGGAGATAGTGGTGGAAGTCATAGGAATTTAGTAGCATCAAAGGTTGAAGGTGGCTCTTATGTTTGCACCTTGACTTTTTTTGGACCTACTACTACCTTATTTAACTCAACAACATTGATCAACAGCGGGTTTGTACATAGGTGTGCTTGTTGTGTAGTTTGATCAAGGATCTTTGTGACATCAACATTAGTTAAAGGATTGATGTTTTGACATGAAGTTTCAATAACATCCTTTATTTGTATGGTCTCTGCAGGTGTGATGTTGGCATGAGGAGCGCTAGGAGATGGCATTTGTGTGTCTTGCACACTATTTCTTCCTATTCATGTAATGCCTTTTCCTCTCCTTTAGCTGTATTCTCTTCTTCTTCCTCCTTATTTACTTCCTCTTCTACTCTTCCTTCCTCACCTTTCTTCTCTTCTTCATCTTTATTCTCTTCCACTTTCTTTATTGTCTCTTTTGCTTCTTTTCTCTTTGAGCTAGCCTCTACCTTGTATTCCCCATCAAATACATCATCAATTTTCTTGTATATTGACTTCCACAATTTTGTGGATTTATTTACAACATCCTCTATCTTATTTTGGAGGATGCCAAATGTTTAATATTTAGGAGAAAATTTGTTATTATGCCTTTTATTTTCCTTAGCTATTTGACCTTTAGTCAGGTCTGGCAGCACTCTAGCTAGGGTTGATTCTCTTATCTCCTTTTCCATTTGTAAAAAAAAATGTTACCTATCTTCAACAGTCTTGTATAGCTCTTTGGGTATTGTACTATCTAACTCTAGAGGTGTGTGTTTGTATTCGGCCATCATTGGATACACTAATTCCTCTATTTTATTTTTCTCTTTGTTATTGAGCTTATTAAAGTCTATAGTCTTTAAACCATTCAAGTTTTCTTTTCTAATATTTACACATAACTTGTCAATGGAAGACTTGGAGGGATGACTTACCACTCTAAACTGGCTATTGTCATCTAAATCTATTCTTTCATCATCTGAGTCTAGTTGGGAAACATATTTCCTTCTCTACCTTGGTTCTTCACTAGTCTACTTGGTGGCTTTCTTCTTCTCTTTGTTTCATCATTTTCCTTTTGAGTTGTAGCCCTGGTGGTAGCCCTTGTAGTAGGATTCTTTATTTTGACTGCAATGGGATTTTTCCCCTTCTTTGCCTTGGACTAGGATGTAGGTTGAGTTTTGGTTTTCCTTTTGGTGGCTTTGACTTTAGTGGTTGCTTCCTTGGCTTCTTCTTCCTTAGCACCTTCTTCTTTTTCCTCTCCTAGGCCCTATGTCAATTGCAATGGCCTTTTCCTTGGTTCATCTTCTTCTTGTTCACTCTCATCTTCATCTTCATATGCTTCTTCTTCTGTTGTAGTGTCTACTACTTCTATTGTTGGATAATGTTGTTCTTGATGTCACAAAAATTTCATATCAGTCATTAGTCTCAAGTTCACTGAGCTCAAAAAGTCTGCAATGCAATCTACAGTTTCAACCAAGCTCACTCGGTCATCCAAAGAAATGTGGAAGACAATGTTAACCGAGCTAACTCGGTCAACAAAGGAAAGGTGAAAGAAAGTGATCACCTAGCTCACTCAATCAACAAAGTAAATGAGGAAGTCAGTGTTAACTGAGCTTCACTTGATCTCCAAAGGGAAGTTTCCACTGAGCTCAAGGTATGTGCAGGATCATGGTGTACCAAACTATGGCATTAAGTGGCAGTGAAAAACCAGCAAATCAGGGTTATGTCAACTTGACACATAATTTTAAAGTGGTTCTGTACTTTATATCAAAAAGTTGTAAGAAAATAATCTGTAAGAAATTGAATCTAGTTTCTAAACTAAAAGGCCTTATCTGGAGAAAAAATTAATTGATTGGTCAAAAGTTTGGATTTTAATGTAGTACTACAAAAATTTCAGGGCAAAAATAAAAAGTAGGTGTATGTCTGACCACCTTAATCATAATCAAATGATAATATTTTTAAATATAATTTTAGAAATAAAAAGTAGACTCATGCCTAGATGTGATGCATATTTTTGGCAATTTTTATTCAAAATAAATAATTAATTTTGAATTTTCTACTATATTATTTTCAGAATTAAAAAAGTCTCGTGTCTGACCACCTTAACTAGTTCAAAAAAAATCAAAATTAAGTTTATTTTTTATTTTTCTTATACTAGTCAAAGCATAGAATGTGACACATCTTTTGGATTTCACAAATCTTATACGGTTTGAAAGTTATAGCTATTTTTCAACCAATATGTCAATCAACACTTTGTAGCTAACTCCATTAGAAAATAAGTAATAATTACTTACTAAACTCGTAATTTGACAAAACTTACATTTATGAAAAGCTAAGAACATTCTTAAGAAACCCTTTTCATTACATCAAATTTTGGTTAAAAAAAAGTCATCAGCTACATGCTTAAAGTAAAAAATACATAAGAACATGCCAAAAACACATTTTCGGGATGTTTTAAAGATGACCATATAAGGTTGGTATTGAAAGATATAGTAGGAATTATAAAGGTATTAATTGTTTTCATTTAGTATTAGGATGGGTGGGAAAAAAGTGGGAATAGATTTTGAAATTCTTTGAGGCATTTTAGAACTACATATTTTTTAGATCACCACTTTTTGGCACACCATGATCCTGCACATACCCCTCACTCGGTCATCAAAGGAATCATGAAGAAGTTAGTATTAACTAAGCTTCACTCGGTCTCCAAAGGATAGTTTCCACTGAGCTCACCTAGTTATCTCAGGAAACTCGGTACTTACCGAGTTCTCCCAGCGATTGAAGGATTGTCATGAAGTTCGCTGTATTAATTGAGCTCAGTCGGTTAATGCCGGAATTATTTTTTGAACAAAGTTTACCGTGCAGCATCGGCCAGTATAGAGATTTGCAAATTAATTACTTCTAGATGACTTTTGTAATTATTTATTTAGTCAGTGATTCGAGCCGACTAAGATAATCTGAAAGGTATAAATGGTCATTCAAGTTATGAATTAAAGTGTGAGATTATGATAAAGAAGTTATGAATGTGAAATACAGTATGAAATGAAAAGACAAATGTTGAGAAAAGTCTGATGAAGGATCAGATGTGTTGAAGGAGCTGCAAAGTTGCATTTGATCAGTAAGGATCCAGTCAAGCATAACAGAGATCTGTAATCAGCAAAGATAAGTTGTACTTTATATCAGGTCACTTCATTGTTGCTTTCTGACCATTGTAATAGTGAATTCAAAATCTCTTAACGGAGTTGGTTTAACAACCATTCAATAAATCCTCTAACAAGGTGATAGTTCAGTTGAATTGTCCTAAAGAGCTCTAGCAAGGGCACTCCTAACAGGGTGATTACATCCTTTAATAGGGTCACACCTAATAGTGTGTTTTTGTAACATTTAACAGTGTTGGCTCCTAATAGGGCTCACTTCAGAAGACTGAAAAATAGTATCTAGTTACATTGGTGGTTTTTCTCATATTGGGTTTCCACGTTAAATCTGGTGTCTCTTGTGTTCTTAATTGCTAAATTTCTTTGTGCATGATAACATATCAGTTCTTAGTATTTGTCATTTGCTGCATTATCAAGTTTTAGCATTTCATATTAATCAGATCAAGGAGATATTCAAACATCTTAGGGACTGTGAAAGTTTCTGGAATAACTGATTCACCCCCTCCCCCTCTCAATTACTCTATTCTCATTTCCAACAATTGGTATCAGAGCTTTTGGTGCTTGCAAGAAGAGATTTCAAAGATCTAAGCCAAAGATCAAGATGTCTTACAAAAGAGAAAATCCAAAACTCAACAAAGATAATGTCTCCACATGGCAAGGATTGATGAGACTTCATCTGGCTACTATTGGTGATACTGGACTAAAATACCTTGAAGAAAAATATGAAGAACCTCCTGGCACATTGTCTGTCAACGACATTGTTGAAAAGAAGACTCACAACAATATGATGATAGACATAGCATCTGCTCTTAGTTATAAAGAATTTGATGATATTAAGGACTGTAAAACTACCTTTGAGATGTGGAACAAGCTAAAAGAAATCTATGGAGGAGATGATAATGTGAGAAGAGAAAAAGCAGAAAGTCTAAGAGGAAAATTTGATCAAATGAGGATGAGAGAGGATGAAAACATTGCAAAGTATGTTGAAAGAGTTAAAGAATGTGTGAGTGCAATCAGAGCATCTGGAGGTGATATCAAAGGAGAAACAGTTATAAGCAAAGTTCTCAAAACCTTGCTTCCCATTTATGCAATCAGAGTTTCTACGATTCAGGAAAGAAGTTGTGAAGCAAATCATCAGATAAATTTTGAGGCCATAGTTGGAACACTAACTGCATTTGAACTAGATAACTTTGACAACTATGTTCTAGCCTCCAAGAACATTGAATCAGCATTTCAAGCCAAGCTCTCACTCAAGGAGAAAAACAAAAAGGAGAAGGAATCTCAGTCAGAAAGTGAAAATGAATCAAGCCAAAGTTTAGACAGTGACCTTGACGTGATTGAAGCTCTACTAGCAAAGAAATATTTTAGAGGCAGAGGAAAATACAAAGGTAAAGTTCCTCTAATCTATTTTTCTTGTGAAGAAATTGGTCATATTGCAGCAAGGTGTCGAAACAAGAAAAACCATGATGAAAAGAAATGGAATGGCAAGAAAGACTTCAAATCATCCAAGAACAAAGGTAAGAAATCATGCTTCATGGCTTAAAATTCTAAAGATTCTGATAATAGTGAGGATAAAATTGTTTTTATTGTCGTTAAAGATGATTTTGATAGTGATGAGGAAGATAAAATGGCACTTGTTTCTCATATAAGTAAGAATGATACATGGATTATAGACAGTGGTTGCTCACATCATATGACTGGTGATAAAACTAAGTTTGATCAGTTTGAAGACCATGATGGTGGTAGTGTAAGGTTTGGAAATAATGAACCTTGTTTCATAAAAGGAAGAGGAAGAATCTGTCTAACCAAACAAATTGTATGTAACAATGCCTATTGGGTTAAAGGTCTTAAACATAATTTTCTAAGTGTGGCACAGTCACTCAATACTGGATTCAAGGTGGAATTCATGCATGGAAAGGCAAGACTGTTCAATGAGCAAGGAAAGCTGATAGGATCTGGCACCCAAACTAAAGGTAACTTGTTTTATCTAGGACTTGGTCAATGCTCATGTTTTATTGCTCAAATTGAAAAAATTTGGTTATGGCATAAAAGGTTGTGTCATGTCAATTTTGATAATCTGGTAAAAATAAGCAAATTCAAGAAAGTGAGAGGCATTCCTAACATTAAGAAACCTGAGGTTGGTCTATGCAAGAATTGTCAGATTGGTAAAATGGGAAAGACTAGTTTCAAAAGTAAGAACTATTAGTCTGAAGATATATTAGAAATTGTGCATACTGATTTATGTAGACCCATTGGGATAGAAAGCTATACTAGAGAAAAGTTTTTCATTCTTTTTGTTGATGACTACTCAAGAATGATGACTGTCATGTATCTAAGGAATAAATCAAAAGCATTTGAGAAATTCAAGTGGTATTTGGCAAGAGTAGAAAAAGAAACAGGTAAAAGACTAAAATTCTTAAGGTCAGATAGAGGTGGTGAATTCATCTCACATGAATTCAAAAACTTCTGCATTGAAAAATGTATTAAAAGATAGGTCTCAGCACCAGGAACTCCTGAACCAAATGGAATAGCTGAAAGAAGAAACGGATCCATCATGGATTGTGCAAGAACCTTGATGATAGAAAAGAACATTGCTATCAAATATTGGAAGGAAGCCATCAGCACTGCAGTTCATACCTTAAACCGAGTATAGTTGAAGAAGGACTCATTCAAAACTCCCTATGAATTATGGTATGGCTACAAACCCAATGTAAGTTATCTGAAAGTATTTGGAAGCAAATGTTATATTTTGAAAGAATCTAGAAAAGGAAAATTTGATGTAAAAGGTGATGAAGGAATATTTTTAGGATATTCTTGCAAAAGCAAAGCATATAGATGTTTAAATCTATCCACCCATAAAGTCATAGAAAGTGCACATGTGAAAGTTGATGAGTTTGCAGACAAATCTGAAATAGAAAGCATAAAGGTACCTGAAGATTACAAAAGATTTGTTTACATTGAACCAGATACTATACCAAGAATACTGTTCACTCAAGAATCCTCAAATCTCAAGTCATCAGTAACCGAGTTACAAAAAGTTCAAACCGAGCCACAAAATCATTCAGACATTACTGAGCAAGTATCTACTGAGTCTGAAGCACTCGAGCCAATTCTTACCAAGCTAGAATAGCCTGAACATGAAATTGAAGCACAAGGAGATAGCAATGAAACTCAATCAAGAGGTAAAGAACCTGTATTAGCTAAATATTTCAGAAGACATCATGCACCAGATCAGATCATTGGAGACAATTCTGAAGGAACCTTGACAAGAAGCAAGCTGAAAAATACTAATTTACTTGCTGATTTTGAACCTAGAAGCATTAAAGATGCATTGAAAAATGATAGTTGGATTGAGGCAATGAACAAGGAAATAGAATAGATAGAGAAGAACAAGACACGGACTCTTGTACCCATGCCTAAAAATAAGAATGTAATTGGAACCAAGTGGGTATTCAGAAACAAGTTGACTGAAGATGGTAAAGTATCTAGAAACAAAGCCAGATTAGTATGCAAAGGATACTCTCAAGAAGAAGGCATAGATTATGGAGAAACCTTTTCTTCTGTTGCAAGATTGGAAGAAGTTAGAACCTTACTTTCATATGCTACTCACAAAGGATTCAAAGTTTATCAGATGGATGTCAAGTCAGCATTCCTCAATGCAATACTGGATGAAGAGTTTTACATTGAACAACCTGAAGGCTTTGTTGATACAGATAAAAAGAACATGGTCTGCAAATTACACAAGGCACTGTATGGTTTGAAACAAGCCCCTAGAGCATGGTATGAAAGATTTCATAACTATCTTATTCAGATTGGTTTTCAAAGAACTAATGATAATAGTAGCTTGTATATAAAGGAAGGGCCAGATAATAAGATTGTCTTGGCAGAAATATTTGTAGATGATATTGTCTTCACAAGGCATGATGATCTTTGTGAAGAATTTTTAGATCAAATGAACAAGGAAATTGAAATGTCTATGTTTGGTGAAATAAAATTCTTTGTTGGTCTTCAAATTCAACAAAATAAGAATGGCATCTACATCACTCAATCTAAATTCATCAAGGAGATATTAAAAAAGTTTGGTATGGAGGACTGTAAACCTGTTGAAACTCCTATGTGTACTGGATTGAAACTTACCAAAGATGATGAATCCAAAGAGGTAGATCAAACATTGTATAGATCTATGATTGGAAAATTGCAATATGTAGTTCATACCAGGCTAGATATTGCCCTTGTAGTTGGCATTGTTGCAAGATTTTCAGCAAAGCCAAGAGAAACTCACCTGATGGCAATCAAAAGAATAATGAGATATTTGAAAGGAACTGAAGATTATGGTTTATGGTACAAATTTGGAGGTAATTTGGATTTGAAAGTGTTTACTAATGCTGATTGGGCAGGAAACCTTGATGACAGAAAAAGCACAAGTGGAAGAGCATTCTTTCTTGGAAAAAGATTGGTTTCTTGGACAAGCAAAAAGTAGAATTGTACATCCCAATCTACAGCAGAGGCAAAGTATGTTACTGCAGCAGTAAACTATTCAAATATTGTTTGGTTTAAGTAGTTATTGGAAGGAATGAAGATGGAGATCAAAGAACCAGTTGTCATGTTCTGTGACAATACTAGTGCAATCAACATTTCTAAGAATCCAGTGATGCATTCCAAGACCAAGCATATTGCAATAAAATATCATTTTGTCAGAGAATTGGGGCAAGGCAAGGAGATCATACTAGAATATGTCCATACAAAGGAACAAATTGCTGAAATATTCACAAAGCCTTTACCTAGGGATGCATTTTTGTATCTCAGAGGTAAGTTAGGGGTCATTCCCCTATCTGAAGTCCACTAAAAATGAGTTCTAGAGATGCATCAATGCATACAAGATTGAAGATCTATCTGTTGATGTGGTTTAATTAGAAATCATTGCATATGAATCAGTACTAAAGGTACGTTACAATTCAGTTAACTTATGTTGTCTTTGGCATGTGTTGTCAAAGAGGGAGAGATTTACTGTCATATCCTTATGAAATTTGTGAGATTTGAAAAGTTTTCCATGAATTCCCTTAACAGAGGGAGATTATTGAAAGAGGGAGAAGTCTGTTATCTTTTTGGACTTATTTTCAAAATTTCATTTTGTTATGACATGTTGTTTTGCCATCAATGCCAAAGAGGGAGATTGTTGGATAATGTTATCCTTGATGTCACACAAATGCCATACCAGCCATTATTCTCAAGTTCACTAAGCTCAGACAGTCTCCAATGCAATCTATAGTGTCAACCAAGCTCACTCGGTCATCGAAAGAAATGTGGAAGATAGTGTTAACTGAGCTAACTCAGTCAACAAAGGAAAGGTGAAAGACAGTGATCACCGAGCTCACTCGATCAATGAAGGAAATGAGGAAGTCAGTGTTAACCAAGCTTCACTCGGTCTCCAAAGGGAAGTTTCCATTGAGCTCACTTGGTCATCAAAGGAATCATGGAGAAGTTAGTGTTAACCGAGTTTCACTCGGTCTCCAAAGGATAGTTTCCACCGAGCTCACTCGGTTATCTCAAGAAACTCAGTACTTACTGAGTTATCCCAATGATTGAAGGATTGTCATGAAGTTCACTGTATTAATCGAGCTCAGTCGGTTAACACAGGAATTATTTTTTGAAAAAAATTTATCATGCAGGGTCAGCCAGTATAGAGATTTGCAAATTAATTACTTCTAGCCGACTGTTGTAATTGTTTGTTTAGTCAATGATTCGAGCCGACTAAGATAATCTGAAAGGTATATATGGTCATTCAAGTTATGAATTAAAGTGTGAGATTATGAAAAAGAAGTTATGAATGCGAATTACAGTATAAATGAAAAGGCAAATGTTGAGAAAAGTCTAATGAAGGATCAGATGTGTTGAAGGAGCTGTAAAGTTGCATTTGATCAGTAAGGATCCAATCAAGCATAATAGAGATCTGTAATCAGCAAAGATAAGTTGTACTTTATATCAGGTCACTTCATTGTTTCTTTCTAACCATTGTAACAGTGAATTCAAAATCTCTTAACAGAGTTGGTTTAATAGCCATTCAATAAATCCTCTAACAAGGTGACAGTTCAGTTGAATTGTCCTAAAGACCTCTAGCAAGGCCACTCCTAACAAGGTGATTAAATCCTTTAACAGGGTTGGCTCCTAATACGGCTCACTTCAGAAGAGTGAAAAATAGTATCTAGTTACATTGGTGGTTTTTCCCATATTGGGTTTCCACGTTAAATCTAGTGTTTCTTGTGTTCTTAATTGCTAAATTACTTTGTGCATGATAACATATCAGTTCTTAATATTTCTAATTTTCTACATTATGAAGTTTTAGCATTTCATATTAATCAAATCAAGGAGATATTCAGACATCTTAGGGACTGTGAAATTTTTTGAAGTAACTGATTCACCCCCTGCCCCTCTTAGTTACTCTATTCTCATTTCCAACATCTATATCAGCTCCAAATCTTTTCTTGAGCTTTCTTATCATTTTTTCCTTCTTCTTCATTGTAGAGGCTATCTTCAAATCTATTACCACCCTAGATTTGACAATATCATAAGTCCCAAAGGGTTTTGTAGCCTTGTCTATCTCCTCTACAAGTAAAGCAATGATTATAGATAAAACTTGGTCTACATCAAGCTCATATCGAAGTGGCCTAAGCTATCTTACTCTAGGTACCATGGCTTAGATGTAGGTGTAATCTATCTCAACCAAGAAACAAATGCCATTTACATGTTGTTCAAATAGTGATACTAGTATCCTCATCCTTTGTTTCATGGACTTCTTGAAGTCCTCAAAGTAGCTTGTTATTTGTGCATCAAAATTGTTTCCCATTTTCTCAATAAACTCATTGACTTGTGTGAAAATTCTCTTGTTAGGATACCAATTTACCTTTCCAACTAATGGAAATTCTTTCATGACATAGAAAAATATGCAAACCAACACTGATCCGAATTTGCATTGAGCTCCTTTAGATTTCCTTATGGCTCCCAAATTTTCATTGATTTGTTGTAGAATGAACTCTGCTAGATCATAGGTGTGGTCCTTCTTCACAAGTTTGTATGCAACATCTACTGCTATACATGATATGCTATTCAATCTACTTGATTGATGGAACTTTTGAGATATGACTCTAATAGGAAAATCAAGTATGGGTTCAATGATTATGTCAATGGTCATTCCCCTATTGTTTCACTTGGAACCAATGTTTTTCTCTATGGCCTCCCTTTTATCACTTCTCAGGGTCTTAGGTTGATCTAGGGTTGGGATGTTCTTTGTGATCTTCAATGGCCCTATTTTTAACCAAAGTGATCCATCATGAATTTGGCTCAACACTATATGAGTCCATTTAGTCTTAAATATAATGGGGAAAACTAGGGTATTAGTTAAACCCTTCTCCTCAACTACTAAGAACTCATCCTTCAATATACCTTTATCACATAGCTTTTCAAAGGCATTGAAAATTTCTAGGTCAGCTATGGCTCCAATCTTATAGTTATAAAATTTCCTAACATCTTGGGCTATTACTACTTTTTCTGGAATGACTGACAAAGCACCAATTGGGCCATTTTTATATACAACCTCAGGAATGGGTTTAAATTCCAGTTGCTTAACCTCAATACTAACAAGCTAGACTTCATGACTACCCTATCTCTTTATGGTTTTAGACCTAGATGCCATCTTGATTAAACTAGAGTTTAATATTTAAATAAACTTTCAAATACTATGTAGCTTGGCACTTGATGAAACACCTTTGAATCAAAGAGTTTGTGTTGAATTGTTGTTGAAATTAGTGCAAATAACTGCTAAATCACTATTTGGTCACCTCTTTTCTCTTCTCATTTTTTCTCTATGTTCAAATGGCTTGAAAATGAGTAATTTTGAACTTTATTAGGCTCAAAACCTAGCATTTATTGCATAGTTCTTACAATTGTACACTCGACATTCACTATTTTCTATTTACTCAATAGCCACTAACATATCTCATTCGACATCAACTAGACTTTCTAGCTTGGCATATACTAGAGTTTCACTCGCCATCCAAGGGTAGCTCAACATCTTCTACAACATTTTAAATTTTTAACTTGATATGTTTTCTCATGCAGATTTCTTCTTGGCAACACTTCTTTTTTCTTTTGGGCTAATGTATGATACAAATTTATATATATCATCCCCATGTACCTATCTTGTGCTTAATTGGATGAAGTGTGATCACTTGACCTCTTGGGTGAAGTGATCTCTCAATTTGATGTACTTGATCCATCTCTTCTTTGCCATGTCTTTTACATTTTTACCCTAATGTGTTACACATCAACTTTTTCTTTACCCTTGTTGACTTCTAACATGGGTGCCTTAGCCTTTGTTGGGCAATACCTGCTAACATGTCTTGTCTTCAAGAAACTAAAACATGTGGTTTGTCTTAACCACTTGATGTAATCTCCCTTGAAGTGTGTTCTTATGAAATTTTGAGGAACATCTCCATATTCCTAATAGTAGTGACAACTTTGCCTCGTATTGTAATCTTGGTTGTACTGGTGTGCATGGTTGTTTCTCCTTGTAGGCTAATTTGGTGTCCACATAGGCTTTGATCTACACTCAAAATCTCTATGTCCATACTTTTTGCAGTTGTAGCAGTGACCATCAAATCTTGGTGTCCTCATGATCTTGGTTTTGCAGTCTTGTGTTGACTGTCCTTACATGTTACACTTGTGACAATAACCTTTTTTTTGGATGTGTACTATTGATTGGTCTTTCTATGGGTTTATAGTTCTTACCTTTTTCACTCCTTTTCTCAACACTCTTTGATGTTTCACCTTCTTCAGTACTTGTGAATCCTAGTCCTGAAGTGTCATTGCTTGATCTTGGTGATTTCAGCAACTACTCAAAGTGCTTGATGGCTTCACTTGACTTGTTCAAGCTCTTTGCTATCTCTTTTTCTCTTTTCAACTCATTTTGCATTTTTAGGGTAGAGATCTCAATGTCATTCATGTTTAGCTCATAATGAGCATTCATCATCTGACTAAGTGTATCCAACTACATGTTGGAGATCTTTGTGAGTTCTATGGACTTCTCCTCAAGTCTACTTGCAAGGTTTCTTTTGTCATCCTCAAGCATGGCTCTATCCTCAATTGCTCTCTTCTTCTATTTAGTTATTTCACATAACATCATGGATTGTGATTCTTGTTCCATTTTAAGAGATCTTATCTCTTTTACATGAGCTCTATTTTTCTCCATCAATTATGCTATTGCTACATCAAACTCCTTGGAATCTTCATGGAAAAACACTTGTGTGGTGTCAATATCCTTGTAGTGTGTGTAATTCTCAGCTATGGCTATGTCCTTTCTTCTTTTCAAGGATTTTCTCAGTTCCTCTCTGGCTTCCTCTACCTTGTGTAGAGCCAGATGCATATCAATCACTTCATTGTCAATAATCTTCCCAAGTTTGGAGACTTCCATCTTTAAACCTTTTCTCTAAGTTTTTTGGCTTCTTCCTTGTGAGATAAAAGAGCTTTGATACCAATTGTTAGAATTTCCAAATGGGAATAGTACTTCTAAGAGTGGGTGGCGGGGGGGGCCAAGGGGTGAATCAGAAATAACCAATCTTTGTTTTGTTTAAACCCTCATTAACACATAACTGAAAGTAAAGTACATGCATGTAAACATATAAGAAAACATTAAATGAAAGCATGCATCAATACATGATAGAAGAGATTTGGTAACCTAGAAACCCTCCAAGAATAAGAAGGTAAATCTTGGGTGGGGATGATAGTCACAAAAATTACTGTAGCAATATGTTCAACCACTTATGATTGTTTGTCCTGTTAAAGGCTTGCCCTATTAAAGGTTTTACACTATGTTGATAGTGACTTGTTTAGAGTATTTACAAACACTTTACAAGAAGTGTCACCATGTTAAAGGATTTACAATAGGTTGTTAAACCAACCTAATTCAATAGGATTTTCATCACCTTCCCCAAAGGTTTTTTCACCTAGCCATTAATCTAACCTATCAACATAGGATTTTAATCATCTAATATAATGGTAAGAAATTATTAGAACATTTGACTTGATAGAGTGCAATCTTTGATTACTAGGTTCACGTACTAGATCTACTCTTCCTATTCTAATCCTTGCTTGATTTGATCTTTGTATGTGTCGCTTGTTTTGTTCTGATCAACTAGATATGTAATTGCTGCTCCTTTCACTAAGTCCTTGACACTCCTACTGATTTCTCTATTCTACAACAATCTCTTGGCAACTTGATAACTTCAAAAACCTTGAAATTATGGTGTCCAAGTCTCCTTATAAAGACATTGGTGACTTAGGGTTTGCAATGTAATCACAAACTTAAAATTCTCGCTCAAGTCCTTGGATTTCACCTATTAGTTACATGTTGTCTCCAATTTTCTAATTGGCTGGATGTTGATATCATGGGTAAATGAAAAGGCTTGATCTTATCTTCTTATCCCTTCACGAGTCATGCAAAAATGGTTTTACATCTTAGTTTTTGAAGGTGCAAACTATTATCCTATTTTTTTGTTACTTGGCACATATTATATTATTGGTGCTTGGCACATGAATGTTCCTGTATTGCTTAGCACATGTTACATTTATGGATTTCTCAGCATGTATTACACACTATATTGCTTGGCACATGAGTATTCTTGAATTTCTTGGCACACACTACACTCTATCTTGCTCGACATGAACTATGATGCAGCACCTATTAAGATTCTAACACAACAACTGCTATAACTCACTCGGCATATACAGTGTACTAGGCATATATGGTGGAATTGGTTAAGTGTGTTGATACTCGAATGTCAAGACCATTCTAAGACCAACAATTAAATGCTATTTCTACTAAAAATTAGGACAAGTTTACTTGAAGATTCTACCCAAAATCTTGATCATTGACTAAAAGAACGATTGATGGCCCAAAATGAATTTTGAGCTGATTTGGAGAATTGTTTCCCATGTGCCTTGATTCATCCAATATTGTGACATGTGTCCAGTCATTGCTAAGCTCAATTAAGTGTCAGGACTTAGATAATATTAGAAATAATTATGTTTATAAAAAAAATTTACCATAATTTTTAATATATGATAATAATTTATAGATAATTAAATGATATTACATTTTAATATTGAAACTAAATAATACATATGCATAAAAATATAGCATTTCCAATTATATTTTTTAATTTTTATTATTTTATTTAAATGAAACTATTGTCATTATTATTTCATATCGTGCCCCAATTTTTGTGTATTAATTTGTCAAACATCAGGCATGTTTTGAAACTATAGTGCCTACCCTCGTTCACATCTTTTTTGGACATATTGTTGTTGTTGTTATCAGACTATGATGGACTAGTTTTATGTTGATGGATTAGTGGTATTTTTTTGACACTAACAAACATTATGTTATGGATTCAGTGGTTATATGATGAGATTATTTAGACTTTACATTTCATGCATACATGATGATCATTATATTATTTTCAGATATTATTGATGATTAGTTGATGGTTATTATCTTATGTGTTTTATTATGGATACTTACCCCATACTTGCATGTGTATGGTGTGCATGTTTTCTTATTGTATGGCATTTCTGATGTGGTTAAGGAAGGGAGTCATAGTCACCTGCTTAGTCGAGATCTACATGATGCACCACTTCCTGCCATTTTTTGTTTAGCTTAGCATTATATATATTGTATGTACATACATGGTTTTCTGCAGGTTGCAAGTACCGGGTATCGACTTTCCTGAATTGCTAGGATAAGTGTACCCTATTATACTATCTCAATGATAAGAGAAGGGAGATAAATTCTCAAGTCCAAATCCCAAACCCTCAAGCCAATTGTCCTAGTGAGGTAGGACAAGTATCTGGATATTTTACCCACCGAATGTGTTGGATGACATGATTCATGATTTTTAACCCTTTAGACTGATTTTGAGTGATTTGCTCTATGATGGGTTTTCATATTTTATTTTGGAGGTCTATGGTGGATTTTCTATTAATTAAGTCTTAAAAAATAGATTTAAATTAATAAATTAATTATTTGAGGAAATTAATATAAAATATCATGTTATTTGATATTTCGATTATAATTAATTGAATGGGAATTAATTGAGGAAAAATAATTAAATAAAAGAAAATTAGAAATTAAAATTAATAATAATTATAAAATAATAATAAAGTAACAAATAAATAATAATAATAAAAGTTATAAAAATTAAAATGAAAGTTATAAAGATTAAAATGGAAGTTATAAATATTTAAATAGAAATTATATAAAAAGTGAATGGGAGTTATAAGCTTGCATGGGAGTTAACACACTTTTCTATTTCTCAAGTGTCAACAACAGGAGGGTTAGTGCATCAATTAAGCACATGGTGTCTACAACCCTATGGCTCGTCTTGAAGGTTGGGAAAGACCCATGCGTAGTTGGTGAAACCTTCCAGCTATTTCTAGAAGCATTCTAGATGTTTCCTAAAAGCTCTTTATATTCAGGGATTCCTAAAAGCTTAGACATAGTGGTTGGAGAGCTTTTGGAGCATTGGAGGACTCGAGAACTCTGAAGAAGGGAGGAGCTTGCTCTACGGATTTTTGAGGAAGAGCGATTTAGCATCAGAATCCAGGTAGATTCTTGTGATTTTAATTATGCTATTTCCACATCATGCATTCCCTGTCTTCTTTGTGTCTTCCATATTTCTTCTGAGGGATTTCATAATTTATTGTGCAGGGATTCTCAATATGGCTGGATTAATTTATTTGAAAATTTTATATGCATGGATCTAAAAAGAATACGGGGCTAGGGTTGAATTGTAGCCAAATTCATTAGAAAATTATCGAGAAAATTTAGAGAGTAAATATTTATAGGAAACTCATAAAATTGTATATATATTCTTTGCGAAAAAAAAATAATATATATATATATATAAAATTCATATCTGCATTTTCACATATATATATACACACATATATATACATATATATATACACATATATATATACATATATATATATACATATATATATATATACATATATATACATATACATACATACATATATTTGCATATATATATATATATATAATTAATTGGAAAGCCGAGCGAATTATCACAGTGAAAATTCATTAAAAAAAATTTGCAATTTGTAATTTTGTTTGAGAAACGTTATTTAAAAAAAAATGTTATATTAAAAACATTTTTAAAAAAATATACATATGCATTATGATATTGAGCGGACGGGTATTCCATACCCCACCCACCACAGGCCTGCGAGATTGCAAAGTACCTGCAACCGCAGTGTACCTATGATCTGCAATGTACCTGCGGTGCGGTCACTTTAAGGCCCACACCTTTTTTGTATATAATCCACAATTGTTATTAATTTTATATATTAAGTTATGTGATGTGTGGTTGTCATATGATAATTCAATTTCTTTTATATGATTTATTTTATAAATTGATAAATATATATGTATATGTATTTATATATATATATATATTTATATATATAAGTATATATATGTATATATATTATTAATAATAAGTAATTAGTAGATGATTGGAATTTAAAGAGTAATTCTTTAAATAACAAATTATTTTATAATATAGGTTCAATTTAATCTTTTAAATTTGGAAAGATGAATATGGAAATAATTTCAAATAGTATTTTTAAAGTGATGGGGGTCTAAATGGAAAAATAGAACATTTAGAAAAATTGAGTCTAATGGTTTTTTTTTTTGGGGAAACTTTTATCTACCAATACAAAAACATGGGTTAAGCTAAACGTGAAATTTCTCGACTTGATATTTAAATTGGAAAAAACGTAAATTGAGACTTTTGCATTTAAATTCAAATTTGTAAACTTAGCAAAACCAAAACATGTGTTTGCATTGTGCTATTGTTTTGGGTTTTGGGTTGACTAGTTTTGACCAGTTATAGGACGTCTACCAGAGGCTTGCGAGTTATGTGATTGTGATGTCATGATGATGTTTAATTTTGATATTTATAAACCCAACCATGGTTGTGTGATGGAATGCTCTATGTATTGGATGTGATTACTGATTGTTATAGTTGAGATTGTTATGTATGAGACACTTGACATAACCATTATTTTTGGTCACCGATAAGTTATCCTTGGTTATTTTGTAGTCGCCATGATGAGACTGTAATGTGGATTTATTCTTGATGATGTCATGATCTGACATGTTTGACTCAACCATTTTTGGAGTCTTCAATCAGTTTGACTGAGATATATTTTGGTTATTGAGAACCATTGGATACTTTGATTATCATTGATACCTCAGTTGCCAATAGAGAGCTGTTGTGATCATGATTTTCTATGGATGTTTGCTCGTGGAGATTTGATGCTTTTATGCATATTTGATAATTTTATTATGGATTATCTTTTGTGATTTTGAGATTTATGATTCCATGAGCATTAGGGTAGGATATCTGCATGTAGTGACAGGAAGTGGCTTGCAATTGGGGCCAGGGCCCTAAGAGGTTGCTAGG
Organism: Cupressus sempervirens; assembly: GCA_028749045.1. Lineage (NCBI taxonomy): Eukaryota > Viridiplantae > Streptophyta > Pinopsida > Cupressales > Cupressaceae > Cupressus > Cupressus sempervirens. The sequence continues at coordinate 600,039,951 of CM053790.1, forward strand.
GTAACTCATTGTAAGTTGGATTAATAAGTGATAACATTCACACCTAATACTAACTAAATGAACCTAAAAAGATAAGAGTTTTTTTCTCTCCCATGCCTTGAGTGCTTGTACAGGCTAGGATGGGAGTAGTGAGACACATGGTTGCAACCTTGCATTTCATAGTATGCCTCATCAATATGAGAGGATAGTAGTGGCTGCATGAGATCAGTATGGACCCGTGGAGTTTAGCTAACTACCAGGGTAACTTGTACATGATAATTGCGATGACACTTTCTCACTTGCATAGTAGGTTCCTACATGTCATTGTGTGCCTCTGGGATTAGATGTCAGATTTTGTGTTTGGAACCTTTGAGTTAGTATACTTTTAGGATTCCTGGACTTATAGAGATTTGTGCTTTGTGAATTGATATCCTATTTGGGACTTGAGGTTATCTCCTCAGCACGGTGGGAGTGGACCACTTAGTTACCACACGATCGGGTGATAGTGTATTTTCCACTCTTATCATTTTGATAATTCATTTAGACATCGTGGGTGATGCATCCTTCATGAAGGTGGATATGTATCCTTTTCATTGATGATTAGCCTATGTTAGATGATGTTATCTTATGCTTATATTTGCATGTTAGATTACTTTCTACATATGATGTTGTATATGTTAGGAGTGACATTCTTACTATGTTAATACCGATGATTTGGAATGTTATGCACAGAGGGATGCCTAGGATCCATGATGATCTAATGATGCTATTAATGGTTGGGAGGAACCGTGCACTTAGTTTATTATATTTGATCTTTATGATGAATTTATATGACTTCTATGATGATGTATCATGTGTACCATGTGATTATCTTTACTTTGATGTATCATGGATTAGAATAGGATGATGTACATTATTCTATGGATGTGTATTCTTTTGAGCTTGTCATACCTTGTGACATGTACAGTGGATGATTGAGTATTTGAAATGTAATGTATAAACATTGGACTTATCATTTCATGTGGATGTTGTACTAGATGGATTCATGTATGTTAAATGTTTGTAGATGTAATCCAATGTTAAGGGATCTTTAAAGAATGTAATCTGATTATGTATGTTATGTTTATTTTTAGATGGACATTACTATTGCTTCCATTATTATGCATAAGTTATATGTGGTATTTACTTTCATGAAAAAAAAAATGCTACCAAACTTAGTGAAAATTCTAGGTTAATTCTTTGGATCCCTTGGTGGGGCATTACATTTGGTATCAGAGCCTGAGTTTCTACATTGGGAGCTCTGGGTATTTTGGAACAACTAGAACTTTGAACTATTAAGTGTATCTTTTTGAACTTGAACTAGGTGAACTGAAACAAAACAGAATTTAAAACTATTACTTGTATATTTTTCATACTTCAACACTTAGTTTCAAAACTGGAAATTTTAACTTAAACCTAAACATAGAACTAAACTTAGTACCTTGTGCTATTGTAGGATGTTATCTGGGACTAGGTCTTCTATTAGAGGTTGTGGTAGAGGCCATGGTAGAGGCCATGGTCATGGCAGAGCTATCAGTGTCCATGAGTTTGCCAATGAGGGATTGGCTCATGTAGAGAGTAGGGAAGAGCACTCTAGTAGGCAGTAGGAAGAGAGCCATAGAGAGAACCAAGATGAGTCTGAAGAGGTTGGTTTGAGACAGATGATGTAGATTATTCTAGAATGTCTACCTCCTATTCAAGAACAACCACAATGCTCAATGCAATAAACAAAATTAGTCCAATCAGCCAGCTCAGAGTAGCCAGTCTTTTGTGAGCACGAACAATCATCAGCAATCAAATGTACCACCTATGGGAAGAGGTTCTGGCAGAAATACATAATGTTTTTCATGTGGTTAGATTGGAAATTATGTAGCTCAATGTCCTCAGTGAGCACCTCAATTTTTAGGACATAGACCTACAATTTCAGAGTCTACAGTTGGTGATGTAGGTAGAGCTCATAGAGTCTTTGCAGCAGTTGATTAGTGTCGGGCAGATCATCAAGGAATAGTGGTTGAGACCACAAGTGCTATTAGAGGTATATCTCTTTCAGTATTGTTTGATTTAGGAGCTACGGATTCATTTATATCACCATCTATAGTTTCTAAGTGTAAGCTGGATGCAGTGAAGCAAGATAATGGTTGGAAAGTGGAACTAGCCTCAGGCATTAAGGTCTCCATAGACTCTGTAGTTCATAAGTGTGGGCTTAGCTTAGGAAGCTTTGATACTGTAGTGGATCTTCAAGTCATACCCCTTGGTTCCTATGATGTGGTGTTAGGGATGGACTGGCTTGGATCTCATAAAGCCAGTATAGATTATAGGAAGAAGATTATTATGTGCCAAGCTGACCAAGGGAATGATGTGCAGATAGTTGGGATACCAAGGCCTATATCTCTGCGGATGATTTCTGCTATGCAATTGAAGCAAAGTTTTCATAAGGGATGTCATATATTTTCTGTTATGGTAAATGATCTCGATGAGGAAGATCCCATGAGGGAGATTTTAGATCACCCAATTTTGTAGGAGTGCATAGATGTTTTTCCAAGTGAGATTCTAGGCATGCCTCCAAAGAGGGACATTGACTTTAGTATTGATCTGATTCCTAGAGTGGAGCCTATCTCTAAAGCTCCTTTTCACATGACTACATTGGAATTGGGTGAGCTACGTCTTCAGCTAGAGGAACTTCTAGCCAAAGGGAGCATTCAACCTAGTGTATCACCATGGAGAGCTCCAGTGCTCTTTGTGAAGAAGAAAGATGGTTCTTTGTGCCTTTGTATTGACTACAGACAGTTAAATAAGGTGACTATTAAGAACAAGTATCCTCTGCCTAGGATTGATGACTTATTTGATCAGATCAAGGGAGCCACAGTATTCTCCAAGATTGATCTTAAGTCAAGATACCACCAGCTTCGCATTAAGGAAGTAGATATTCACAAGACCGATTTTTGAACCCGCTATGGGCATTACGAGTTCACAGTGGTACCTTTTTGGTTGACTAATGCTCCATCAATTTTCATGAGTTTGATGAATGGTGTGTTCCGATCTTATCTGGAAAATTTTTTACTCATGTTTCTTGATGACATATTGATATATTCTAAGACTCAGAAGCAGCATGAGGAACACCTATGATTGGTATTGTAGTGTTTCAGAGGCAATCAGCTTTATGCCAATGCAGCTAAGTGAGAGTTCTACAAATTGAAGATTTAGTATTTAGGGAATGTTATTTTAGGTAATGGCATTTCAGTGGATCCTAAAAAGATTTAGGTGATAATAGATTGGCTCACACTAACTAATGTGTCAGAGATTCGTAGTTTCATGGGTTTAGCTAGTTATTATCGTAGATTTGTCTAGAACTTCTCTAGGATAGCACATCCTATCACTTCTCTTCAGAGGAAAGGAAAGAAGTTCATGTGGACAAATAAATGTGAGGAATCTTTTTAGAAGCTCAAGGAGCTTTTGACCAGTGCACCGATTCTAGCTATAGCTGATCTAGAAGGTGATTTCATGGTATGTACAGATGCTTGTCTTGAAGGGATTGGGGCAATGTTGATGCAGAATGGATGGGTGATTGCATATGAATCATGTGAGCTCAAGGATCATGAGTTAAATTATCCTACACATGATCTTGAGTTAGCAACAGTAGTTCATGCTTTGACAAGATGGAGACATTTCTTGTTGGGGCATAGATTTGAGCTATACAACGATCATCATAGTCTATAGTACATTTTTACTTAGCCTAATTTGAATGCTCGCCAGAGGTAGTGGATGGAGTTTTTATGCAAGTATGATTTTGAGGTTAAGTACATTCAGGGTAAGGAGAATGTGGTGGCGGATGCTTTGAGTCGCAATAGACATGTGGTATCATCAATGACCCTTAGTGTGGATTTGAGGAGTCAGATTCTTCAGGCACTTCCTATGGATTCCTAGTATCAGGAAGTGTCCAGAGAGATAGATTCAGGAAGATCTTTGGAAGGAAAGTTTATAGGTTATGTTCGAGAATTAGATGGTCTTTTAAGACATCTGGGGAGGATATATGTGCCATTTTTAGATGAGCTTCACACCTTGATACTGGAAGAAGCCCATCGTACACGTTACTCAGCACATCCAGGTGTCAAGAAGATGCATGCTGATTTGAGATGTTTGTTCTTTTGGTCTAGGATGAAGCGAGATATTACTGATTTTGTGGCTAGGTGCCTTGAGTGTCAAAGAGTTAAAGTAGAACATTAGCACCCGACTGTACTTTTGCAACCAAATCTCATTCCTTCTTGGAAGCGGGATATCATCTCCATAGATTTCATAGTAGGATTACCTATGACAGTTTGACATCATGATGCTATCATGGTCACCATTTATCGGTTGACCAAGGTGGCGCATTTTTCATCGATTAGGTCTTCCTACACAGTAGCTTTTGTAGCTAATGTCTTTATGCGTGATATTGTGAGATTACATGGTATTCCTAGAAAGATCATTTCTGACAGGGATCCTGTATTCACATCTACATTCTGGACATCGCTACAACATGAGCTTGGAGTGCAGTTAAACTTCAGTTTGGCATATCATCCAAACACTGATGGTCAGACAGACAAGGTGAATCAGGTTTTGGAGGATATGTTACAGATGTATGTGATAGATAGGCAGACACATTGGGAGGATTATCTCTACCTAATGGAGTTTTCTTACAACAACGGGTATCATAGTTCTATTGGCATGGCACCATTTCAGGCATTATATGGACATCCTTGTCGTACACCATTGAGTTGGGACAGTCTTGAGATCGCATCCTGTTGGGTCCTAAGATGCTTCATGATATGGAGCAACAAGTGGTGCATATCCGTGAGAATTTGACTATGGCACAGGATAGGCAGAAGAAGTATGCCGATGCTCATAGGACTGATAAGCAGTTTGCTATGAGAGATAAGGTTTTCTTGAGAGTGCGACCATGAAAGATTTTGATCTGATATGGAAAGGGTTCTAAGTTAGCACCTCACTTTGTGGGACCATTCGAGATTCTAGAGAGGATTGGCCCGGTTGCTTACTGCCTTGCTCTACTGCCCAGCCTATCTCGCATTCATGATGTTTTCCATGTTTTAGTGCTTCTGTAGTATATACCTAATATTTTACATGTTCTTGATTGGAATGTGTTACAGGTAGAGGATGGGCAAGTAGCCTTGGAGCCGATTCGTATTCTGGAGCAGTGTGAGTTGACCCTCAGGGGTCAAACCATCGAGCAGATAAGGGTCCAATGGACCCTACTGATGATTCTTCAGCTACTTGGGAGGATGTAGCTAGATTGAGGGAGTTATATCCCTACTTTTTTGTAGGCTTCCAGGAGTAAGCCTAACCCAAGGGGGGGTGGATGTATTGCCTACCCTCGTTCACATCTTTTTTGGACATATTGTTGTTGTTGTTATCAGACTATGATGGACTAGTTTTATGTTGATGGATTAGTGGTATTGTTTTGACACTAACAGACATTATGTTATGGATTCAATGGTTATATGATGAGATTATTTAGAGTTTACATTTCATGCATACATGATGATCATTATATTGTTTTTAGATATTATTGATGATTAGTTGATGGTTATTATCTTATGTGTTTTATTATGGATACTCACCCCATGCTTGCATGTGTATGGTGTGTGTGTTTTCTTATTGTATGGCGCTTCTGATGTGGTTAAGGAAGGGAGTCATAGTCACCTGCTTAGTCGAGATCTACACGATGCACCACTTCCTACCATTGTCTATTTAGCTTAGCATTAGATATATTGTATGTACATGCATGGCTTTTTGCAGGCTGCAGGTACTGGGTATCGACTTCCCTGAGTTGCCAGGATGAGTGTACCCTATTATACTATCTCAATGATAAGAGAAGAGAGATAAATTCTCAAGTCCAAATCCCAAACCCTTAAGCCAATTGTCCTAGTGAGGTGGGACAAGTATCTGGATATTTTACCCACCGAATGTGTCGGATGACATGATTCGTAATTTTTAACCCTGTAAACTAATTTTGAGTGATTTTATCTATGATGGGTTTTCATATTTTATTTTGGAGGTCTATGGTGAATTTTCTATTGATTAAGTCTTAAAAAAATAGATTTAAATTAATAAATTAATTATTTGAGGAAATTAATATAAAATATCATGTTATTTGATATTTTGATTATAATTAATTGAATGAGAATTAATTGAGGAAAAAGAATTAAATAAAAGAAAATTATAAATTATAAATAATAATAATTATAAAATAATAATAAAGTAACAAATAAATAATACTAATAAAAGATATAAAAATTAAAATGAAAGTTATAAAGATTAAAATGGAAGTTATAAATATTTAAATAGAAATTATATAAAAAGTGAACTGGATTTATAAGCTTGCATGGGAGTTAACGCACATTTCTATTTCTCAAGTGTCAACAACACGGGGGTTAGTGCATTAATTAAGCACATGGTGTCTACAACCCTATGGCTCATCTTGAAGGTTGGAAAAGACACATGCTTAGTTGGTGACACCTTCCAGCTATTTCTAGAAGCATTCTAGATGTTTTCTGAAAGCTCTTTATATTCATGCATTCCTAGAAGCTTAGACATAGCGGTTGGAGAGAATTTGGAGCATTGGAGGACTCAAGAACTTTGAAGAAGGGAGGAGCTTGCTCAGCGGGTTTCTGAGGAAAAGCGATTTAGCATCAGAATCTGGGTAGATTCTTGTGATATAATTTATTGTGCATTCTCAATATGGGTATATTAATTTATTTGAAAATTTTATATGCATGGATCTGAAAAGAATACGAGGCTAGGGTTGAATTGTTGCCAAACTCATTAGAAAATTATTGAGAAAATTTAGAGAGTAAATATTTATAGGAAACTCATAAAATTATATATATATTGTTTGTGAAAAAATATATTTATATATATAATTCAGATCTGCATTTTCGCATATAAATATATACAGTATAAAATTCTGCGTATACTTATACACACACACACACATACACACAAACATATATATAATTAATTGGAAAGCCAAGTGAATTATCACAGTGAAAATTCATTAAAATGCATTTGCGATTTGTAATTTCATTTGAGAAAAGTTATTTTAAAAAAAATGTTATATTAAAAATGTTTTAAAAAATATATACATATGCATTATGATATTGAGCGGATGGGTATTCCATACCCCACCCACCGCAGGCCTGCGAGATCGCAGAGTACCTATGACCGTAGTGTACCTGCGATCTGCAGTGTACCTACGGTGTGGTCGCCTTAAGGCCTGTGCATTTTTTTGTATATAATCCACAATTGTTACTAATTTTATATATTAAGTTATGTGATGTGCGATTGTCATATGATAATTCGATTTCTTTTATATGATTTATTTTATAAATTGATAAATTTATATGTATATGTATATATGTGTGTGTATATATATATATATATAAGTATATATATGTATATATATTATTAATAATAAGTAATTAGTAGATGATTGGAATTTAAAGAGTAATTCTTTAAATAACAAATTATTTTATAATATAGGTTCAATTTAATCTTTTAAATTTGGAAAGATGAATATGGAAAGAATTTCAAATAGTATTTTTAAAATGATGGGGGTCTAAATGGAAATATAGAAAAATTAGAAAAATTGAGTCTAATGGTTTTTTTTTTTTGGAGAAACTTTTATCTACCAATACAAAAGCATGGGTTAAGTTAAACATGAAATTTCTCCATTTGATATTTAAATTGGAAAAAACGTAAATTGAGACTTTTGCATTTAAATTCAAATTTGTAAACTTAGCAAAACCAAAACATGTGTTTGCATTGTGCTATTATTTTGGGTTTTGGGTTGACTAGTGTTGACCAGTTATAGGATGTCTACCAGAGGCTTGCGAGTTATGTGATTATGATGTCATGATGATGTTTAATTTCAATTTTTATAAACCCAACCATGGTTATGTGATGGAATGCTCTATGTATTGGATGTGATTACTGATTGTTATAATTGAGATTCTTATGTATGAGACACTTGACTTAACCATTATTTTTGGTCATTGATCAGTTATGCTTGGTTATTTTCTAGTCGCCATGATGGGATAGTAATGTGGATTTATTCTTGATGATGTGATGATGTGACATGTTTAACTCAACCATTTTTCGATTCTTCGATCAGTTTGATTGAGATACATTTTGGTTATTGAAAACCATTGGATACTTTGATTATCAGTGATACCTCAGTTGCCAATAGAGAGCTGTTGTGATCATGATTTTCTATGCATGTTTGCTCATGGAGATTTGATGCTTTTATGCATATTTGATGATTTTATTATGGATTATCTTTTGTGATTTTGAGATTTATGATTCCATGAGCATTAGGGTAGGATATCTGCATGTAGTGATGGGAAGTGGCTTGCAATGGGGGCCGAGGCCCTAAGAGGCTGCCAGGGTAACTCATTGTAAGTTGGATTAATAAGTGATAACATTCACACCTAATACTATCTGAATGAACCTAAAAAGATAAGAGTTTTGTTCTCGCCCATGCCTTGAGTGCTTGTACAGGCTAGGATGGGAGTAGTGAGATGCATGGTTGCGACCTTGCATTCTGTAGTATGCCTCGTCAGTATGAGAGGATACTAGTAGCCGCATAAGATCAATATGGACCTGTGGATTTTAGCTAACTGCTAGGGTAACTTGTACGTGATAATTGCGATGACACTTTCCCACTTGCATAGTAGTTTCCTACATGTCATTGTGTGCCTCTAGGATTAGATGTTAGATTTTGTGTTTGGAACCTTTGAGTTAGTATACTTTTAGGATTCCTGGACTTATAGAGATTTGTGCTTTGTGAATTGATATCCTATTTGGGACTTGAGGTTATCTCCTCAGCATGGTGGGAGTGGACCACTTAGGTACCACGCGGTCAGGTGGTAGTGTATTTTCCACTCTTATCATTTTGAGAATTCATTGAGACATCGTGGCTGATGCATCCTTCATGATGGTGGATATGTATTTTTTTCATTGATGATTAGCATATGTTAGATGATGTTATCTTATGCTTATATTTGCATGTTAGATTACTTTCTACATATGATGTTGTATATGTTAGGAGTGCCATTCCTACTATGTTAATATCGATGATCTCTTCGGTGATTTGGAATGTTATGCACAGAGGGATGGCTAGGATCCACGATGGTCTAATGATGCTATTAATGGTTGGGAGGAACCGTGCACTTAGTTTATTATGTTTGATCTTTATGATGGATGTATATGACTTCTACGATGATGTATATTGTGTACCATGTGATTATCTTTACTTTGATGTATCATGGATTAGAATAGGATGATGTACATTATTCTATGTATGTGTATTCTTTTGAGCTTGTCATACCCTGTGACATGTACAGTGGATGATTGAGTATTTGAAATCTAATGTATAAACATTGGACTTATCATTTCATGTGGATGTTGTACTAGATGGATTCATGTATCTTAAATGTTTGTAGATGTAATCCAATGTTAAGGGATCTTTAAAGAATGTAATCTGATTATGTATGTTATGTTTATTTTTAGATGGAGATTACTATTGCTTTCGTTATTATGCATAAGTTATATGTGGTATTTACTTTCATGAAGAAGAAAAAAAATGCTACCAAACTTAGTGAAAATTCTAGGTTAATTCTTTGGATCCCTTGGCGGCGTATTACAAATTTTTGGTTGATCTTTGAGTCCTACATGCCTATTGTTTGACTTGGCTCTAAAAATGTAAAAGTTTGATGAATTTCAATTTTTAGTGGTAAATACTCCTACTTTTTGTAATTTTGAATTAATCATTCATATAATATGTTGTAAATATTGATGGTTTTCACTTGTACATATTGTGAAGATGTTGGGTTTTCTTTCTGGTTCTTTCCCAGTTGAGCCCTTGAACTAATATATATATATATATATATATATATATATATATATATATATATATATACATACATATATATATATACATACATAGATATATATACATACATATATATATACATACATACATATACATACATATATATGTATATATATATACATACATATATATATGTATGTATATATATATATGTATATATATATATATATATATTTATGTATGTATATATATATGTATGTATGTATGTATGTATATATATATATATATATATATATATATATATATATATTCAATGGCTTGTCTAGTTTTGCCAAAAAAAATTGTATCATCTTTACAATAAAAGGTTTATGATAGAAGATAAAATTATTTCTATAATAAAAAAGAAAATCATTTATTTATATTATATTATAACTATTATAATAATTGTTATAAATTATATTATATATTCAATATTTTTTATACATAATTAAATTAACATCATGATTTAGACATGCTCAAAATTTAAAATAAAATAATAATAATTAATAACAATTTCTTTAACAATATTTATTTCAATATTTTTCTCTATATTTGTTAGTATGCTATTTAAATTCTTTTCATGCTAATATATTTTTTAAATCAACTTTTTACTAATTGTATGAATTTTTTTTCCATGAACTTAGTTGCTATGGAACCTTGTTTAAAATAATTTCTATTAGTTACTTGAAAGGTTTAAGTTTTAACAATTCACGATTTGAGCTGGACTGTTCAATAATATACATCAATGATTGTGGCTCTATTTTGGGCAAAATTTTAAAAAATTGAAGTTAAATTCTATTTCTACCCAAAATTGGGACACGTGTACTTGAAGATTCTACCCAAAATCTTGACCGTTGACTAAAAGAAAGATTGATAGCCTGAGATGAATTTTGGGATGATTTGGGGAATGGTTTCCCAGGTTCCTAGATTCATCTAGAATCGTGACACTTGTCTAGCTCAATTAAGTGTCAGGACTTGGTTAATATTATTAAATTATTACTTAATCATGACTCAACAATGTTGTCATTGTTAATTAAAAATAAAATCAATGCCAACGAAAATGACCTGGGATGAATTTTGGATAAATTTTGGGTCTTCTATTGCTATTGTCAAGAAACATCCAGAATAATTACATGTCTCCTTAACAAGTGTCATAATTCTAGATGACTCTTGACAATAGCTATAGCATTCCACAAATCGACCCAAAAATCATATTGATAATTAAGTTCAACTTTTATTAACTAATTTATTTAAAATGTAAAAATCTTGAAATTGAAATGTATATTATTGTAATAATTTTTTACTTTTTATTATTATAGTTATGTACATTACTACATTATTGATTCTTTATTTTGTTTACATGTACATTGTACATACTATTTGTAAAGTACCTAAAACTCTTAGTTACTTTATGTTTTAGGTACATATCAAACTCTATGTTTTTAGAGTATGAAGTTGAAAGTCCTCCAAGTTGAGAGTTTGATATGATATGGTTTTCAAATTTCAACTTTTCAAAGACTGTTTGAACTCTATTTTGTGTTTTGAAGACTGAAAGTGTGAAACTTGAGTATCACAGGACAACACCAATTATCAAATCTTGATTCTGCATATTTAAATTTTTAAAAAAAAAAAATCATTACAATTTGCAGCAATAGAAATCTTGATTTTTATTTCCTAAGGTTTATAGTCTACAATTCTTTTAAATAGGGCTTGAAGAAGAATTTTTTATAATAACTAGTAGCAAGCATGGGAAAAACAAAGTCAAAATGCTCTACTACAAGTGCAAGCATAAAGGAAAAGAAAGACATTATAGAACTTAGGAAAGTGCTACAAACTCCAGGTTTCACCGATGAATGTCATGATATTTTTTATCCTATTATCCATGGAGATTTTGGAATCATGAGAACTAGAAATTTATTATTTAATAAGTAGAAAGATATGCAAAAGGGGAGTAATTATTACAAATATAACAAAAATATTGGTATCCTAAATGGTGACACAGATCTATGCTTTTACCCAGAAATAAACTAGTTGATTTTGTTACTGGATTAGCAAACCTCACTATACCTGGAGTATTCCCTTGCCCTAAAATTGTAATGTTATGCACTCAAAATTATGATAAAAATAGAAAGGCAATTGTAAACCAGAACACTTAGGAGAAAATTTTACCCATAACTTAAAATGAATTTTTCACTCTATTAGACCTAGGGCTAGTGTTTAAACCAAAGAGATTTAATGAGTGCATTGACTTGGATAAATTAGCACATGCTTGTCACAAACTGGAAAGATTCTTTTAAGATTCATATATTAAGGGTTTAATAAAATTAGAGTTGTCTACTACTATTACACTAGACATAGACTATAAGCCTCCTTATCGGTATGATATTTTTGTACCATGGCTTTAGAATACTATTTCTTTGTTATCATTTTTTTCTAGGATTGGATAGTAACAAGGAAGTGGTGGCTAGTGTTTTTGAAATGATTTAGAATATCCATTGTCGAGGTTAGTTAGTTAAGAAGGTAGATGTGAGATATAATTTTGTTCAACACATTTTTGAATCTATGCAACAAAAATTACTTATGATTAAACAAAGTATAGCTACAAGAAAGACAAAGACATTTAGGTTCACAAGTTACTTGTGCTACCTTCTTTTAGCAAAGCATCACCCAATATTTGAGATAGTTAACAACAAACTTGATATTGAGGTCTATAAGTTTGATGAGATAACCCAGAAGAAATAAGAGAATCCAAGTCTAGTATAAGAGTGGGCACATAAGATGAGGATGACTACTAACAATAATAACTACAGCCATTTTTTAGACTTCTTTTTGGCACATATTTACCAAAAAATTATAGGCACTTTGATGCCTAGATTGTCTATGTCTTGTAAAGATTACATTCAATTAGGAAGTCAAATTCAATTGGTTGACCAGTTCTTCATGGAAGAGTACACTATCTTAAGGTTTTATAGTTCAGTGGTTGAACTATACAAACTTCCAATGCATGTTATAGAAAGGGATTTTGCACTAGAATATGTACAATAGATGGAGAGTGTAGATGAACTTGTCAGTGGACAAAAAAAGGAAATGATATTTTCTTCCTTTCGTTTTGCAATTGGAGTCCTCACATTTGAGAGAAAAGCTTTCAAAGTGGCAAATGAATTGGTAACTTCTTTTGGCTTTGATTTTGTCAGTCACTAGAATTATGATCCACTAAACATAATATTAAAAAAGACTTGTTGCCAATCGAAACTTTGTAATAAAATATTAACATCATGAGATGTTATTGATAAAAAAGTTTAAAAACAAAGATTCATGTGATGAGGTTAGGAAAGAGATAGAGAAACATGCAACAGAGAATAATATTTCAAAGCAAGAATTTTCATCCAAAATTATGACATTGCACATATCAAAATCACACAAATTAGAGCCTCTAACATACTTAAATTTCTACAAGAAAGCATCTCAAACTTCTAACATGTCTATGCCAAAAGAAATTAAGGAGGCTTGCACATCTGAATTGTGGTGTCAAACCAAGATGACTAATTTTTGGAAAATGAGGAAACTTTTAAATGAACCAAAGACATTACTAGGTTTTGAGGAAATTGATGAGGATGAAATTTTTAAGGATTATTGGAATCAAGAGCATCCAACTATACTATATGATTTTAGCAGTCACAGTCACAATGATATTTAAAGAAAGAAGGACCTCAATTTTAATGTTGAGATTCAAAGTATTCAAAATTTTGGGTCAACCAAGGGTAGACATATGGTTAATCATAAAATGAGTGATTCTACTAAACAAATGTATAGTTAAGGGGCAACTATGATACAAAAAATGGGTTATGTAGGTATAGTTCCCATTGGTTTAAGTGGTGAGGGGATTTGGAATCTAGATCTAGTACCAGACTTACTCAAAACAGGACGTAAACCAATCATTGGACTATACAATGAGATTAAGGATGATTCATCTAGAAAGGGCAAAAAACATTATACTTCTACTTCTGAAGGTCATCCCAACACATTATTTGTTAAATCTTCAAATCCATTTGTAGTTGATCCCATTAGTACTAGCATGGATGAACCTTATGGAAAAAAAGAAAAAAAAAACTATGAAAATTACATCACAATCAATGTTAGTAGCTACTTCACCAATGTACACACTAGTAGCTTCTATACAAAACCCTGAAAATGATACTAAAACACTAGGATTTAGAATGGGCTATCTTCAATAAGTTGACAATCCTCAAAATACAATTGAGGTGGAGTAAGTTTAACTAGAGTTGGAGGAGCATACAATAATACAACTGATAATTCACCTTTCAAACAATCAATTGTGTTAGTGAACCCTAATTTAGTTTGAATGAGTTTGAATCAAAGTTTGATTAGACAAGCAAAAGAAATAGGCAAATTATGAAGACTTTGAAAAGTGATGCAATTTTTGAATGTTAGGGATCTACTGACTAAATATTTCCAACATATGATTAAAACAATGAAATGATGAACTTCATGGTTGTTATGCCCCTAGCTATAGATAATAATCCACCAAAAAATATAATAAATTGTAATGATGTACAAGTTACCAGTCTTCAAATGGATTTATTAAAAGTGAAAGATATTGAAAAAATCAACATATCAAAAGAGAGCAAAAAGTTGGTCTACTCTACACTTCTGAAGTTGGACAGGGAAAACAAAAGGCATATAAAGAAAATAGAAAAGTTACAAGTAGACCTTGATAATGTGAAGGCCAAGGAGAAAGTAGCAGATAGTAGGTTCAAAGAATTGCAAAATAGGATAAAGAATTCTTCTCCTATAGAGGTAGTTGTCTTACAAGTAAAGCTGAATGAAGAAGTGCTAAATTTGACTAAAGAATTGGATGAGTGAAAAGAAAAAGTTTAGCATGAAAAAACCTCTACTGCATAGTTGTTCAAGTTTGTAGAGAGTAGTGGATAGGTCAACAATAAATTGAACAATAACCTAGACTCTACTATCAAGAAAAATAATAATTTGAAGATTGAATTGGAGAATGAAAAGAAAAAAGAGGAGTCTAAGGCAAGGAAAATTGATAATTTGGAAAAGGAATTAGAGAATATGAAGAAAAATGAGGAGTCAATTGCAAAAACAATCCTTGATTTAAAGAAGGAATTGGAGGATGAAAAGAAAATGGAGTCTAGTGCTATTGCAAATAGTGACACAATCCACCATATGAAGAAGGAATTGGAGAATGCAAAGGAAAAAAAGGAGTCAACTACAAAGAAAATCGTAGATTTGAAGAAGGAATTGGAGAACATTAAGAAATAGGAGTCTACTCAAACACTCCATAATTTGGAGAAGGAATTGAACAATGCAAACAAAAAGGAGGAGTCCACTATGAAGACAATCCATGATTTGAAAAGGGAACTCAAGGATGAGAAGAAAAAAGAGGTAACTACTGCAAAGACAATCCAAGATTTGAGGAAGAAATTGGAGGATGAGAGGAAGAGAACAACTAATTGGCAAGGGAAACAAGAGGAAATATATAAAAAGAGTGAAATAGAGATGTTTGAAATGAAGAAAAAGAAAGATGGAGAATTTAATTGCACAAAATAGAATGACATCTTCCGAAGACCATCATGTCAAGGATACTATAATAAACATGGTTAAGTTTTTAAAACAAGAAAATCAGGATAAAATAATGAAGAACAATGATAGTTTTCTTGAATAACTTGATTTAAATAGAAATCTCAAACTTGTCTTTGAAAATGTAAAAAAACATGTTGAGAGTAAAAGATGAATCTCCACCAGTTCCTTAGAAAATCTTGGTAATTTTTTTTTGAATAAGTACAGAGATCCAATGATAGGGATTTGGCAAACCATGGAATAAACAACTGCTTGGATGCCTCTATAATGACCTTTATTGTCTATCATAATTGTGGACAAGTAAAGGAAATAGACAAAGCTTTCAAAGCTACTTCCAATGACTTGATGAAGATGAATCATAGCATACTAAACTTGCTAAATGTTGGATTACCAAATCTAGCTTACCTCAATAGAAAATTCATTGGAAAAGAAGATTACATGAAAAAGTTGCAGAACACCATGAATTTTGAATTAGGAAACTTGCCTAAAGAAACCACTCTAGAAAGAATTGCAATTTGCATCAAACCAATATCAACAATGAATGTAGTTATAGATAAATTCCTTGATTCATATAAAACTATCTCTATGAAGTATTGATTATTGATGAGGTTACAACTATTTATCTACAACCTCAAAAAATTGGAGCTTCCAAATGATGCAGAATGGAGTGCCCTAAAGGACTTCATTGGATTTGGGTAATCTTCTCAAACTATTACTTTTGCTATTAGTAGTAGTCATAGCTGATAGCACTAAGAAGTAACAACTTAGTAAGTGATAGGACAATAATCATTTTGTTACTTGTTTCTCTTTAATTTCAAATTTTGGATTAATTTCAACTTTGTTTAATATTAATTTTTATAGGAATAAAGAGTTAACATATTAGGATAGTTCGATAGCAAGACACCAGCATACTAATATTACACAAAGTAGATGGAAAACATTTCCCTACTCCTGCTTTAAAAAATTGTACAATTGGTAATGTGGGAAATTGACAATGTGATTGTACACACATAATATATTATGTAGTAATAATCTAATTATATATACAATTACAAACCAACCTACAACTATTGTTTTCCCTTGTATCTACAAAAGAGAACTCAAGGTCATTTCAATTTGACATTGGGTCATTTGCAAAGAGTTGTAATTGTTTGTAATTGTAAAACGTGTTATGTTACAAGCTCATTTATAATTATAAAATATAATACAATTCTTTTTAAATAGAGCTTATTTTGTTAAATGAATTATGTTTCAATTTTTTAAAGAAACTAAAATCAATGAAAATCTAAAAGTAAAAATATCTAAAAACTAGAATCAATGAAAATCTCTACATGTTTAAAAAATACAATCAATGAAAATATCAACATGTGAATTTGTAACATTAACATGTTTAAAAATAAAAATTAAGCATCTATAAAAGCATAGTCAATGAAGGCTATCAATTAACTTCTACAAACATAATTAATTAGTAGATAGAGTCTTAGATCAGAGCTACTATCCTAGTACTTGACTCACATAGAAGTTAGAACTTGAAGGTGACAAGATGCTATAGTTGCCACTCCACCTAGATCGACTCAACATCACTATCATTAGAATCCTCCTCATTCTATTGCATACAAAATTTCATTGTTTTTTGTGTTTCATTCATAGTAACTATTAGTGTCAGTATGCGTGCCAAAACCAACATCATCTTTGTTGCTTTTAATATCAAGACATGAACCACTGCCATTGCCACCTCCACTGCCACAACCACTGCCACTACAACTTGGGTTTGAAATGTTGGCCATCCCTCTTCTTTTGACATTTTTTTTTGATGCAGGAGCATCTAGAGTGCTCTAGGATAGAGTATTTGAACAACTTGGGATACATGTAAATGTCAAAAATGCCATCATTTTGGTGAACTAGGAGGTGTAAATTGGCCAGATGAATGTAATTGTTATTTAGAGCATTCTAGAAAAAGAATCAGGTCAAAAGGACCGACGGTTTGAAAGTAATCACAATTTTTCAAGTTTTGGAGACCTCCTAAGAATGCTTCAAAGTCAGGTTAGGGGCATTAAATAATCTTGAAAAGGGCCAAAAATGGGGGATAAGTGAAGCTGGTCCATAGGGCTATAGAGTTCTTTGAGAGCTTTTCGAAAATGTAAACGGTTTGTCAATCAAAGCTACGGTTCAAAAGTTATGCCTCCTGGAAGTTTGATTACCATTTTTGGATTCTTGTAGATTTGCACCAACTTCTAAAGTGGCTTCTGGAGCCTTCTACTTGGTCAGTGGATGCCTACTAGCACTTTCTAGAATTTATTCCTAGTCCTTAACCCTCCGAGGTCTATTTAAGGACATTTTTGGCATTGTAAAAGGCAGTTTAGAGTGGATTTTGAGAGGAGGTACTGAAAGGAGAAATTATCTTTAGATTTATGTTATTGTAAGCCCATGGAGCATGTTATGAAGTCTATTTTCTATGTATTGAATGTACTAGCTTTTTTTCACAGTTAATACAATTTCCTTTTTCTTGTTGTGTCCATTTTGTGCTTGGGTTGTGTCCCCATCAAGTGGTATCAGAGTTGGTTTTCCTGAGTGTGTAGAAAAAGTGCTGACTGTGAGGAAGTTTGCACCAGGACTGTGCAGTTGTGGGTTTGAGTTAAGAAGATGCCTCCACAAAGAGGGTGTGGTGGAAGGGCTAGAGATATTAATCCTGAGGAGGTTAGATCCCTCCAAAGGTAGGTACAAGAATTGCAGGAGGAGCTCCGTACAGGAACAAATGTTACCGTAGGTGACGACAATGAGGATGACAATGGAGAAAAAGAAATTGGACCAAAAGGGGAATTTGATGGGGAAGTTCTGAATCAGGTAGAGGAAATTCTTTTTAGGGCCATTACTAAATTTGGGAAAAGACCTACAATTGATGTGGGTGAATTTTCAGGAAATTTGAAACCAGATAAGTTGATCGACTGGATCAATGAACTGGAAGAATACTTTGAGTATGAGGATATCAGTGACCCAGATAGGGTTAAGTTTACAAAGGCCAAACTGAAAGGCCATGCCAAAATTTGCTGGAAAGAGGTTCAATTGGAAAGAAAAAGAAGAGGAAAGGAGAAGATCACAAGGTGGGATTGCATGGTGAACAAATTAAAGAAACAATTCATTCCTATGGACTACGAGCTTGATTTGTTTAAGAAGATGCATGGGCTAAAGCAAGCAGGAAGATCAGTCCAAGAATATGCAGAGGAGTTTTATCAACTTTTGATTAGAGCAGGGCATGTAGAAGCAAATAAGGAGAAGATTGCTCATTATATCAGTGGGTTGCGACCTAGCATCCAGGAGGAATTAAGTCTGGTAAGAATGACCAGTGTTGAAGAGGCATACCAGTTTGCCCTACGAGTTGAAGAGAAGCTGAATAAAAGGTTTGAAGGGAGACAAAGAGGCCATGGTCAAGGAGGAAGGGGAAGTGGTAGGTCACCTAGAGGTCAAAATGAAACCCAAAAGAAAAATGAAGATGTGGCTACTAGCAGGAACCAGAGGAATGAGGGTTTCAACTGCTCCCATGATCAAGACTTTGGAAATCAGCAAGGAAGAGGTAGAGGACGTGGACAAGGAAGAGGAGGCTTCTATGGTACCTATTTCCATTGTAATGAAGAAGGTCATCGTGCCTTTGAATGCCATCAACGACAAGGAAGGATAGATAGGAGAGCTAAGGGCCAAGCTAGGGTTTCTCATGTGGATGAGGATGCACAATCATCACATTTAGAGGATGTAGAAAGAGGAGAGACTTTACTGAATGAAAGGGTCCTACTAAGTGGTGAGATTGAACTAGGACAAAGGAGGAGTTTGTTCCATACCAGATGCAAGTGTGAGGATAAATGTTGTGATGTGATCATTGATGGTGGCAGCACTGATAACTTGGTATCAGAAGAGATGGTCTCTAAGCTAAAGCTCAAGAGGGAGAGACATCCTCAGCCCTATCGGATTACTTGGGTGAAAGATGATCATAAGGTCCTGGTAAGTGAATGATGTCTCATGAAATTCAAAATTGGGAGTTACCATGATGAAGTTCTCTATGATGTTATTCCAATGGATGTTTGCCATCTATTATTGGGTAGACCAAGGCAGTTTGATAGACATGCAGTACATGATGGTTATGCAAACACATATTCTCTAACAAAGGATGGAATTCGCCACAAACTAAAACCCATGAAAAAGGAAGGTGAAAAGGTATGTAGCAGTGCTAGGATTTTTCTTGTTGATGGAAGAAAGTTTTTAGATGGAATGAAACATCAACGTATGTGCTATGCTTTGATTTCTAAGAAAGATAAAGAAGGTAGTAGTGAAATACCACTTGAAGTTTCAGATTTACTAGGTGAATTTGGAGATATTATCTCTGATAATGTTTCAGAAGGATTTTCGCTAGTAAGGCAAATCAGTCATCAGATAGATCTAATTCCAGGAGCAATTTTTCCTAATAAGGCTGCTCACAGGATGACTCCTACTAAAACAGAAGAGCTAAACAGACAGGTTCAGGAGCTGTTGAGGAAGGGATTGATTCGGGAGAGCTTGAGTCCATGTGCAGTACCTGCAGTACTCACACCACAGAAGGATGGAGAGTCGAGGATGTGTATAGACTCTCGAGCTATAAATAGGATAACCATCAAATATCAATTTCCTTTGCCAAGAATGGATGATTTTATGGACTGCTTGAGTGGAGTTCAGTACTTCACAAAGATAGATCTCAAGAGTGGCTATCATCAGATACGTATATGAGAAGGAGATGAGTGGAAAATAGCCTTCAAGACCAAGGAGGGTCTTTATGAGTGGTTAGTCATGCCCTTTGGATTGACAAACGCCCCAAGCACCTTCATGCGTCTTATGAATGAGGTACTTAAGAAGTTCTTGGGAAAATTTGTTATTGTCTATTTGGATGATATTTTAATTTTCAGCAAGACTTTGGAAGAACATTTATTGCATATTCGTAGTGTCCTTGACAGGTTAAGGGAAGAGAAATTGTTAATTAATTTGAAGAAGTGTATCTTTGCAAAAAGGGAGTTAGTCTATTTGGGGTTTGTTATATCACCTAAAGGTCTCAAAATGGATCTAGAGAAGGTAAAAGCCATCTTGGAATGGCCTACTCCAAGGTTTGCTACTGAGGTAAGATCATTTCATGGTGTGGTTAGTTTTTATAGGAAGTTTATTAAGAATTTTAGTGGCATATGTGCACCCCTAACTAACACAATCAGAGGGGATAGAAAAGAGTTCAAATGGACTGCACCAGCTGCGAGAAGTTTTGAATTGCTGAAGAAGAAGGTGACAGAACAACCTGTGTTGGCATTTCCAAATTTTAGAAAGGTGTTCTAGGTGGATTGTGATGCTAGTGGCAGTGCTATTGGGGCTGTATTAAGCCAAGAAGGTAAGCCTATTGCATATTTTAGTGAAAAATTGAATGATGCAAAGAAGAAGTATTATGTTTATGATCAAGAGTTCTATGCAATAGTTCAGGCCTTAAAGAAATGGAGGCATTATTTTTTGCTAAATGAATTTGTTTTTTATACTGATCATCAGGCATTATAGTACCTAAATAGCCAAGGTAAATTGAATCAGAGGCATATGAAGTTGGTAGAGTTCTTGCAGAGTTATACATTTGTGTTGAAGCATAGAAGTGGAACATCTAACAGGGTTGCAGATGCACTAAGTAGGAGGCAATTGTTGCTTGCAGTAATGTAGGTTGAAGTAGTTGGGTTTGACGAACTCAATAATTTGTACCCTAAGGATCCTAATTTTTCTGAAGCATGGAAAGCTTGTAAAGAGACTGTTGCTGTAGATAGAACCAAGTGGTTAGACTATTTGATTCAAGATGACATGTTGTTCAAGGGTAGTCAATTGTGCATTCCAAGGAGTTCCATGAGGGAAAATCTGATTAAGGAGAAACACAGCAGAGGGATGGTAGGACATTTTGGTTGAGATAAGACCATTGCCATTCTTAGAGAACATTATTTTTGGCCTCATATTTCATAGGATGTGAAGAAGTTTGTATAGAGTTTCCAGGTTTGTCAAGTTGCCAAGGGATTTAGTCACAATACTGGACTATATCAGCCATTGCCTGTTCCATCAAGGCCATGGGAGGACATAAGTATGAATTTTGTTCTTGGATTGCCAAGGACACAACGCGGTAATGACTCAGTATTTGTGGTGGTTGATAGGTTCTCCAAAATGGCATATTTCATTCCATGCCACAAAACTCATGATGCTATCCATATTGCAAACTTGTTTTTCAGAGAGGTGGTAAGACTACATGGTCTTCCAAGGAGTATAGTTTCTGACAGAGATACTAAATTTGTGGGGTATTTCTAGAGGACATTATGGAAAAAGTTGAGAATAGACTTGAAATTTAGTTCCACGCATCACCCACAGACTGACGGCCAAAAAGAAGTGGTAAACAGAAGTCTGGGCAATTTGCTGAAATGTTTAGTTGGGGATAAGCCCAAGGGATGGGATTTGATTATACCACAAGCAAAGTTTGCTTACAATAACTCTATAAATATGAGTACTAGAAATTCACCATTCCAAATTGTATATGGAAGTAGCACAAGGACTGCACCAGAATTGAGGAAGATAGGGCAACGAGAGAGGACAAGTGCTGAAGCTAAAGAATTTGCTGAACATATCAAGCGTCTAGATGAGGAGGTTCAAGCATACATTACCAAGATAAATCAAGAGTATAAAGCTAGGGCTGATCAAAGCAGAATACATAAGGAATTACAAGTAGGGGATCTAGTCATGGCACACTTACGAAAAGAAAGATTTCCAGTCAGTACTTATCACAAGCTAAAAATGAAGAAATTTGGCCCCTACAAAATTTTGAAGAAACATGACTCAGGAAATGCATATGAGGTGGAGCTACCAGATGGTGTTCATATTTCTCCTATTTTCAACATTACAGACTTAATAGAGTATCATGATGATGGTGCAGATGAGGAACTAATGTTAGAGCCATGTCCAATTCTTGCTTCTAAGAAGGAGGAGATAGAAGACATTCTAGATCATCGTGTGGGTAGGAGCACCAGAAATAGGCAGCATGAAGAGTATTTGGTCAAGTGGAAAGGACGGCCGATAGAGGACTCAGCCTGGATTTCGACAGCTGAGGTTTCCCATTTGGGATTTCCTCTACCATTCATAAAGTGACAAGGTCACTTTTCAATCTACCCTGGGTGTCTGATGCAGGAGCATCCAGAGTGTTCTAGGATAGAGTATTTGAACACCTTGGGATATGTGTAAATGCCAAAAAAATAGGAGTATGTAATTGAGCCATCATTTTGGTGAACTATGAGGTGTAAATTGGCCGAATGAATGTAATTGTAATTTAGAGCATTCTAGAAAAAGAATCAGGTCAAAAGGCCCCAAGGTTTGAAAGTTATCACCATTTTTCAAGTTTTGGAGACCTCCTAAGAATGCTTCAAAGTCAAGTTAGGGGCATTAAATGACCTCAAAAAGGGCCATAGAATAGGGGATGAGTGAAGCTGGTCCATAAGGCTATAGAGCGCTCCAAGAGCTTTTCAAAAATGTAAACAGTTCGTCAATCAGAGCTACGGTTCAAAAGTTATGCCTCTCAAAAGTTTGATTACTATTTTTGGATTCTTCTAGATTTGCACCAACTTCTAACGCGGCTTTTGGAGCCTTCTACTTGGTCGGTGAATGCCTACTAGCACTTTCTAGAATGTATTCCTAGTCCTTAACCCTTTGGGGTCTATTTAAAGACAATTCTGGCATTGTAAAAGGCAATTTGGAGTGGATTTTGAGAGGAGGTACTGAAAGGAGAAATTATCTCTAGATTTATGTTATTCTAAGCTCATAGGGCATGTTATGAAGTCTATTTTCTCTGTACTGAATGTACTAGCTTATTCTCACAGTTAATACAATTTCCCTTTTCCTGTTGCGTCCATTCTGTGCTTGGGTTGTGTCCCCATCATTTTCTCCAAATGTTGAGAGCCTTGTCATAAGGGAAACTATCTACCTCATATCTAGAATTATAGAGCCTCAAACAATTATTCATTTTTTGTCTAATTTGTTTCTAACCTTTGACTTTAGGAAGCCCAAAGTACTAAAAACTCTCTCATATTCTAGTACACCCAATATCATTGTCAAACATAAATTGATAAGATTGAAATATTCTAGTATTGACTCTCATAATTGATTTTTATCACCAAGGTTTTTCCAAAGCTTTGTTACAGCTCTCTTTTCATTTGGATTCTCCATATGGACATATTATTCCCTCTTTATTCTTGCAAAAGAATATGATTGATCTCTCAGTTGAGATTCATCTAAAATTCCATTTATAGTTACTTCATTGATTACTTTAGGTTTGCAAAAATAATGAATCAAATTCGTCATCCTTCTTCAAAAATTAGTCAGATAGTTTAGAGACCAATCTTGAAGAAAAATAATTAACATTGCTTTGAGTAGTTCCTCTAGGTAGGAGCACCAGAAATAGGCAGTATGAAGAGTATTTGGTCAAGTGGAAAGGACGACCGATAGAGGACTCAACCTAGATTTTGGCAGCTGAGGTTTCCCATTTGGGATTTCCTCTACCATTCATAAAGTGACATGGTCACTTTTCAATCTACCCTAGGTGTCTGACACAGGAGCATCTAGAGTGTTCTAGGATAGAGTATTTGAACACCTTCAGATATGTGTAAATGCCAAAAAAATAGGAGTATGTAATTGAGCCATCATTTTGGTGAACTATGAGGTGTAAATTGGCCGAATGAATGTAATTGTAATTTAGAGCATTCTAGAAAAAGATTCAGGTCAAAAGGCCCCACGGTTTGAAAGTTATCGTAGTTTTTCAAGTTTTTGAGACCTCCTAAGAATGCTTCAAAGTCAGGTTAGGGGTATTAAATGACCTCAAAAAGGGCCAAATAATGGGGGATGAGTGAAGCTGGTCCATAGGGCTATAGAGCACTTCGAGAGCTTTTCAAAAATGTAAACAGTTCGTCAATCAGAGCTACGGTTCAAAAGTTATGCCTCTCAAAAGTTTGATTACTATTTTTGGATTCTTCTAGATTTGCACCAACTTCTAACGTGGCTTCGAGAGCCTTCTACTTGGTCGGTGTATGCCTACTAGCACTTTCTAGAGTGTATTCCTAGTCCTTAACCCTTTGGGGTCTATTTAAACATATTTCTGGCATTGTAAAAGGCAATTTGGAGTGGATTTTGAGAGGAGGTACTGAAAGGAGAAATTATCTCTAGATTTATGTTATTGTAAGCTCATAGGGCATGTTATGAAGTCTATTTTCTTTGTACTGAATGTACTAGCTTATTTTCACAGTTAATACAATTTCCCTTTTCTTGTTGTGTCCATTTTGTGCTTGGGTTGTGTCCCCATCATTTTCTCCAAATGTTGAGAGCCTTTTCATAAGGGAAAGTATCTACCTCATATCTAGAATTATAGAGCCTCAAACAATTATCCATTTTTGTCTAATTTGTTTCTAACCTTTGACTTTAGGAAGCCCAAAGTACTAAAAACTCTCTCATATTCTAGTATACCCAATATCATTGTCAAACATAAATTGATAAGATTGAAATATTCTAGTATTGACTCTCATAATTGATTTTTATCACCAAGGTTTTTCTAAAGCTTTGTTACAGCTCCCTTTTCATTTGGATTCTCCATATGGACATATTATTCCCTCTTTATGCTTGCAAAAGAATGTGATTGATCTCTCAGTTGAGATTCATCTAAAATTCCATTTATAGTTACTTCATTGATTACTTTAGGTTTGCAAAAATAATGAATCAAAGTCGTCATCCTTCTTCAAAAATTAGTCAGACAGTTTAGAGACCAATCTTGAAGAAAAACAATTGACATTGCTTTGAGTAGTTCCTCTGGAGGGAATCTGAATCTAATTTCTGATGAAAGGTTGTAGAAAATTTTCTTGCTAGAGTCAAGCATAGAGTCTTTGACCTTCTTCAAGTCTTCACTTGTAACATGTGAAAGTATAGATCTTCTCTGGTTCTAATTCTACTTTGCTTCCTACTTTGTTGGAGTTGGAGTTGGGGTTGACACAGACATTGTACTACATTGGTATGTCAACTCCATGTAGTCTAGCACATACCTCATCATTTGCACCAATATGTAAACATTTCCCAAGATTGTCCAAATCTATTATTTCTATCCACTCTACAAAATTTGATTCATCTAATGATAGTAATCTATACAGAGTATCCAAGCTATGACAAGTCATTTTATGCAGCTTTTTATAGTTTGCAATATATATAGCTCTTTGTTGAACCCTTTTTATAATATTTCTCATGTCCTATAGAATGGGGAGAATATCTACTAAAGTTAGGAGTATCTTAACATTAGTTAGACTTGAATATAGTTGAGGGAATCTGTCTCACATAGAATGGATTAGTCCAAGCAATGATGGATATTCAAAGAATACCTAATGCACTGGTCCATCCATAGAAATCCATTTGGTAACACTGTCTCTAAGAAGTTTCCTCCCATTAGTAAGTCCTTGAGAAAAGTGTTAAAAATTTTAGACTCATTTTGGACTTTGACAAATGTATTGATAAATATATTTTATTAGAGATTCCACTTTAGTTACATAACCAAAATTGTTGACAATTATAAAAGCTAGATTCATTCAAAGGGCCATGTAATGAATGGAAATAGCATAGGGTGCAAAATCATTCTTGACTAATTATTTAATTATTTAGTATGCAAATACTAACTTTATGACCTTGCATAATTGAGGCTCCATCTGCTCCAACACATACCAACTTTTTGGCAATCTACATGTTACCCAAACCTCCACATTCAATTAGAGTACTTTTTAATAAATCATATAAATTTTCAGCTATCACACTAGAACTCAATTTAGCAACAAATAGTAGAAAGAGTTTATGACAAAGATCACTTACAATATAAACATGCATGCACACCCAAGAAGTATTACCAATTGCTGTAACTTCATCTAGAGATAATGCAATGAAATTTGAGTGTTTTATTTTTTCCTTCATATCTTCTTTTTCAACTTGTGCAAGACATCTAGCACATTCCCACCCATTATTTACTGACCAGTGACTATTCAGACACTTTCAAATTTCGAAAAAGTGCAATAAGGTAGTAATTAAAGGGTAGTCCATCATAGGATGTCTTCTACTCAAAATATAAAATACCACATTTAATTGAACTATTTTTCCCATATTTTTCACTTGCATCTCTTTCCTAATGAAATCTTCAATGGAACCTTTTACTGTAGAATGCTTCTCACATAATTGCTGGTGTAACTCATATATTTTGGCATTCCTATTATTTAGACATGTTGGTGTAAATAGATATTTACTATTTATACTTTACTTAAGTTTACTTAAGTTAGTGAATTATTTTATTATATTATTATATTATTATTTATTTTGTGAGACACTTATGAGTTTGTGTATACTTATGAGTTGTCATGTTGACAACACGGAAGTTCACAACTCTAATTTAACACATGGTGTCTACAACACTGGAGTTTACATCATTCACTAAGTTGTAATTTAGACAACATAATTATTCACACTTCTAATTTTGTACATGTTGTCTACAACATAAATTTGTGTGTTACACCATTGTAGGCTTATCCTCTCATCATTGCACTTACTTCTATGCTTAATGAAGGATAACCCACATCTAGTTGACATGTACTTGGTTGTATGACTTATCATGATGTTGATTCCTAGGCATTCTAGATGCATCTCATAGGCCTTTATATACAAACACTCCTAGTGTAGTTTTGCATTGAATTGAATAATTCTAATCATACTCTAATCTATTTTATGCTTATGTTTGAGTTCCTTGGTGTTGGGTGAACTTTTCCTTAAGGAAAATTCTTACATGGTATCAAAGTTGAGGGAGATACTCATCATAAAGCCATTGGAGACCTTGTTGCTTCATCTCTTGTAGAGACCCAATTTAGATTTAGAGTATCTGTAGAAATTGGGGTGTCTAGAGCAGAAGCAGACCTTTCCATTATGTCTTGAGCAAACATTCAATGAAAATCAAATATAAATTTTTCTACCCTAGGAAAAAGTTGATCTTCAAACCAATTTTTTTTGCAAATTAGAACTCAAAGGCCTAATTTGCAAGATGGGTATCATCTTTTATCAATCTATTTAATTAATTTTTAGATCTATGATTTTTCTCTATATTTAAAAAAAAAATTGATATTTTTAGCCCAGTTGGGCGTGCAAAGAAATTTTTTTTAGCATAGGCACTGGGCAGTCACACCCTGGCCCTGTGCACAAAATATTTTGAAAACTATTTTTTTAATATGGGGAATATTCTTATACTGGTAGCAAGCATTCTGGCATTTACTGGCAGAAGCACTACATATTCTGGCCTAGACATGATAATGATATTCCATAATCTGGTGCTCTCAAATTTTCCTCTATCATCATAGTCGAGATTTTTAAAAATACTTTGTGATCAAGTCCTATATGCATGTGGGATCTTTATTCCAAACACTGGTGATACTTTGTTTCAAACATTTGACTAGTACTATAAACTTTGGCGAATATCTTTCGACATGGGATTTACTACTTTCGGCACTTGCCTCTGATTCTAGCAATAGCTATGTGTTTCCTTTTGGGCCCATGAATAGACTTCCTACTAAACACATCACAACTTCCATAGCTGGCACATGAAATTGCAACCTCATAGTATGTATACACTAGCAACTAGCCAATCGACTGCCAACTTAGCTAATTTGACATGTTTGCAGCGAATAGTGAGCAGTGACTCATCCATCCACATCATGCCCACTCAACTATTGTACATCAGATGCCATGTGGACCACATTATCTCCAACAAGGATTGTCATACTACTTGTGCAAGCTAACTTAGACTACATCATACAAATTGGTACATGTTGACATGAGTAGCCATATAAGTGACATCATTGCCATGTCAACAAGGTTCTACATTTCACTAATGTCAGCAAACTGATAGGCTAAAATTGATGGTCATTTGACAATCATTCTAGGCAAATTTTGAACTACTATGACAACTATTTGACTGTCAAATTTAACATAGTGTTTTCGTCTCTAGACCCCTCTTTAGATGTAGTTTTAATATGGCAGCTCGACTATGAGAGGCCATAACTTGGTCATCCGAACTCCAAATCAAGTGCATTTTTAAAAAAAATTGGGTAGAATTTCCTCAGCATTTTAGTGGTTAGCCATTTTTTGGTTTTGGTGCATGAATTTGTTAGAATAAGAATTTTTTGGTGATAGTACCTATCCAATTCTACGTTCTGCAACTTTAAACACTTCGTACAGGCTCATCTAGACTCTTTTTTAGGTTCTTTTTTTTTTAAAGTGCATATTTTTTCATCTAATTTTTAGATTTTCAATTAGATTTTAGGCTTGTGTGGAAACAAATACCACTTTTAGGAATTGTTCTTTTTTTTGCATTGTATTGCTTAACAATAGTTGTATTTTTGAGCTACATTATAGAATTCAAAATTTGTACTCTATACTGAGGTTGTAATCAGCAAAATTAGAAGCCCACTTTGTCCATTTTGACAAGTGGCCTATTGTAAATGCACTATATATAAAGTGCCAAAATCATTCATTTTGGGGGGATTTTTTGATTGGGATAAAATAGAGGGTGTGTATTGTGTATTGTGTCTCCTTGATCTTGTGTTGTTGAATTATGGGTTCTTTTTCAAAGTTAAATCAACATAATTATGGTACTTGGAAAGAAAACATTAAAGAACCATTGGTAAAAAATGTTTTACTGCATTATGTAACTGGTGCAATAAAGAAACCTCCTACTGATGCTGATAAAGCTCGAAAAGAAGATTAGGAATCTAAACAAGAGATGGCCCTAGGAACCTTGTTGAAAAATATCTTTGATCCCATCAAATTTTACATTAGGAAAATTATTGATCCAATAGAAGTATGGGCTAAACTTGAAGCATTGTATGCAATAGTAGATGAAGACGTGGCTGACACCATAGAGGACAAACTTCTCAAGTTGAATCCTAGGAATTTCAACACCATCAAAGACTATCTTACCCAAGTAGACATGTCTAGGGCACAACATAAGGATTGTGGTGAACCCATCAAGGATGAAAAGATGATCAAACACATTATGACACATCTTCCAACTAAATATGCTCCTTTTGTTTCTACCTTTAATATGCACAAATTAACAATGGGTAGCACCTATGTTAAGCCTTCATTTGAGAAATTTTTAGAAAATTTGACCTTAGAACATGAAAATCTAGTTGGTATGGGGATTCTTAATTCTTCCAAGACCAAAGCCTTGGTACCTAATGAAAGTAATTCAAGTGGTAAAAACTCCAACAAGAAGCAAAAGTAGTGGAAGGCTAAGCCACAAGATGACACACAACAATCCTCCTCAAAAAAAAAAATCTTCCTCAAGTCAATCTTCTTCCACTCAATAGTCTTCTTCACAACAAGCAAAGTCTTCTTCCAAAAATAACCAAAAGGGGAACAATTCGAACAAAAAGGGTAAGAGAAATTGTTCCTATTGTAAGAGGAATGGTCATGATGAAAATGAGTGCAAGGATAAGCAAATTGATGAATTGGTCAACATAATGAGCAAACACAAAATAGATGCAAAAAATGCATATAAGGATAAGGGATCTTCATCCACTTCAAAGGGTAAGTGACAAGCTTTGGTAGCAAGTATAAATAATGCTAAGGAATGGGTTCTTGATTAAAAAGCAACACATCATATGGGTGCTTCAAGGGAGAAATTTTCCTCTTTAAAACCATAAAATGTACCTTACATCTATGTGGGAAATGATACTCAAGTGGAAGTAGAAGGTAAAGGAAATGTTGAGTTGGAAAATGGCATCTTCAAGGATGTTCTATATGTTCCTAACCTTATCACCAACCTTCTTTCTATCTATCAAATAACTCACTATGGATGTGGCAACAAAGTAGAGTTCCTCCCCAATATAGTTGTGGTGAAAAATCTCCAAGATGATTCTATGGTGATGATTATAAGGGCTAATGATGAGACAAAACTTTATTCTTTCTCACATTTTGTGCCTAAGTCCACTTCTCTTGCCTTGTTGACTCATTCAAATACACAAAGTAAACTATGGCATGAGAGATTTGGACATCTTAATTATCACTACCTTCAACAACTTAGTAGCAAGAAAATGGTCATTATTCTACCTCAAGTCAAGTATTCGGAGGGTGTATGTCCAGATTGTGAAGCAAACAAGCATCGTAAAGAGAAATATGACAAGGGGAAGTCTTAGAAGGAAAATATTGTTCTTGAATTACTTCATAGTGATGTAGCTAGTCCATCTCCAGTACCATCCTTTGGTAAGGCCCTCTACATTCTAACCTTTATTGATGACTTTTCACAGTACAATTGGGTCTTTTTTCTTTCTCATAAGAGCAAAGTATTTGATAACTTCATCACCTTTAAAGCTCAAGTTGAGAAAAAATCAGGTAAAGCCATCAAGATTCTATGAACAACTAATGGCAAGGAATATGTGAACTCCAAGTTTATCAACTTTTGCACACATGGGGGTATTGATCTTTAACTCTTAGTTGCATACACACCATAGAAGAATGGTGTAGCTAAAAGAAAGAATAGAACCCTTAAGGAAATGACCACTTGTATGACTCAACATAAGTCTCTAGATCAACTGCTTTAGGCAAAATCCATGTGTTGTGCCAAATACATCCAAAATAGAAGTTTACATAAGGCCTTAGATGGCATAACACCTTTTGAGGCTTGGTGTGGAAGAAAACTAAGTGTAAAGCACTTCAAGGTTTGTGGTTGTCTAGCATGGGAAAGGATACCTCCACAAATGTGAAAGGCATTAGAAGCACAAATCAAACCATGCATATTTGTTAGATATCCTTACCATCTCAAGGCATCCAAACTAATGGATCCAAAGATACATGAAATATTTTATGAGAGGAGTGTTCACTTAGAAGAAACTTTTCCAAGTTTGGCTTCTTCAATTCCTCCTTCTTCCTCCTTCATGGACAATAATCATAGTCATGATAGTGACTTAGAAGATGAGATTCCTTCAACTTTGATTTGCAGGACACCACCTATGCAGGTTCAATAAACAATTGAGGACATTCCTTTTTCTTCTTCCACTAGACCTCATTGGGCACAACAAACTCTTGATGCAATATGTTCATTGGTGGTGAATCTTTTAGATACTTGAAGGACAAGGTCATAGCACAAGTCATTTCCACATGAATATATAGCCATTGCTTCATATCCACAATCATTTAAGGAAGCATTAGGGATTCCAAAATGGGACAAGGCTATGGAGGAAAAACATAACTCCTTGATGAAAAAGACACTTGGGACTTAGTTCCCCTTCCTAAGCGAAGAAATATGGTTCAATGTAAGTGGATCTATTGAGCCAAATTTGTAGCAGATGGAAGTGTGGATAAGCATAAGGCTAGACTATTTGCCAAAGGTTTCTTGTAGGTTCTAGGTATTGACTATATAGAGACTTTTGCACTAGTCACCAAGACGAACTCCATTCGCTTGACACTAGCTATTGTTTCAACTCATGGTTGGGTTGTACACTAGATGGATGTTAAGAGCACATTTTTGAATGGTGATCTTCACAAGGAAATTTATATGGAGAAGCCACAGGGGTTTGTATAGGATTCTACTATGGTTTGCAGATTGAAGAAGATTATTTATTGTCTTAAGTAGGCTCATTGGGCTTGGTATCCCAAAATGGATTCCTTCCTACTCTCAGTAGTATTCACTCGGTGTCATTCTAATTCAAATTTCTACATTCTATAGAAGGGTGACTCACACTTGATATTAGTGCATTATGTAGATGACTTGATCATTACAGGGAGCACTTCACCCATCATTGCTAGTGTCAAGAGCTCTCTACAAGAAAAATTTTCTATGAAAAACTTGGGTTTGCTACATTACATCCTTGGTATTGAGATCACATAGTCTTCAGCAGGGATCACACTTTCCTAACCCACGTATGCTCTTGACTTGCTTTCTAAATTTCACATTAGTGACTACAAGCTTGCTCCTACTCCCTTTCTATAAGGTGTAAATCTAGAGACCAACTGCACCACTCCACTTGTTGATGCTACACTATATAGATAGTTAGTTGGGAGCCTTATCTACTTGACACATACACACCCTAATATAGCTTTTGTAGTTGGAATGGTTTCATGCTTTATGCAAGAAATACATGAGCTCATCGAAAGGCCACAAGGCACATCTTGCACTACATAAAGGGTACACATACACATGGGATACATTATGCAGTAGGTACAGGACTCCAGTTAGTTAATATACAAACTTAGACTATGTAGGAGACCTTGATTCTCGGAAGTCTACTTTAGGTTACAAATTTTACGTTGGTTTTGGCCCTAT
This sequence comes from Cupressus sempervirens, assembly GCA_028749045.1. Classification (NCBI taxonomy): domain Eukaryota; kingdom Viridiplantae; phylum Streptophyta; class Pinopsida; order Cupressales; family Cupressaceae; genus Cupressus; species Cupressus sempervirens. The sequence continues at coordinate 600,072,908 of CM053790.1, forward strand.
TTGTTGGTAGAGTAAGAAGAAAAATAATGTTTCTCTTTCTTCGAGTGAGGCTGAGTATCGAGGAGCTATCAATGCAACTATAGAGGCTCTTTGGTTATATTTCATTCTAAAGGAGTTTTGATTTGATTTTCCTAAATGTACAGTCATTCATTGTGATTATCAAAGTGCTATTGAGATCTCTAAGCATCTAGTTTAGCATCAGTGAACCAAGCACATCGCTGTTCATATGCACTATATCAGAGAGTTTGTACATGAGCATATCATTCCACTATAGTATTTTCCTATAGCAGAGTAGGTTGCTGATATTTTCACCAAACCCTTCATTGAGGTTAGGTATACTCATTTTCAAGATCTCTTAGGGATGCGAGATGTTGCAGAAAGGGGAGTCCATTGACTTCTCTTTTCTTTCTTCTAGGAGGGATCTTTTCGTCATCTGATATCTTCTTCTCTCTCATCTTCTTTATTGTGCTTATCTCTCTTTTTGGAGGAGGATTTTTCCCATGAGGTTTTCTCTCTTTCTTATGAGAGATTACATTGCATCATTGTATGTAGAGCATTTCTTTTGTACATGGGTACCTAATATGGCCTTGTAGTCAAGATCCATCATGCATTTTTGAGCTTAAGTGCATTTACCTAAATTGCACTTAAGAGGGGGTGTTGGTATAAATAGATATTTACTATTTAAAATTTACTTAAGTTTACTTAGCTTAGTGCATTATTTTATTATTTATTTTGTGAGACACTTAGGAGTTTGCATATCTTTATGAGTTTTCATGTTGACACCATGGAAGTGCACAACTCTAATTCAACACATGGTGTCTACGACACTAGAGTTTGCATCATTCACTAAGTTTTCATGTAGACAACATAGTTATTTGCACTCCTAATTTAGCACATCTTGTCTACAACATAAATTTGTGTGTTACACCATTGTAGGCTTATCCTCTCATCACTGCACTTACTTCTGTGCTTAATGGAGGATAACCCATATCTGGTGGACATGTACCTAGTTGTATGACATATCATGATGTTGATTCCTAGGCATTCTAGATGGATCTTAGATCCCTTTATATACAAGAACTCCTAGTGTACTTGTACATTGAATTGAATAGTATACAATTATTTTGATCATACTCTGGTCTATTTTGTTCTTGTGTTTGAGTTCCTTGGTCTTGGGTGAATTTTTTCGTAAGGAAAAATTCTTACCAGATAGTTGTTCTTTGTTTTCCAATTTAGCATGGATTTTTGAACTCCATCTATAGTTTACTTTTTGTAAACTTTACCAACATGCTTTTTTATGGTATCAAATTTAAGCTACAACCTCTTCTCTTTCCTTGTTATCTCTGCAAAAATCTTACATTTGCATTCTATAAGAGGCTCACCATCAATTGGATTGCCCATTGGTTCAAAAAACTAGTACTTTTCAACCCATTCTAATTGAAAATTCCTTTTGGACAGATCCTAGTGAGATCAATTTTTCTTTGGTCCCAATTTTCTTTTCCCCTTTTGTACATGAACATGATTTATAATATCATTTTGTGACTCCCTACTCAAGGGAAGTTCCTCCAAATAATGTTCAAGTTTTTCCTTGAATGAGATATCAGGTTCACCAAGTTGAACTTCTTCAATATGATCTGAATCTCTAGCTTTTGATGAATCTCCTTTTTCAATGAGGACTAGAGATGTAACTTGTTAATCTTGTAGGTTGTCAACATTTCTACCACCAAAATATGCCAATATGGTTCTATGTTTTGGAAATGGTGGTCTCCCTTGGCATTCAGGGATCCTACTCGAACCCCTGTTAGCCCTTTTGTTTGACATTAAAAGCTGATAGAGGCTACAAAAAAAAAAATCAGCATAGTTGTTGAACAAAAAACTTGAATAGTGACAAGTCAAATACTATGAAGAGTAATAGTAGACTACTTAGAATACATATAATAACAATAATATGATTCATTCTCAAAAAATGGGTACTACTACTATGGTACTACAATCTATGGTACTACCCAATATAATTCACAAACCTATATGCTATCTTAGCATGTGGGATGTCCAATTACTAGTGGCACTGGATAGTAAAAGTAAAAAAATAACTATTACCACTATACAAGTACCACTATTGACATAAAAAATAAATTAAAAATCACTTGCCTTTTTAAAAAAATGGTCTATGAGTCAATGGGCAATGTACTCTGGACTCTAAAACTTCGGCATCAATAAGAAATGCTAGTCTCCAGACCAAAAAAGAGAGAATTTTATAGAATAATAATATCTTATAGCCAATATAGGTTCAGAAATTATGTAGGATTAACAAGAGAAAATGTCAAATGTAAGAAAAATGCACCTCCCTATGTAAGCCCACAATAGGAAACAATTGGCTAAATGGGGCTAGTGGTCAACACACATCGGGAAAATGGTAGGTGACACCAAACCTAAGTGATAATAATTTGGTTGTAGTAATGGAAAAAAATGTGGGTCGATAAAAAGAAAAATGCAAAGGATGGTGAAATTTTAAAAATAAATGTATTCAAAATGTATATTGCATTGGCAATTGGACCAATATTTTTGACCAATCATGTGATAACTAATGGGTGACTACCACAGGCATTGGACCCAAATATGATAAATAAATGACGATTCAATTGACCTATATTGCATATGATATTTGCCAAATGATGATCGTCCCATGAGATGGGATTGCCAAATGGCAAAGATCCGCCACTAAAGTAATCTTCGTATATTATTCAAATTAGTTGACCCACACATTACAATATTAAATGCTACATATATCTACAACGTAGAGCATATGACATGGATGCTTATTTCTCTAATATGAAGATCAGTCTAATGGACCAACCTAATGAAGGGAAAGTGTATCCATCAAAATATCAAGGATGAGGGGGGAAAAGTGTTAAGCAGTCAAAGATAACTTATTTTTCCAAGCTTAAGATTTGTATTCATATGTAGTGTTTAAGGATGGCTGGGATTCAAAAATGTTCAAAATATAATAAATACATGTAGTCTTTACATGTACTTTAGCCTAGTAAATACAAAAAAAAAACAAAAAAATAAATAAATAAAAGAAAATCTATATTATGTTTTAATGATAAATTATTTAATAAACTCACCTCAACCACAAAGAGCTAATTTTTTTACCTTACATTATTATACATTTTATTGAAATATTAATTTGAGTAAAATTTACTTAAAAATTATAATGAGAACCAACAACACATATAAAAATAAGATAAACATTGTCATAGGAAGATATCATAGAACAACAAAGACAAGTGTTTCCTTATACCTGATCATTGACCAAGGGACATTACTAATATGTAATCAGCCATAAGGACTTTTCATGAGGCTTGAGCCCAATAAAATTGTCTTACATTCTAGCTAACTCCAATATATTGTTTATCTTGATAATTGTCTAGTACAGGTTGTTGGCTTAGGCTAATTTTTCTTTCTTGCTTTCTTTTTCAAAAATAAATATAAATGTTTCTAAAGATATTTTACATCATTTTCACCTTGTATTTTGTTAATAAATTTTCCACTTACTTTAAAATGTACAATTGATTTATGTTTTTGAAAGTAAAACTATTGTGAATCTTTAATGAGTTTGCAGGTTTGAAATTTCCAAGTTAATTAGTAAATTGATCAAAAATAAATTTTCCGTAAAGATTGACTCTCTAGTTTCAAAATCAAATCACTTTGGAAAAAAAAGTGACAAGTATTCTCCTTATTTATATATGGATGCATTTCTCAAAGAGTTATCTTTTTACTTAAGTTTTCCTTCATTGATCATTTGAAATTCAAATGCATAGTGTATCTCTTTTCTAAATTTGATATCTAGATAAAAGGAAAAGAATTACTGTTTCATTGGAAAAAAATATCATGATCTATATTTGGAACAATGAATGCATTTTGAATTTTTAAATAAATGGACTTACTTATTCCAAGTATAATTGAAATACAATTCATTTGTCACTTAAATAATTCATGATAATACCACTTTTTGTGGTGACATAGTCTCCCAACTTCTAAGACTAGTAATGGGAAAAGATACACCTATCAATCTTAGGGACATTGATTTCCTTTTTATCTAATCATGTCATGTGAATGAGTTTGTGATTATTCTTTAGTTGGCTTAATGCACTTCTTAAAGAAAACTAAGGAAGTTATGGTCTTATTTTGTCATGTTTTTTAATCAACATAAGAAAACTATTTTATTACACATTTGAAAGAAGATGGGGCTCACTAGTGTAGATCTATTCTTTCAGCCCCATGATATGGAGAAGAGAGATGTCCGAAGAGTTTGTCTATGTATTCGATCTTTGTAAAAAATGTGTCTTAGAATGATTTAGATGTATGATATTTTTATAGATAGTGTCACCCTAATGTATTTTAAAAGAATTTGTCCATAACATTTTCAAGTCTAAGATTTCAAAAATATTATACGACTTACAAAGATCTTATTTCTTTTGTGGCAGGTGCTTCATTTTGATTTTCTCACAGATCTACTATCCATGTCCCCAGACATGGTTGATGTTATGCAAAACTATTTAAATAAGGACATGTATATTATGTGAAGTACAACTTCCAACCTTGATCTAGAAATAATAAAATGATCAACTAAGGTTAGTAGAAATATAAAAGACTCTAAATCATAGATTCTAAAATTTTGTTGGGTAGAATGGTATGTAATTTATCTATTTTATTGTAGTGAAATTTTTTTGCACTAATTAATTTCATATAGAATCACTTGGTTCTTTTTCTGAAAGATCAATAAGCTATTCTGGCCAGTCCATCTGAAGTATCAACTAAAGATCTCAATGATGTAGGGAAAAAATTAAAATCTAATGGTTTTGAAATCTTCTATTCTTCTTAGGAAGATAATAGTGTTGCAAAAATGTCTCCAAGAAGCCCACTATCTACAATTCATGGTTCTTATACCAAAAGTTCAACATTAGGGCATTCATTGGAAATGGATTCTCTTACTGATGTTAATGCTCCTTTCATACCAAAAAATCATAGTGACTAGAAAGATAGTGAATGTTTTAGAATAAAGATACATTCCTAGCAGATCCTCTCTATGTTTACTTAGAAAAATTACGTCATTTAAATATAAATAACCCTATTAATTTAACAATCCCTCGAAATCCATTAATTAATTATGGAATCTATTTTAATTAATATACCAAAGATAAAGATAATTGTAAAAAGGATTCTATCAATGAAAAATTGAAAATTATAGGACCAACAGTAGTTAATTGTGATAGCAATGTTGCAACAATGTCTGATATTCATATCAATGATGTTAATTAGTACAATGTAAATGAACTAGAAAGTGAGTTTTTAGCCATGGATTATGCAAGGGAAAACTAAATGTTGTTGATATAGACCATGTAATCATGCAAAATGAATCCATTCTTCATCTATTGAATGAAAATGTTCCAAAAGTAGGGGGTACTCATGTGGACTACCTAAAAGCGGAGCTTTTGCATAATATCAATATATCCCTTCCTCTATGTCTAAGGTGAATAATAAATCATTCCATTTGAATGACATTATTAATGTTAGATATGTACATTCAAGTTCAATAAAAGTCTCTAATTTTTTTGTAAAAAGAAGTACAAATGTTATGGAAGTTGATTCTAAAAATGTGCCAAAAGAATATGAATTTAATGTTGGACCCATTGATGCACCAAAATTAGGGAGGTTTCTCTCTAGTCATGAAAATGTATTGAATGGAGAGAGTATAGACTCTTACTATATGAATTTCTCACAAGCATTAGGCATTTACACTAATGAAATAGAAGTGTTACATGCCAATGATGTTATTGGTTGTTACATTCATGAACCACTAACAAAATATTTAGATATAGATTTTATGCATGAAGTAAAAATAGATTATGGAAACACTTTACAAATAGTTATTGTTTACATGGGGATAAATAATGTGCATTTTGCACATAGTAGGGATGTTGACTCCATTCCAAGTGCAACGAGTTCTTTCCTTATGACCACTAGTTCTTCATTAATAGAAGATTTCATGAGTCACAATGCTTATGAGGAACACCTACATTCTACTTTTCTGTCTATCTCCAAAGGTATTGAACAAGGGGAACTAAATAGGATGGATGTCTATATTGAAGTCATACACAAAGAGAAATTTGATGGTGACCCCACAAATACACCAAAATTAGAGAGCTTGGATGCTGGCCTCAAATATACACATAAAGCATATAGTCTATTTCATGACAATTTTTTTTTCTAAAGATGTTAGTGTTAACATTGCTAAGTTTGTCAATATGGAGAATCTCAATATATAATGTGGAGTAATATTAAACAAGGAGATTGTTGATATAGTGGACACAAGTTTTAGAGTGTTTCAAAAATTGGTAGCATCGATAGTGCATGTAAAGTAGAGTTTGAAGAAGAACATGTTTCTACTTTAGGGAAGTGTTTGGAATCAAATATTATTAGTGATGAATCTATAGATTTGTTGATATCAGAGACTATTGTTGACAGTGTTCCAAATATAGAAATAGGTGATATCAACTATGCAGTTGATAATGAAGAAGATAGTCTTGTCCCTAAAGTTAACAATTTTGTAGTATATAATATTGATGATTACCAAAAAAAAAATTGGAATAAGATATTATTGATGTCAAGAGAGTTTTGAGTGTGAAAACTAGTGATATAAAGTGCACATTGACAACTATAGAAGATACCTTTGTCAAATATGTAGGGAACAAAATAGGCATAGTTAATTTTGATCATGCATCCATGAATATGTTGAAACTAGAGATTGTTATTGTTGATAGTGTTGTGTATAAGAAAATAGATGATGTAAACTTTCGATATGCACACACCAAACATGGTGCTCTAAGTGCTTAGAAGGGGTTGGAAGCCACAATAGTTAACACCTACAAAACTATTTTTGAGTCACAAATTATTGATAGTCATAATGCTAGGCATAGAAAAATAATTAAAATCAATTTTACAAATGTGACTCAAGAACATAATGTTAATAGTGCAAATGATTTACAATACGATATTGAGAATGACTTAAGATAGTTCTTTCTCTAAGAACTTGCAACTCTAAGGTTAGTTTTCTTAATTTTATAAATAAAAAAAATTTGATAGACTTGTATTTGGATGATGGTTTTCCTATATAGTTGCAACTCCAGTCATCATGTCACCTACTATAGTTGATGAGGATATATCAAAGGACACACATCTCCTCTCATATGATAGATTCAACACACCTATTAGTACACCTCCATTGGAGATTCCATTTCAAGATTCTCATGCTTTATCCTTTGAGCATTAGATAGGACATCCAACTATACCTTACATGGATTTTATCATCCTTGTCCGTTGATTTTGTTTCCTTTAGATTGGAGCCACATTGGTGCATTCATTGACAGAAAAGTTCTACCATTCTATAGGTGACTATGGAGTCTCAAACTTCTAATATGGAGGCTTTCACTCTACTTATTATCTTGAGAGATTCTATTGAGATCATTCATTTGTGTATCCTTTTCTTTCTCTTTTTAGAGTAGGGTTTTTCTCAATTTTTTCTCCATTTATTTTTTTCATACAAATTTGATTATGTTGGGTACCTCATTAGAGCTTGTTATTGGGACCCAAGTTTTCTTTCTGTATTACATTATAGTTTCCTTTCTCTTTCTGCAATGTTTTTTTCTCATCTTAAGGGGTGGTATTGGAGAAAAAGTTTAATTTAACTTTAGTTATTAAATTACCTTTTTTCCCTTCTTAAGATTTCATTTTATGCAATTATGCATTCACATTTAATAGTTAAGTTGTAATTATTAAATTTCTTTTCCCTTTTAGGTCACTCTTTTTTCAAGTTTTTACCTCCTTCTATAAGGATTCATCTTTTGTAATTATCTCTTATCTTTTTTATTTTTGATAATATAATTTTCATATTTTTAGAGAAAATCCTTGCCTCTTGTTGTCTTTTTCTTCCTTGTGACAATTTTTTACATGTAGACCATATTCTTCAAGCTTTTTGGAGTTGTATTCCTCAAATCCTTCAAGAAATAACTTTCCAATTCAAAAATTTTCAAGGACTTTTAAAAAATTGAACACATTTCAAGCGAGCACATTTTTTTGACAATGTTTAATATATGTAGATTAAACAAGATCAATTCATATATAAAGATCTTATGTACATTAAAGTGCCACAATGCCTCTCTATTATAATGTTAAGACATATATAATTTTGAACAAAATCAACACCTTTAGACTCTTCTATTGACTTCTCTATCAATAGTTACCTCATCTAGTAAACATTGACTTCCAAGTCTATTGTAATTAATATTTGTGCAAATACTTTTTATGTTAAGGCTCTTCCATATGATGTTGATGTATTATTTGCATTCAAAATTCTACCATCAAAATAGTTACATGGAAATGGTTTATGACTGAGTCTTTTTAAATAAACAAGATTGAATAATTTTATATGCTAAGCATTACACTAATAATTATCTTTTATTTAGGGATTCAATGAATGAATCTTTATACATAAACAAGACTAAATAGTATAATATACTGAGTATTACACGAATAGATAGTAGTTATTTTATATATCTAAGAAACCTTGTGATACATTTTTGACTTGACTATGAGCTCACTATGTGATTTGATCATTTCAATATTATTTTTAAAATCTAAATATTTTAGATAAAGATCCATTTAAGTAATTAAATGATAGTCTTAGTTGTAAAATCTAATCTATTATATATAGAATTAGCATATTATTCCTAAAACCTAGACATGTATAATAGTTGGGTTAATATACTAAAATATCATACAGTCCTATAACATACTTTTACATCTAATCATTGATAGAATTAATTAGGTTATCTAGACAAGTAGTAGTCATCATATTGAATTTAAGCACTAGTAGATTAAAGATTCTTTGAAATATAATATAGATATAGAATTAAGTTTCAAATAAACTCAAATTTTGCCCCTCTTGAATGATCTCCCACATTAGTCAATCATGAGTAAAAATTATCATCAACTTCAACTGAGAGAATTGAAATCCTATACAACTTATTGTGTTCGATATTGACATACAATAAATAAGATATTTGAAAAGTAGACTTCATTTAGACTTAAATTAATATAAGACTAAATCTTAGTTAGCTCTAAATTAAATAGGGCACATATCATTTATTTATTCAAAGATGTGTGTGTTCTTTCTAAGCATATTCATTATTATAACTTTATTTCTGATGAAGGTATCAACACTTGAGGATCACTCCAAATGATAAATGGATTTAGGTAGTCTAGAATCTAGATAATGGTCTTCCTTGCTTCGCTTATTAAGTTCTACCATTCCAATGCTCTAGAGTCTATATTTCATATTCTAATCCCATTTGGGGTATATTCATAAATTAAATATTCTTATGAATATGTTAAGACTAAAAAGTACTCTACAAAAATTTATTCTCCTACAACAATGAATAGCATTGTATTCATTATTATTATTGTTCCATTATTATTAAGTTACAATATTGTATTCATCTAGCAACACTTAAATAGCCTATTGGACATATCAGACATGCATGAGTACACTTACATTAGAATATATAAGCTAATGAAATGTTTAATGCTTATAATTGGTCATTTTTCACATGTTACTATGAAAAAATATTGTTGAATTGTAATTCATCTCTATTTGAATGGATGAGATTTTGTGTTGTAAAGAGAACTACCTCTCTAGGGGAATGCTTTTGTAAAAGCTCCCAATTCCCTTATCTCTCTAACTAGATGAAAACAAAATATTGAAAGTGAGAAATATTCTTAGCTCATTGATAACAATATAGGCCAATTATAATGATACCTAAATTTCAACATTCATTTCCATTACCCGAGTGAACACTCCTTTTAATTCAACAATCTAACATCTAAAAAATTGTGGATATAAGAAAAATGCAACATTTTCTAATGCCAAGAGTAAAACAAATCCTTAGTTTTGCACCTATTTAGAGGAAAGCGTGCAATACATCTATATAATTATAATTGATATATCATTGTGCAAAGTTGGAGTTCATTTTCATTATCTTATATTCATGTTTACATGCATTTCTTAAAAAAAATTCTTATACACATACTCTCTTGTGCTAAAATTATTCTAGCACTTATTATATCTACATCGATATTCAATATTATGCCTCATTTTTATGATTCTTATATTTCCATACACTTGTTCCTATTTTGCCTCTTTAATTGTGCAGTATTATTTATTTGCCATATTTATATTCCAAGATTCCTAAGGTAAACACATTAAAACAAATTAAATAGGCTACAAAACTAAAATTTTCCTTTCGAGGGCCACCTTAGTTTATTTTGTTTCAGTTCAATGTTTTAGGTTTGTATTAAAGTCAATCAATGTATTCATTCATGATTATTCAAGCATCATTTAATCTAAGCGCGTCAATTATTCTTCTATAGTTAATGTGGTTATGTGAAAACATGCTAGGAGTATACCTATGACTAAAGATTATTTTTTTCAAACATTCATACACATTACTATGTGTTTATATAAGAGCAAGATACCCACATGCAACATACAAGCACTCCTTAAAAGATGCCTAATAAGAATCACCAGTCCAACAATATTAGGAAGCATAAGAGTCAACATACATAGAGTGAAATACAAGGTCTATTTTTCTAAGTAGAAAATTTTTTTCTTAAAGAAGGTAGGGAGGGGGCCCTTAACCTAAAAAACCATCACAACAAGATAGCACTACCCTTGATCAATACAATCAAGAAACATGCTAACATATCATAAACCAACCATTCATCCTATACCCTTCACAAGATTTATTAAAAACCACTAAAAAAGCAAGGAAATTAACATTTTAATATTACACCATATAAAAAGATAGATTATTGTGGTCAGAAATAGAGCCATATATGCCTAACAAGTAGGTTACTTAAATTATAATTAATGAAAAAATATACCTTAAAATGTTCATCCAGTAGAGACCATTACTATAATAGTTAACACACATAATCCTAATAAAGTTTAGATAGATTATAAAAGAATAAATATCTCTAAATGTAGAGATAATCAAAACTAAGAAAAAAAGGACTAGTAGAGCTTCGAAGGCCTCTTTAGGCATTCCAATCTTAATCCGATTTGTAGAGCTCGTAATGATAGATCACGATGTAACCAACTCTTTACTTGTTCTCCCTCTCACCCATATTTACTTCCTTGGATTTTTTTGTCTATCTCTAACTAGTGAAAATACCTAGAACTAAATTTTCCAAGATCTCATATTGAATTTCACAAAGGGTAAAATCCATGACTCCCACCTTAATGTTAGTTATTGCTTCCTTATTAATCTTTTTGAGGGAGTCAATCCTCCTATACGTATTGTATAAAAAACCAATTAAATTAGATTCCATCTCCTTTATCATTGGTTTTATTGCATCCATTTCTTTCTTCCCCTTATTCTCATATTTCATTGTTTCATACGGGCTCCCCTATCTGTTGGGCTCATCCATAGTGGGTTTCTCTTGGATAGGATTTATGACACTTAAGTCAACCTCATAATAGGCTTCATTTTCTTTGATTTATGTGTCCTCATACTTCCCATCATATACTATATCCTCTATCCACATCCTCTTCATCTTTAGAATCAGTGTCCTCACTATCATCTGACATTTTAGTTTTAGCTTCAAAGTATTTCAACTTCTTTTGCACCTTTCCCTTCCTTCTTTTCCTTCCTTATACTTAATTAATTTTTCTTGTAAATGTATTTAGGCCTCCTCTCAATGGATATGGACTCCTATTTTATCCATCTATTCCTAGTATTCTAATCTTGGCCAACCTCTTCCTCAAACCCTTTTTTATCCACATCTATAACTTCCTTTTCAATTTATTTGATGTTTAGGGTTACAGACTTTAGGATTATTATATGGATATTGCTTTCTCTTTGGTGGGGTTTCAAGAAAAATGGAATCTTCAAGGGATAAAGCATCAGTGTTTTAATTTTTAGGCATCTAGGGCTTTTGGGTAGAGGTCTCAAGGGTGACAAGATTCATCTTCAAGAGAGAGGAGATCATTTACTAGATTCTTAGAGAGGAACTAGTGCCAACATATTTCTTCCTAAAGGTGAGACTTTTTCTAAGCACATGAAAATATGAAAAACCATGGTGGTGGACAAAATAAAATCAGCACATAGTAGATTTGAGGGCTAACACAACTAGCTATGCTTCCTTTAATAGAAGAAAGTAAGAAAAAATGGTACATTTCTCTTTTTATTACATAGGAAATTAAGAAGAGGAAACAAATACACATTGTAAGGTTTGAAACATCCTTCATAGGTGAAATACTTCAAAAATAATTACAAAGGAAGGATGATGATAAAAATCTATGATACCCTTAATTAGATTTTATTCTTTGTTCCATCTCCTTGTTCTTGAAAAATTTATTCTTGCAGATGTTGTATCTAGCTTGCCTTTTATGTTCGACATGAGCCTCTTCACATTCAAGATTTGAAACTTCGGCAATTAACTCTAGGGTTACCACCCATTGAATATTGCTTGCTCTAATTGTGTGCTTGTACCAAAAATTACTGAACCTAGAAGAAAGTTCACAGTTGAAACATCTTATGGCTTCTATGTAACCACTCAACCTATTTTTTTGGAAATAACTCCATATTTTCAAGTTCTACTTCAACTCTCTATTATCTCTCTACTCCATATTTTTCAATTCTTCCTACCCCTACATGATTTTTATTTTTCCTAATTCTACAACCACTTCTAGAATGTTTTTGGTTTCCTTAGCTGTATCCTTTTTGGAATTGGAAACATTGTGCATTCTCACAAAAATAAATATATTTTCCCTAGATTTTTTACTCTAAGAATCTTTAAGGTTCAAAATTTTTTGAAACTTTTTAAAACCCTATGAAAAATGATTAACCTTTATCATCAATACAAAACCCCTAAGAAAATTTATTTCCTTGGGCTGGCTAAAGTGACATAATTCATTACTAATAGCCTTTCCACAAATGTCTTTTATTAATGACATGACATAATTTATTAAAAAGTTCTACTTTTCCTTTGCCTTGTTCTTATGACATATTTCTAAAGTATTACCATTAATATTTTCATACACAATCTCTCTAAATATTATTACAATAGAGATTAATGCTTTACTAAATTTAGTGAGATGATAAACATTTTAATCACCCTTTTAGAATTAAGACAAGTTTTACCTTTATTAAATAAAATATTTTCAAACCCTATAAAATATTCTTACCCTCCTTTTCTCAAACCCTAAATCTTATAAAAATAAAATTCTAATAATTTGACCACCTACCCTATATTATTAAAGTACTTGTTATTATCATGCCTATGGAACTAAACTTAGATTCTCTTAACCTCTTTCTTCCTTGATCTAAATTTATGTGATATTATTGATTAATATTATCTAAATTTCCTTGGGGAAATACATACTAAAAATATATCTTCCTTTGGAGTTACTTAGACCCCAATTAGCCTAGAAATTAGTAGCTCCATTTCCTTCCCTCAAGGTTTATTTTATCTTGAAACTCTTAAGAAATGATAGCCCTCTATTATGATCTTCCATTAAACTTAGAATTCTCTAGGGGCAAGTTTCTATATTGGTCAAGATATCAATGAGGAGCTTATAGTCTACTTCCATTATCATATTTTCTACACCAAGCTCTTTAAGAATCTTAATTCCTTACCACATTACCATTCCCTTTGCATAATTATTAGAATTGACTCTTATATCTATTGTAAAACCTTGAATTATTTATCCTTTATTGGTTTTCATTAATTTTGTTATTCCTTAGATACCAATTTTTGTCTTAAACCAACCATTGGCATTATATTTTGGCCAATTTGGCTTAAGAAGGTGCCCTTTAGTCTCCTTTCTCTTCCATATACTTGCCCAATTCCAGTTGATAAGGCTTTAATTGATATGCCAAATCCATTTCACTCTAGAATCAAATTGATTGGGGAAGGTGGTACATTTAGAATAAGTACTAGTATTGACACTTTCCCTAACCATTTCTTTTACTATATAAATTAAGTCTTGAGACCTTTTCCTCTCTTCTTAGCAAGGCTTTTTATTCCTTTTCCTCCATATGATTCATCCAATAGTAGGAAGAATTTGGACCAATGGGATTTACATAATAGGGTGGATTAAAGGAGTATTTTTCCAAAGCTAGATCATGTCTTTAAATATAATCAACATCACCCACTAAGTGTGAAGATTGGAGCACTAGACCCCATAGGTGATTAGCCATATCAAATTTCAGGTGTGATCAATAGACTACTTATTATCTTATTATGTTGCACTGACAACAAGAAATAGTTCATGTAAGGCATAAGCTTAAAATTTCAAATCATCTTCCATATAGGATTAGGTTCAACATTCATGTATTGTGATAAGAAAGAATATTTAATTATGAAAGTAGCATTATTGGTATGTATCCAAATCCATTTTTCCTTAGTACCATCCAAGAATAACTTAGGGCATGGTAGCAAATCAAGTAGAGATACAACATTTTGTTTTCTTATATTAGCAATCCTTCTCATAGCATGGTGCCTTTCCTAGATATTTGTTAGTTATATGATTCTAGCTTACCCCCTTCCTAAATGAAGTATTGCCCCACCTTATCTCCCATAGTTATACTAAGGCACTCCATGATTTTATTGTTCCTAAAAACCTCCTTCAAGTATTTATTTTCTCTCCATAACATTGTTGATAGGCTAGTATTTCTATCACTTCCTGTGATCGTTCTAGACCATTTTTTAAGAATACCTCTAGACTTGTTTATAACATTTCAAAGGAAGGGGATACCATCAATGCTTTTATTTTGTAAGAAGGTACTAGTCTCAACTTGAGGTAGATCCTTAGAACTAAAAATATATTCCCATTATTTTTTCCTTACATCAATTTTCAGCTCACCTTAGTTATAAGGGTTCTATTCATTCCTCTAAATCCTCTAATTGCAAAACCTCACTAATAAAATAGTTTCTTAAATTTTTCCCATATTATTAAAGACATTTTCCTTTTGTGCTTAGTTGATGCAGTGTAAGGAAAGAGAATCCTGAAAGGAGATGTCTTAACCACTAGAAAATAACAACATAGGGGTAACGCAACACAAGATACACAATCTAATACTAAATGCAAGTCTTTATTCATAGATAACTATTTACATGCAATGTGTTGGGAAATAAGGCATTCCTTCTTACAACCAAATGCAATAGCAATTACAATAATAGTTTCATAAGATCCCCTGAGATCAAAACCAAACTTTAGCTAGTCAATATCCACATTTTGGTAGAAACCTCCAAGGAAGCTCTAAAATCGTGTGTACAAGCCCACCAAGAAATCTCCTTGTTTCTCAAGCCTCAACTACTAGCCCTTCCCAAAGTTATCTCCTCCTTCACATCCTCTTCTCCAAGCTAGATGATAATGACTAACGACTCCACAAAACCCTAGGCTACTTATATCCAACAAAGCCACAAATTCATCTAGTAAGATACAAATTATATGAACCCTACTATTAAATACATGTTGAATCACAAGATGGCCTCCAATAGATATAAAATACCAAATAGCTTAAAAGAATTACTACACTTATTAAATATATCACGAATAATTAACTAGGAACAAAATAGGTCCACACAAACTCCAATGATCTATCCACATCATGATCCCAATCCTAGTGCAATAATGCACCAAATCATCTAAAAAAATCTATGAGGACTCTATCTCACAAGCCACACTATTTTGCATCAACGCTACCACAAGTATCACCCAGTGACTACAAGCATAGTTGAGAAATAGTATAGTTTGAGGGTTACTATAGGTCGAATACCTTCAATGATTGAACCCCTTTAATGACTGAGCACATCAGCCAATAATACACCCAATAGGGGCTGAGCACTATTCCTTTCATGACTGAGTCCTCAACTCTAAAGCCAAAATGGCTCCAACATGCAGCATTTCTATAAGCCTAAGATGCTCCTACATCAGACACATCAGGTTTGAAAAGAGTTTTTATTAGCTAGAACAAAATCTTCTAGAATTTGACACATAAATCCTAATCTAGTTCTTTACAAAAATATCATCCAAGTCTTCCACTTGGGAACTCTATCTTTTGTTCCACTTCTTCTTGACATCCATCCTCAGTTTGCTACATATGTACTTTCCATACTAATTTCTAATCCTCTATGAATTTTTCAAGTTGATGAAGGAGCATCCTAGGTATAAGAGTAATCTTGCATCACCTAAAGTATTTTCTTTTCTTTCTTTTGTATTTTAATAAGGACTAGTAGATAGGGTGGTTACTATTTATGGAAACATTATATTTATAGTAAGTTTTTCATACAAGCTCACAATGTTCTCATTTTCTACATGAAGGTTCATTTTATAGTTATAAGCCTACAATAGAAATATCATTGCTCCAACTTAAGTATTGGAGAAGTTATTGGATATTTTCAATGGAAAAATTGTAAAAAAATCTTCAAGCTCACCATTAGTAGCCTTAGAGTTCCTGCATGAGGTCCAATAGCTTGATAGAAGGGAGTTGACATAGTTTTGAGCTTATATATTGAGAGCTAGCATTTCCAAAATGTGCTTATAATAGCTAATGAAATCAATGGTTCAAGAGATATGGCCTTCCAAAGTTGGGCTTCCCAAAATATCTAAAATAATTGTCAAAGATGTATTTGACTGAATACATATGTATTGTTAGCGTCTGTCAGCCCTAGGTAATAAGTTTCAAAGTCTACAACCTTCCCAAGTGGCATAAAATTACCTATTTAAGAAAGGCCCAAACATTTTCTAGAAGAGTTGTGAGTGATAGTTTGTAACTTGTCTTGCAAATTATTGTAATGAAGGTGCCCATGTGGGTCAGCATATTCTGCTTGTGAATTTTGTACTTCCACATTTGTGGCACAAATAAGAAGTCCATATTTTGTTCTTGAATTTTTTCTTTTTTCTTTTTTATTGTTATATATTTATGGTATTAAGGGGAGTACCCTTCATCAAGTGCTATTAGTGCTAGAGTTCTTGAGTGTGTGGATAGATCGCCAACTATGAGGCAGTTTACACTAGGACCATGGTTTGAACTAAGCAAGTATATAGATCACCAATTGTGAGGTAGTTTGCACTAGGCTTTTAGTGAAAGAGTTAAAAATGCCTCCATAAAGACAACATGGGGGAAGAGCCATAGATGTTACACCTGAGGGTTTTGGAGCCCTCCAAAGACAAATTCAAGCATTGGAAGAACAAATGCATAGATGAATAAATATTGCTATAAGAGATGAAAGCGAGGATGAGGACAAAGTAGAAGAAAATTTAGAAGTAGAGGCAGTTCTAAACTAGATGAAGAGAGGCTTTTTAGGGCCATCTCCAAGATTGGAAAAAGACCAAAGCTTGAAGTTCCCAATTTTTTGGAAAATCTCAATCCAAAGGAGCTGATCAATTGGATCAATAAACTAGAGGAGTACTTTGAGTATGAAGATATTAATGATCCTAATAGGGTCAAGTTTGTGAAGGTGAAATTGAAGGGACATGCAAAGATCTGGTGGTAGGAGGTTTAGTTAGAGCAAAATACAAAGGGAAAGGACAAAATCACTAGATGGAATCAGATGATAGCTAAGTTGTAGCAACAATTCATTCTCATGGATTATGAGGTTGATTTGTTGAAGAAAATGTAAGGGATAAAACAAGCAAGATAATATGTTCAAGAGTATATCAGAGAACTCTATCGAGTTCTCATTAGAATCGACCATCCAAAAGTGAATATGGGGAAAGTTGCACATTATCTTAATGGGTTAAGGCCAATTATTGAAGATGAGTTGAGCATTGAGGAGGCATACTAGGTTTCCCTAATAGTTGAGGAGAAATTGAACAAGGAGTGTGACAACAATAAGAGAAAAAGAGGCCAAGGTGGAAGATCTAGTGGATGATCTCATGGAGTCCGTAATGATAATCAAAAGAAAAGGGATGAGGCTAGGAGTAGTAGTCAAAACTAGAGGGGAAACAAATCAAATCATTTTCATAATCATATTAATAGAGATCAGCGAGGAAGAGGCAGAAGATGAGGATCTAGAAGAGGAAGCTCCCATGGGAAATGTTTTCACTGTGGAGAAGAAGGGCATAGAGCATTTGAATGTACCCATCACCAAGGAAAGATAGATCAAAGAATAGAAGCCTAGGCTAGAGTTCTACATGTTGATGAAGATGTTAGACCATCACATTCAGAGGATGTTGAAAAAGGAGAAGTCCTAGTTAACAAAGAGTCCTACTGAGTGGGGAGAATGAACATGATTAGAGAAGGAGCTTGTTTCAAAAAGTCATGGTCAATAAGTAGTACTCAGTGAAGTTCAAGATTTGAAGCTACTAGGATGAGGTACTATGTAAAATAATATCTATGGACATATGTCATATGCTATTGGATAGGTCATGGAAATTTGACAGGCGTGCTATACACAATGGGTGAGCAAATACCTACACTTTGACCAAGGATGGAGTGAAACATAAGTTGAAGTCATTAAAGGAGAAAGAAGAAAAGGCATGTAGTACTTACATAATACATTTTGTTGATGGAAAA
This sequence comes from Cupressus sempervirens, assembly GCA_028749045.1. Lineage (NCBI taxonomy): Eukaryota > Viridiplantae > Streptophyta > Pinopsida > Cupressales > Cupressaceae > Cupressus > Cupressus sempervirens. The sequence goes on from CM053790.1 coordinate 600,091,555, forward strand.
GAGTTTCTCAAAGGTATGAACAATGAGCATATGTATTTTTCTATAATTCCTAAAGACAGTAAAGAAGAAGTAGAGGAGGTCCCTGCAGAAGTTGCAAAAATGTTGTGAGAATTTTCTTATATTGTATCAGATAGTGTACCTGATGGATTGTCCCAATGAGAAAGATCAGCCACCAAATGAATTTGGTTCTAGGAGCCCATTTTCCAAATAAGGTAGCACATAAAATAACACCAATAGAAAGTGAAGAGTTAAATAGACAAGTTCAAGAGTTGTTGTAGAAAGGGTTGATTCAAGAGAGTCTAAGTCCATGTGTTGTACTAGCCATACTAGCACTAAAGAAGAATGGACAATGGAGGATGTGCATAGATTCTCACACTATCAAGAAGATCAAAATAAAGTATCAATTTCCATTTCCAAGGATGGATGATATTATGGACTATTTGAGTGGAGCTAAGTGTTTCACAAAGATAGATATGAAGAGTTGGTACCATTACATTTGTATCAAAGCATGTGATGAATGGAAGATTGGTTTTGTAAAAAGAGCACTGTACAAGTGGTTAGTCATGCCTTTTTGGCTAACCAATGGACCAAGAACTTTCATGCTGCTCATGAATGAGATACTAAAAATGTTTTTGGGTAAGTTTTTCATTGTTTACCTAGATGATATTTTGATCTTTAGTAAGACATTAGAGGAGTATTTTATCCATATTCACGAGGTGTTTGATAAGTTGAGGGAAGAAAAATTACTAATAATCCTAAAGAAGTGTAGTTTTGTAAAGGAGTTGGTGTACCAGGGCTTTGTAGTCTCAGTAGAAGGTCTGCAAATGGACCCAGAGAAAGTTAAGGCTATCCTTGAATGGTCTACTCCAAGGAGTTTGATAGAGGTAAGATCTTTTCATGGACTAGTTAGTTTTTACAAAAAGTTCATTAGAGGTTTTTGTAGAATTTTTGGAACCTTAACTGAAATAATGAGAGGGCATAGGAAAGGATTTAAGTGCAATAGAGGAGTAGATAAGAGTTTTAATCTATTGAAATAAAACATTACTAAGCAGCCTATTTTAGTGGTTCCTAATTTTAACAAGATGTTTCAAGTAGACTATGATGCTAATTGTACTATAATAGGATCTATTATGAGCCAAAAAGGTAGTCTTGTTTCTTATTTTAGTGAGAAATTGAATAATTCAAAAGGAAAATATTTTGTTTATGACTAGGAATTTTATGCTATAGTTCAAGCATTGAAGAAGTGGAGACACTATCTTCTTCCTAAGGAGTTTATTTTTTATATTGATCATCAAGCTTTGCAATATTTAAATATTCATGGAAAACTAAACTAAAGGAATTTGAAGTGGGTTGAGATTTTGCAGAGTTATACATTTTTTCAGTAGAAGATCAAAAGTATTTTATTTCCCAAGCATGAACACTTGAACTAAGTTAAAGGTATAATTGATTATTATGAAGATATCTATTATGGGAGACAACTTTGTATAGAAATATTGTTTGAAGGGTATATAAGAAAGATAAATTCAATTTTCTAAGTATGTAATATGTAAGAACCAAAGATAGATGATTATTTGAAGGCACAAGAAGTAGATGTGGAGCAAATTGAGTAATTAGGCTACACGACAGTATAAAGGGTGGAGTAGAGACTCATCCATCATAGTCAAGTGATCATATTATTCGAAGGATTTTATTTTAAAAACTAAGTTGTAGAGAAGAGATCATCTTGTTTATTCATCTTTACAGTAGCATCATTAAAATCCTTTAACCAAGTGGACCTAATAGTCTTTTACTAAGTCTCTTAACAAAGTAGAGATTTCATTGTATGGTAAAATCCTTTCGCAAGGTGGACCTAGTAGTCCTCCATACTCCTAATAGAGTAGATCATCAAAAGTGATCAATCGTAAACCCTAATAATCCAACCTTATTACTATAGTAGTGAAGCATTGTGGGTGTTGTGTTGACCCCAATTTTACCTTGTATTGGGAGGATTTCTAGGTTATCATATCTTGTGTCAATGTGTTATGTGATGATTTATTTATTTCTTTATGCTGATGCATGGAGGTAGATTACATAATCTTTTTTAAGAAAGAATGAATTAATCATAGAGGAAAAGTTTTATTTTTTCCTAATTTCCCCCCACCCCAAGTCACTTTCTTGTCATGACATTTCCAATAATTGGTTTCAAAGAAGGCTTCTCTTATTAGAGGTTTAGGCTCTAGAGAATTAAAATTTGAGAAAATGGATGTATAAAAGTTAGAGAAACCTATTGACAATGAAAATTTGGATCTACACATGGCTATAGAGAAAGTCAAGAAACTCAAGGAAAAGCTCTCTCACTCTCTGAAAAGAAGAAGGAATTGGCTATACATATGAATGAAAATATCCACATAGAAGAAATTATAAGAGATCTAAATAAAGAGAAAAGTTTAGCAGAAGAAGATGCAACCATCTAGAAGATCTAGATGCATGAGAAATGCTACTCTACAAGAAGAAGTAAGAAAATATAAAAGACAACAAGAAAGTCACCCGGTCAAGATATGTCAAGTCATGGAGAAAAAGAATAAAGCGATAAAATATAAAGAAATGACAAATGTGTTAGAAATGCATAGAAAAATTGAGTGAGGGGTTGAATTAGTTACTCAAGGTCAATATGTACCACTTGAACAATTTAACAATGAATACTTCATTGTCTTGCCTATCCTGTTGTTGCTTAATCTATACTATAAAACTATGATAAACATAACTTGCATTTCATAATGATTATATTATAAAATGTAAACATAAATAAAGAATTCATCACAATTTTGAGAGTAGGATTTTTACGTGGAAACCCAAATATGGAAAAACTACCATCAACATGTTACTCATTTTAACTATTTTGAAGTGAGCTCTATTAAGATCCAACCCTATTAAATGGTACAAAAAAAAACTATTAAATGTGATGTCATTAAAGGTTTTAATCACCTTATTAGGAGTGGCCTAGTAAGAGGACTTTGATCATTCTATTCAAAATGTTGCCTAGTTAAAGGATTTACAAAGACTATTATGTCTTGAAATGCCTATTAGGGAAACCTCTATTAAAATGATTTCAATGCAATTTTTTTACAATGACCAGAAAGAAAATAGTAGGTTTTGATCTGTGTGATTACAACTTTCTTTTTCTAGTTTAGATCTTGATTTGGTCCTTGTCCGAACTCACTGATAAGTTCTTCACTTTCATCTCTGTTGTTGATTCACTTGGAGACCCATCCATAAGTTAGCCCACTCTTCACTTAACAAAATCAATTTCATCTCTACAAGCTTTCTCTATTAGCTTCATAATCACTAGCACTTGTGTATTATTGATAAACCTTTCTCTTTTTGTCTCTCTTCACATACAAGATTGCACACACACACACACACACACACACACACACACACACACACACACACACACACACACACACACACACACACACACACACACACACACACACACACACACACACATCATATAAGATACCTTTTTTTGGCTCTATATCTTTTTTAGATAAGAAATTTGTGCTTTAACTTTTTTAAAATCAACCATAGATCTTAGGATTTATGATCAAGTTCAACTCAATTCATTGTACATCTATCCATCTTCTTGATCTTCTTCTAGAAAATTCTTGTCTATTAGGTCTTTAGCTAATCCTTGACTTGAATTTAATATTCTAACTCATCAATATTAGCCTCAATATAGTTTACCTATCCAAATAAATCAACTAATTTAGTTTGACATAAAGATTTACTTGAATTCATTCCCATGCTATCAGTCAATAATATCTAAAATCTAGCACTCGAGTGCCACTAAAATACTCTGTCTCTATAAAGATTTCTAACTCAACATCATTTGTCTTTCTCAATGATTTCTAATGCTTAATCAACATGAGATTTTGTCATTAATAACTATAGCTCGATTGACACTCACTTTACTTGGCATACCTTACCATTTTACTTTATTTCTTGATTTGTCTTAGCTTTCTTGACATAAACAATCATTTTGCTTTATCAAGGTCTACGTAATCAAATGTCTATTGTAACATCCTTTTCATAACTCAACATTTCCTATAGTTTCTATTGTTATGAGAAACCTCTCAAATCCTCTTCATCAATCAAATAGATATGACATTTAGATTGAGTAGAAATATAACTTATCAATAGACTTTACATCAATGAAAAATGAAAAATTGTTCCAATTGTAACTTTCTAACAATCTCCCTCTTTGGCATTGAAGGCAACATCTCAAGCATCTCAATGCTAGTTGTAGCTTACTTACCATACAATCAAAAATATATATTTTTACTGACAATCTAATTCTTCTTTTCTAAATTTATCTCTTAGAATCTCTCTTTGTAGTAATTTCTCCCTCTTTTTGCAATCTTTCCCTCTATAATTTCTATCTTTGTAGATTTCTCCCTCTCCAATAATCTTTCCAGCTTTGACAATAATGTCAAATACATGTAGATGTCTTAGCTTCAAATTCTTAATATGTCTACATTATGTAGATTTTTCATGTTTGGTTGATAATCAGCATCTGGCCATGATTGATTTGTTATGCAACACTAAATTATCTACCTTAGGCACTTCCCAAAGTAGAGTTGTATTGTATCACTATGTAGGATATGTTCATTAACATATGTAATGAAATGCACCATTCCTACTTAAGTAGCTTTGATTAGGAGAATCACCTTGAGTTTACCTCTAAGATATTCATGAGCATATTTAGGTAAGGGTTTCGTGAATATGTTGGCAATCCACTCTTTAGTATTCACATATTCTACATTCACTTATTTGTCTCGAACTAATAACCTTAATTAGTGATACTTGATAGAAATGTGCTTTGTCTTAGTGTGCATCACTGGATTCATCGAAATGTTAACAACACTTGTGTTATCACAGTACATAACCACTATATTTGTGATTTCTTCTTTCATACATTTTATTAACTATTTGATCAACATAATATTTGAACAATTCATTTTAGCTCCCACATACTTGACTTTAGTTGTAGATTGACAAATATAATTCTTCTTCTAGCTTTTCCATGAAACAAATCCCTTTCCTAGAATGAATGCACCTCCACTAGTTCTTTTTCTATTACCAATTATCATTTATTTTTTAATACAATCAATTGTCTTCTGTACCTTTTAGATATATCATTATACTTTTCATTTTCATCATGTGATTCTCTTTAGGATTTTCTAAAAATATAGTGACTACCCCAACTACCAAAGCAATATCTTGCCTACTATGAACAACGTACTGTACTTTTCCAATCATGGATTCATATAGGATCTAGTTCACATCAACTGAATCATTATTCTTAGATAGCTTATGTCTAGTAGACATAGGTGTACTCACTGGCCTAGAATCTTCCATACCAAAATTCTTTAGCATCTCCTTGATATATTTGGATTGTGTAATGAAAATACCAAACTTCATTTAACACACTTTTAACCCAACAAAGAATTTTACTTCGCCAAAAATAGACATCTCAAATTCCTTCTTCATCTCACCAAAAAATGATTTTCATACAACTTATCTCCATCCAAATATAATATCATGAATAAATATTTCAGATAACAATACTTCATTATTCTCACCATTCTTCAAATATTATTCTCACCAACTCTATGCTGCTCAACTATTGGCATTTGCACTCCATCATTTCCTCTTTGATGAGAACTTGGAACTTGACTTGTCTATTCACTTTAAGTGTTGGGAACATCATCATCTACATAGATGAATGTACTATAGTCTTCAGGCTCTTCAATACATGAAGTGTCACATGTTTCCGCAAACTCATCAACTCTCACATTTGCACTTTCCAAAAATTTCTTAGTATTAGAATTTAAACAATAGTGGTAACTACTTCTCTCTAATATTTTCTTGATATATTCTTCTCCATCATTAATGTTCTTACATAGTCCATTTTTGGTGTATATCTCATTTCAAATATTCCATTTTTAGGAGGGGTAATTGGTGCTAACATCTATCTTTTGATTCCTCTATCATTGAAGAATGTATTAAACCCATGTGAAGTGAATTCATCACCTCTATCAAATCTCAAACTCTAGAAAGCATCAGATTTAGTTTTAAAAACATCACATTCATCATGCTAGACCATTCATCCACAAATAAAATGAAAAGTTAATCTCTAGAATAAATTTGAATACCAATGGGTCCACAAAGGTCAATATGAACCAATTCCAAAATATCACTAGTAGTATACATTTTGCTCTTAAAACTAGACTTTGTCATCTTTCCCAATTAACATTGTTTACACATAGCATGTCTAGGCTTCTTTATTTAGGTAACCCTCTTTATTTCTTCATCTTACTAATATTCACTGAATTGTTAAATTTTGACATTATATTTTGTTCCATAACAAAACACCTTCTTATTGTTTAAACAAACATGTTTCCCTTGATAGGTCTAGATAAAATAAGTTACCTCTTTTCTTCTCACCAATTCCAATTAGCTTACCATTTACATCATGTATCTTGTCCTTTCTATTGTGAAATTCATCTTTGTAACTTGATTTGTTTAGCTATGAAACACTCAAAAAATTGAAGTTAAGTTCTTCAACCAAGTAAACATTGTCACATGTTATGATGTTAGCCAACTGAATAACATTTCTAAATTAAAAACTTCCACCATTTTATAGACCAATATCTTCAAATTTATCTTTATCTCAAGTCATATCATTGGAACTTTCACTATTAATTATCCATCTATCACTTTTGTTCAAATAATAAGTTAATGATGTTTTCTAATCTTCATCAAAATCTTCTTTCATAGATACATAAACAACTTTGTCATCATTACTCTAATATTCATTATCAGTCCTTTCTAGACAAATGTAACATGATTTCTTACCTTTTTCATCCCTTCTTCTCTTGTATCCTTTGTCATCTCTTCTTCTTTTCAAATTTCTTTCCTTCCTTTCATCCTTCTCATCCATGTTGGGGTATCTAGTAGTAATATGACCAACTCTGTTTCATGAAAAAAAAATGATAGGTAATTTACCTTTGTAGTTAACTATTCCTCTTCCAAAACTTTCTGTAATGAGGGCTTAAATTTCATCAATTTCATCATCATAACTATAACTATCACTCTTCACATGTTTACATTGCTTCTTGCTAAGAACTAGTTGTGACTTGAAAGTATATTCAACAGTAGCAGGTGTGTAGTTATCAAAGCTAAACATATCAAAAGAAGTAAGCCTACAAATTACATGTTCTAAGGTCAAATTAGTTCCTAGTGTGCATCTCAATTCTTGGATTGTAGAGACTAATGACATAGATAAGGAGTAGAATCCTCAATACGTTACTTATCATTGTTTGTTCTTTGATTTCTCCATTTTCACCTCAAATACCATTAACAACCTCTTTAAGTCTAATGTAGTATTGTACTATGTTCTCATTTTCAATCATTCTCATGTCATCAAATTTACCTCTCAGGCTTTTTGATTTTTCTCTTAGAAGATTTTTGTCACCTCTGTATATGGTCTTCAATCTATTCCATATCTTCTTTGCACTATTACTATCTTTTATGTCATCAAACTCAACATAGCTCAGAGATGACAAAAAATAAAACATTCCTTGGTTTTTTTCAAGCTTTTGTTTTAGATGTTCAATAGATAGAGGAGTAGTTGTTACCTCTACATATTCATTATCTAGAAAATTGACATCAACATCACTGATAGTTGATATGTGCAACTTCATCATGTTTTTCCATACAGGAAAGTTCTCCTTGTTCATCTTGGGTACATCTCTCTTATTCATCAATCTTTAGCTTTAAGTGCCTTCATTTTTTTCTCTATAAGTTTTAATATCTTATACCAATTTTTAAAACTGTATATAATAACTGAGACGGGGTGGGGGATGAATTAGTTGCTCAAGGTCAATATGTACCACTTGAATAATTAGTCAATAAACACCTAACGATCCTTCTTATCCTATTTTTGTTTGGTCTATACTACAAAATTTTCATAAACATAAGTTGCATTACATAATGAAAACATTATAAAATGTAAACGTACATAAAGAATTCATCATGGTTTTGACTATAGTAATTTTAAGTGGAAACCCAATTGTGGAAAAACCACTAGCAACATGTTACTTCTTTTCACTCTTTTGACATGAGCTATGTTAAGATTCAACCCTACTAAAGGTTACAGAACACACTATTAAATGTGACTTGCTTAGATTATTTAATCACCCTATTAGGAGTGGCCTTGTAAGAGTGCTTTGACCATTCCATTTAGAGTGTCACCTAGTTAAAGGATTTACATAGATTTTTATGCCCTCAAAGGACTGTTAGGTTAACCTTTTTTAAAAGGATTTCAATAAAAAATGTTTTCAATGACTAAAAAGAAAATCATAGGCTTTTATTTATGTGATTACAAATCACTTTTACTCATTCAGATCTCTATTTGGTCCTTTTGCTAACTGGCTAATAAGTTCTTCACTTTCATCTCTAATCTTGATTCTCTTGGAGATCCTTCAATAAATCGGTCCACTCTTCTCAATAACATGTAATAATTCTTCTTATATTCTCTTAACAATATCAACATCATCTCTACAAGCTTTCTCTATTAGCTTTGCAATAACTCACACTTATTCATTACTAATTAACCTTTGTCTATATGTCTCTCTTCACATACAAGCTCATAAAAATATACACAACATATAAATCAGCAATTTTTTGGCTCTATGTTTCTTTAAATAATAAATTTGTTCTTTATCATTATCTACATCTATCATAGATCTTAGGGTTTATGATCATGTTCAACTCGATTCAATGTTTCTTCCCATCTTCTTGATCTTCTTCTAGAAATTTCTCTAGAATTTTTCTAATAGGTCTTTACCTAATCCTTGCATTAAATTTAATAATCCAACTCATCAATCTTATTTTGAACACAGTTTACATCTCCAAAGAAATCAATTGAGTCTTCTTGATCTCATTTTTTCCTTGAATTTATTCACATACTTTCACTCAACAATCAAGAAATACTTCCTCTCTATAAATTTTTCTAACTTATCCTCAACTATTTTTCTTGGTAGATGGTAATGCTCAGTCAATAGTTTATTTTCCTAGCACTAACTATAGCTTGATTGACACTCTCATTACTCAACATACATTAGTATTTTACTTTATTACCTAGTTTCGCTTAACTTTCTTGACATATATGATCACTTTGCTTTATCAAAGTCTATCTAATCAAATTTCCATTGTAACTTCATTGTCATAACTGAACCTTTCCTCTAGGTGCTATTTTGTGAGAAACTTCTCAAATCCTCTCCATCAATTAAATATCTATATGACATTTAGATAAGGTAGCAATATATCTTATCAATAGATTTGACATCTATAACAAAACAACAATTGTTCCAATTGTATGTTTCCAAAAAGATGAAAATAGAAGAGTACTAGCAACAAGACTAGAGCGAAAGATCAATGAAGTTCACCAGTTACCTCAACATCAAGTGGACATGGTAGATCAACTAGATGATGCAAATCAAGGAACCACCAATCTGAAATTAGAAACTGAAAGACTCCAAAATGAACTAAGAGTTGAAAAGAAACTAAATGAGAGAAGATTGGGACCACAAGAAAGTGTGAATCAATTATATAAGAAAACTTGGAATATACCCAAGGACACTATTGTCTTAGGATACATCAATAAAGGAAAATCATCACAAAAACAAAAGAACAAAAATCCTACATGAAACACTTGTGGAAAAATAGGTCATACATCAAATATTTGTTGTAGCAATGCCATGCAATCCAAGTTTAAAGGTCAATGCTATAATTGCAAAAATTATGGTCACAAGGAAAATGAATGTAGGACCAAATAAAAGTTTGATGGAAATTATTTCACATGTCACAAACAATGGAACATCACAAATCTTCCATATGTAGATCAAATCCAAACATTCATCAAAATGTAACTAGAAAAAGATTATTTATTGGTTGGGACTACAATATTAGGAAGATTTCATTATTATGGAGAATATGGATACATTGGTATAAATCATGTAGAAACTCAGATAAGAAAAACAAATATAAATATAAGGTGTTATTTATGCAAGAAAATAGGTCTTTGACTCACTTGGAAAAAAAACTATGAATAGACATGCAAAAAATAATTGTGAAGAAAAAAAATGAAAGTCAAGGATTGAATAAATCTAAAATCAAAGGAATAAAAAATAGGTAAAAGAAATAGAGGAAAGCCCAAGGAAAGAAGCTATCATCATAAAATTCAATGATTTGGGTGAAGCATACACATTCAAGTAGGAATCCATGGAGATGATTAGAACTAGGAAATCAAGAAAATCTTACTTTAGTTCCAAATGTGGAAAAGGGAGCAATTCAATTTAGCATAGTAAGATGCACCTAATCAAGTAACAAATAATTATGTTTTAAATAAGTGACAACTTTTTTGTAACTAAGTTTATTGTTATCACTCAAAAAAAATATGTTAGAACCTAGTTGTAACTCACTTGTGAAAGTATGAGTTCATGTCAAGCTTGAATAACTTAACCAAGCAATCCTACCTAATATTGTATGATGAAAAATTAAGAGACCCTAAATTTTGGTTTTTTTGAAAAAAGAGAAATTAAGGGTTTCATTTTTACCTTGCATTCAGTTTTTAGTTAAATTTTGAACACTAGAGCAATATAGAAACAAATAAGTGATGAAGAGTGAAGTTGAAGTACAAGTTTCATTTGTTGTAAATTTCATATTTCATCGAGCATCATGACATCTAGCTCCAACTTGAAGCTTAACAAGAATTCAAAAATGTTAGTAAAGAATGTGGCTTGTGAGGCACCCAAGTTCAATCTTTATCCAGTAATTCCCAAGAAAAATTATCCAATGGGAGAACATTTAGCCATACCACCAAAGGTACTATCGGTTAATGATATCAAATGGTTCTATCACTGCACTATTTAAGGCTTGCATACATTTTTTATGAATGAAGTGTGCAATTCCCTATGTGATAATGGAGTACTAGAGCCAAAAAATAAACATTTGGAGAGCAAGGGTTTGACACAAACCCTATACATGCCAAGGGATTTCTAGATAAAATGGATTAAATTTATGTTTTAGAAAATTTTGAGATATGCCTAAAGTAGTTAGACAAAACTATCAAGATAATGAAGAAGATGGTTCATCGAGTCACAGGTTACCCTATTCTAGATAGACCCAAAATAATGAAACCCTAGCTCATGATAAGTTGGAAAATAAGAATCTAGTAGAATGGGATCGTAGGAGAATGAAGCTAAACAATGTCACTGACATGGAGATCAAATTTTGGATCCATATTATTGCTCATGAGATCTACAATTCAATTATATTGAGAAATGTCCCCTATGAAAAAGTTGACTTGGCTTACAAGGTGGTGAAGAACAACTTATCATTTGACCTTTCCCAGTTACAACTTAGCCATCTTAGCAACAACATGGAGAGAACCCAAGCTTCAAAGAAGAAAATATGTAAGTTTGGATCCCTCATAGTCTACTTCTTCTTTAAATTCAAAATTTCTTTCCAATTGAAGATAGTTTTGTCTAGAGTAAGGACACACCTATAATTTATCAAATCAATGATTACATTCAAGAATTAGGAGAAATATTTGATTGTATAGTGGAAACATATTTTGAGAATTCCAAGGAGAAAATGCAAAATAGGTATAGGATACCTAAGTGGTTGGTTGAGTAGTATGGTAAAGATATTTGGTTATTGGTTGATTATGATAACACTCAGATACAAGCAATCATTCCTATTAATGTACATATAAAACCTTTGGGATATGTAGTCAACATTGATGATATAAGGGATATCATTGAAGCCCTTCTTATTGAACCTTTTGACCCCTTGGCAACATATTTTGGTGCCTATGATGAAGCAAATACTAGGATATCTCTAGAGATAGAGATTCCTCAAGTCTTGAAAAGAGAAAATAAGAGGATGGAGACCATGAAGAAGAAATTGATAGGTGAACTTCTCATGCTAACTGAGGGGAAAGGTGAATATGAAAAGGAAGATGAAGAAAGACAAAAGAAGGAAGAAGAGAAAGATTAGGAAGAGGAAGAAGAGGAACAATAACCTCCTAAGAAGAAAGGGAAAATGTGTACAAGGATACCCAAGAAGACTACGCCCAAGAAGGAAGGTAACCCCATATTCACAATTTCTAGGAAATCAAAGAGAAAGATGAAGCTTCTAGATGAAGATGATGAAGAGGAAAACACTCCTTTGATCCAATTGAAGAAGACTCCTTTATCCTTTGAAAAATAAGTTAAAATATTAAGAGAAGGAAGTGGCATGGAAGGCTTCAAATACATGAAGTATGAAACTAGAGGTTGAGACAAGCACCAATAGATAGAAGATGCTCTAGTGAAGAAGACAGACAAATAAAAATATGTGGTCCCCAATGAGTTGAAAGGCCAAGCCCCTGATTTCCTTCCAAAGGAAAATACATAAACATTTACTACTACAGTTAAAATAGAGAGGGACATCATAGAGAAAACTCAAAAAAGAAGTATGCCTAATCTCTCTAATGAAAAAATGAAGGAAGCCATGGAAAAATATGAAAATAGGTAGAATCCAAGATTCAAGGCCCTCTGATTTTTGGCAAATAATATTGAGAATATTGTGTAGTCCACAAGAAAGTTGTGGAAAACCATTTTTTATGAAGTAGGTAAATTGAATAAGGATGAAGAGAAAGATATGTAGACTATAGAAGAGTCTAGTATGAAGATAGTGGCGGCTAATGTGATTTCATCTCTACCCTTCACTATTAGCCAAGCCATTGCTACACTGAGTGTAGAATAATTAGAGAAGAAGGAGTAGAGTCCTCCATCCACCCAAGTAGGAACTAAGTTGTAGACTCAATCTAGCTCTGGGAAAATTTAACCAAGAAGAAACAAGAGGATGAAGATAATTTTGACAAACAAGACAAAGAAAAAAGTAAGAGTCAAGTAAGTGGAGAGGAGAAAAAAGATGATGAAAAGATAAAGCAAGCATAGTCTCTCTTAGTGCTAAAAGATAAGATAAGGATAAGGTAGAGATCTCTTATGAGATAGACTTGGATATTGAGATTTTGATTCCAAATTTTTATCAATCCAATCTCACTACTAGTTAGATGGAGATCTTTAGTGATCTATGGAGGAAAAGGGAAAAATAGAGGAAATTGAGTGTACAAAGAGACAAAGCAAAAATTCTTGAAGATATCAATGACACATTTTTTGATGTACTACCAATTGAGGTAAATAATGAGGCCCCTATTATTTAGAAATTAGTAGATATTGCACACAAATTAAATAAGGATATAGATGGCCAGGAAAAACTTTTGTAAAGGATAGGAAGAAGGTTTGAGAATAAAGTTTTGGAGAATCTATCAAAGAAGATTAGTATGAACTATTCACTCTTATTTGAACTCTTGAGGAAGTTGTCAAGAATGTTTTTTTATTGTTCATAAAATTGTATGATGCATCAATTTTCACTAAGGAAATAAAAGAAAAAATTACCAAGATTGATGAAGATTTGAAGAGCCCTCCTAGTAAGCTAGCACTTGACCCTAGTACCAACTCAAATCAATTTTTGAATGTCATATTTTTTAAAGAAATACAAGTACATTTATTGAGTAATATCAAATAAGGGAGACCATATCAGATACCCAAAGCATGATATTTCCTACTATGGATGTGATGTAGAAGCATTTGGCACATGATAAGATATTAGTTGATGACAAAACCTTCTCAGTTACAAATCTCATGATGGGGCTATCAACTAAAATCCATATTGAACTACAAATTTTGAACGTATTACAAGAGAGTTGGGATAAAATATGTCTTTAACTTTGAAAGTGCATTATGATTTCCTCCCAAATTTTGGTATTACCTAGTAATTGCATTTTTTTCTTCCATTTGTAACAAAAATAAAATGAAGAAAAATATAGTATGCATATAATCAAGGAGGAAATGTCTAGAGATGTGTAGAGGAATATGTGTATGATACAAATCAGATGTTCAGTCAAACAAAAAAAAACTAAAAAAATCTAAATTTAGATAAAGATATAACCAAGCAGAAGCATTCCATTTTAAACTAAGTTACAAAATCAATCACATACAGAGGTAGAGTTTGACAAGAAAATTTTGATTAAAATATTTTTAATTACTGATAGGATTACTGAATATTAGTGTTTTTGTTACAAATGACAAAGGTGGTTATTGTTGACCCTATAGTAAGACATATTATTGATTACTGGCAATCGTCTTATGCTATCTAGGGAGGTTGGTTAGTAATACAACTGATCTTGCTACCAAGGAGCAAATTTTAGTGTAGCCCAAGAAGATGAAGGTATACTATGTTAACCTAGCTCACACCATAAACCAAGATACTCAATATTTGTTAGAAATATAAGGTAGACAATGTTACTAAGTGGCAAGGGTCAATTAGGAACCAATAATTTAATTTGTAAAGATAATTTATTCTTATCTATACAAGTATCTATACTACTCCCCCATACATATATTTCTACTATATACATAAATCTAGAGTATAGTAGTCTTCTCTCCCTTTACAATATCTTCTCCCTCTTTATAATATAGAATATATACACTTCTCCCCCTTTTTCACATAAATGCCAAAGGTGTATAATATCTATATGACAACACCAAAATGTGAAAAAAAATCATAATGTACCTTCAAAAGTAGAACTATTGTCTTGTCCCAATTCGCTTGTAATCATTTACTTGTATGTAATGCAATCTAAACTTCTACTAATAATTCCATCATGTGATTAGCAATGAAGAAGTTTTTTTCATGGATGAGAGTCTTTGCATGTTCAATGTGTTTTTGCAATGCATCCATGTTTGGAAGAATCATGCCCTAAATTTCTACTGAATATTAGTGTTTTTGTTACAAATGACAAAGGTGGTTATTGTTGACCCTATAGTAAGACATATTATTGATTACTGGCAATCGTCTTATGCTATCTAGGGAGGTTGGTTAGTAATACAACTGATCTTGCTACCAAGGAGCAAATTTTAGTGTAGCCCAAGAAGATGAAGGTATACTATGTTAACCTAGCTCACACCATAAACCAAGATACTCAATATTTGTTAGAAATATAAGGTAGACAATGTTACTAAGTGGCAAGGGTCAATTAGGAACCAATAATTTATTTTTCTTACTTCACCAATTAATCTATCATATAATATTCTTATCTAATTACATGCATGAAATAATCAAAGTAATAAAGCATTCATAACACTTTTATGCAAGATATGGTGACCTTGAAAAATTCAAAATACAAAGCAAAACTAGGGTGGGCATGATACCCACAATATTTAGTACTGCAATATAAAGTTAACTTGTTAAGGCTTACAATTAACCACTTTTGGTTATATTCCTTATTAGGAGCAATAAGAACTATGAGGTCTACTACAAATATATAATGAAGGATGAACTCAGTTAAGAGATTTGGGAAAAGACTGTTAGGTCTACTTTGTTAAAGGATTTGACTGTTGCACCTATTAGGATGAACCGGTGGCTAATCTCAAATCTATATCTCAAATTTTCTAAATGACATTTCTTGAATAAAAATGATCACCTAACTATTATAGATAAATTTATGTTGTTCCTTATACTACTTGTAGCCTTCTTCAATTCACACTCTTGCTCATTATATTCTTGTTCACATTCATATTTAGATATGATACAATGAATTACATATATACCAATCTAAATCACAACTAACTAGAGTCGGCTACAATACCAATTTCATGATAAATGAAAAAGTCATCCCAACTACTATAACTTAGGTTCTAAAGAAAAAATTAGTAATGGTTTGATACTTGACAAACACATTAAACACTTCAAAATCTTTGGCACTCAGTTGAACTTGAAGCTTGGTCCATACTAATCACTTCCAAGTAGCTAAAACTGAGTCAACACGATGTGACTTGGTGAACACTTAGATACTCAGTAGTCATCAAACCATTTTTAACATGGGAAGCCTAGTAGATACTGTATAACTTGGTTAACATACCATACCTTGGTTAACACAATGATCTTCTTCACTTCCATTGAATAGCTTGGTAGCCTCTACTATGCTCAGTAAACATTATGTAGCTTGGAGAATAATGCAATTGACTAATACACTTGGTAGCAACTATAGAGCATGGTGGAAATGTAACCATTTGACTAAGTGTTGAGTCATTTATAGACAAATTGACCTTAATATCAAAAATCTCCTCTTTGGCATTATTGACAAAAACACTTATTAAATAAAAATTGAGCATTTAAAACTCTAAGTCAAAAACTTCCTTTATTATCATTTTATGTCTTCAATAGGTTTTGAATTTCTATTGTTGTTACCCAGTAACATTTTTTTATATATAATTTTTCAAAATTTAAGTTGTAAAGATAATTTATTCTTATCTATACAAGTATCTATACTACTCCCCCATACATATATTTCTCCTATATACATAAATCTAGAGTATAGTAGTCTTCTCTCCCTTTACAATATCTTCTCCCTCTTTATAATATAGAATATATACACTTCTCCCCCTTTTTCACATAAATGTCAAAGGTGTATAATATCTATATGACAACACCAAAATGTGAAAAAAAATCATAATGTACCTTCAAAAGTAGAACTATTGTCTTGTCCCAATTCGCTTGTAATCATTTACTTGTATGTAATGCAATCTAAACTTCTACTAATAGTTCCATCATGTGATTAGAAATGAAGAAGTTTTTTTTCATGGATGAGATTCTTTGCATGTTCAATGTGTTTTTGCAATGCATCCATGTTTGGAAGAATCATGCCCTAAATTTCAGCTAGCGTGGCCCAGATTCTGGCTTCTTCATTCAATAATTGTGCTTGTAGATTTGTCAAATATCTGATCTTTGTAGAATGTGCAAAACTATAACCTAGATCGAGTGATAGCTCATGTGCACTTTTCTTCATGTCTTCATCTATCTTGGAAAATTTATCCTTGATCTCCTTTCTAAAGATAGATGTATCACTTATCTTGACAAATAATGAAACACCATTATTTACAAAGGATTTTAGAGTAGCAAGAATTCTATATAGTTCAACTTGATCTATTGCAATCTTGTATTCAACTTTCTCTAACACTCTATTTTCAAACTTTCTTTCAAATCTTTGAATTAGTTTCTCCTATCCATTCAAATCTTCAATAAATTTGTGGAAAATTTTTGCTAGCTAATTAAGAATGAGTTGAGTACTATCAACTTCAATACCTAGAGTATCAAAAAATATTCTCTTTATGTGCTCTAGCACTTGGTTTTTCTTCTTCTTTTCTTCTCTGAGCTTTTTTTCTTACCTCTCTTATTTAGTACTTCACCTAGGATATCAATTTGATTAGGGGTGAGTGTAGATATATCCCTATTTGGAAGAACTATGACATCATCAAGATGAATTACTTCCTCTTCTTTACCTTTTTTCTTCAAAATGGTAGAAACAATTTTCTTTCCCTTGACTAAGATTTTAGTACTCAGTTGAGACTAGATCTCAATGGTCATTATATTGGCTATGGATACTCTTGGAATATAAACAATTGTAGAAATTGATGGAATAGAAAAAAATGTTGAAACGTTAATGAAAAAAGAAATACCTTGCTACTGCTCAATCAAGCCTAATGATGGAGGAACTTTCTTATCGATAGATGAAGTGTTGGGTAGTTCTTTCAATATAAAACTTAGTAGAATAGATCCAAAGCTTGGTTGGCACTTGGTATAGAAGTGGTACCTACAACCAACTTTATAGAAGCTTTCTCTATGCCTGATTTCTCTAAGGCTTTTCTCATAGAGTGAGGAAATGAAGCCATGACTATTGCTATAATTTTCCCTACATCTATTTCCTTCATGGTTTGAATCTCTAGTAGGCTTCCTTTAAGAGCTTCCTATTATTCTTCCTCATCATCTAATTCATCAACTTTTATTTCTAATTCTTCTTCCTCATCTTGATTAACCTTCTCATCAACATGTACCACAAATTAACCAGGTTGATGCAACTAATAAATGTTTGTCCATGTATTTGTGGTTGCCTTTACCACACATTCAATGTCTTCAAGAAACATCATGTAAATGTTTAACTTGAGAGTGAACTTCTTCTCATTTTTCTTCAAGGATTCCTTTACCTCCTTATTACTAAGACTCGACATGAGTTTCTTCAAAGTTTGTTAAAAATTGTGCTTAACAATTTTATTTGCAATTTTCCATCTAGGTATGATTGCCTTCATAAATTCATCAAGAATTTTTTGTGTAAGCTCATCTACAAAATACTTCCACTTAACTAGTTTTTCCATAACAACATCATCAATCTTCCTTTTCTCTTCTTCATTCCTTCTCTCATATTTGAGAAATTTGGAACATGTCATGCATGTTCTGTCTTACATTTTCCTCAATATTTATTGAAATGTAGGTGTAGATCTCTTGAAGATAACCTGCTTGGCTTTATCTTCACCTAACTTCAACTTCTTCCTAGAATTGGCAGCCCTTCTTTTCAATATAGTAGGGGATTACTTTGAAGGTCTGCTTATAATAACCTTATCTTTCTTCCTAAGAGGATATTCTTCCTCATATTTGGCTTCCTCTAATTGATCCTCTTCATCATCCTCTTCTACATCATCACCTTTTCCCTACATAAGCATTAGAGGAGAACATGCTTTCTTTGTCCTTTTCAATAGCTTCTCTACTCTTTTCCTTGCTTTATTCACTACTTGATGTAGCTAGATTTCAATCTCAATTCTTGCCTTTGCCTTAGCATAAGTTCCAAAATAGGTGTCTTTGGGATCCACAGGCTCATTTAGAAGAGCCTCTATAATGTTCTTAGTGTCATCAATATTGACCTTACACTCTAGAGGCTTAACACATGCCTCTATACATTTGATTGCATGAATGTATACTTTATCATAGTCAACCATGAAGCATATATCATCACTATAATCTTTTACAAGATTCTTAGGGATCTTAAATCTATTTTACATCTTTTCTTTGAATGTTTCAAAATAGTTATCCATGATGTTATCAAAATTCTCACCTATTTTTGCTATATACTCATTGATCTAATAAAAAATAGGAACATTCTTTCTAATGAAACTTTTGAAGGGAAATGCTTCTAAATGTAACGGGTAAGTACAAAAATTTGGTTATCACTTTATTGAAAAAAAAGTGGAACTCTATTTCCCATTTTTGAAATTTCTTTTTGATTAATGTAAAAATTTGACACATTTAGAGATTAAATTTTTAAAAAAAATTAGATATTAAAATTGTAGCATGTTCAAAATCTACTTTTTTAAATATTTAATTTATTTTCCTACCCATATGATATATATATATATATATATATATATATATATTGGTATGGATCTTTAAAAACTACTTTTTCAAAATGCATGTTTTAGGACTATACCACACTTGTGTACAGACACCATAATTTGACACAAATAAATAAATTGTTCTAAATCCTTTTAAACAAATTTATGTAACACAACAAAGATTGATGATAATATTTTTTCATAATTTTTTATTGAATAAATTTTTAATTGGCTATAAAGGTAAATTTTAGAACCTCTCATGTATGAACACCATAATTTGATCAAAAATCCACTTTTTCCAATTCTTTTTTTAAAACTTCAAAAGAATTGAGTGTAGATTGATGACATATAAATTAATTTAAGAAAAATTATAAAATAAAAAAGTTATTAATGTTTAAGTGAATGTCTCTATTTTACATTTAGGTATCACGTTTGATTAAAAAATAATATAAAAATCGTAAATAAAATCATAACACTATAAATTTAATTTTTCTAAAATCAGGATAGTGAGAGCTTTAATGGGTTTTTGTCTTGTAAAAAAAATTGATCAGGAAGACCCTCTAAAAATTATGGGAAGGTGTGAATTTGTTAGTTCAATGCCTTAGCCAAATCTTGAGAGGCCAAGGCATATGCTTGGTCTAACTAAGCCTATCCTGAACCAAAATCCAAGGCAAAAAATAAATCTTGCCTTATGTTGTATGAAATGGGCACCCATTATTTGAAATTCAAAAAGTGGGTACCCATTTTCAAAAATTATAAGTAGCGTCTAAAATTCCCCCAAAAATTTTTTAAAAAATGGATTTTTTAGAAATGGGTACCCATTTTTCACTTTTAAAAAATGGGTACCCATTTCTTAAAAATTCAATTTTTTTAATGGGTGCTCGATTTTTTTTTAAATGGGTCTCATTCTATAGATGGGTGGGGGAGAGGTTGATTCCCTAGGGTGGGAGGATTCTCCTAGCATTTAAATTTAGGATCAGGTGCCCAAGTCGAAAATAGTTCTGCATTTTTTAAAATCGGGTACCCATTTCTTAGAGGTCTCATTCCACAGACTTGACTTCCATGGAATTGTAACCCAACTTTGTGCATTCACCCTAAAAGAATAGACATGTCAAAAGAGATTAGAACATACATGGATTTTTCATTGATCCTCTAATTCTCTCCATGTTCTTGTTGAATTGATTCAACAACTCAGCAATATCGGAGGATATATTATTCTTCACTACCTTGTATGCAAGATCAACAACTTCACATGGCACATTGTTTAACTGACTAGAGCTATATATTTTGTGCACAATCACATGTATGCCAAACTTGAACTCCATTTTTATTACTCCTTTAAGCTTCATATCTCTTTTTTCCTTCTTGGCAAAGGTCTTCTTGGTTAGTTTTGCTTGACCTATGCTTTTGATTATCTTGGATTTGTTTAGCATTGGTAGAATAATGATTTTATGAATCATTTTTGGTGCAACCTGAATTGGTTGATCTAACCATAATTGCCCATTGTGTACACGACTTAGAATAATTCTTATCCATTTGACTTGAAAATCCTTTGGAAAACATGAAACTTATGTAAAACCCTTGGTTTCAATATGTTGATGCTTCGGCTTTAATACACCATCCACACACAATTCCTTCAATGCCTCATTCATCCCTCGGGTTATGATTTCTTAAATAGAACAATGGTAAAATGTACAGATATCATTCATGAGTAATACCTTAGGTGGTATTTGCACAAGACTATGCACCAACTCAGTTGAGTGCCTCTACAATCACTGGATTCAACATGAAATTAGGTTTGTTATAGTTGACTTCAAGAACCAACATTTTTTAACCTTTCTCTACTTTTTTGATAGAGAATGCCATGCCTGGTAGGGTGTTTTAAAACTCTTTGAATTCTTCAATAACTAATAGTCAAATCGCTTGGAGGTTTTGAATTCACTCTTCACATTTATCTCTAGAAATTTGTAGTGAAATAATGCATGTGATTTCTTCCTTTTAATGAATTTCTTTTCTTTGATCACCATTAATGCTTTGTACTCAAATATGCTTGATGATAGACTATCCTCCACTCAGTTTAGCTTTTAATGTGTAGAAGATATTCACATCTTAGTAGAGTCATCATCACTTAGTATCTAGATCCAAAAGTAATATGCAACACAACTTTTCTTGGTAAGGTCTTGTCACCCGACCTAGCCTGGTAAGCTGTCCTTTTCATCATGTTCGATGGGCCTTGTGCATCTTGAATGTTGATTGTATCATTCTTCTTGCTAGCTAGAATTGATGTTAGATGGCTTCTTGTGAAACATAATTCTAGTTTTCTTCATAGGGAACTAAGTGAAAATGATTAACCCACACAACACATTGACTCAAGTGTCATCCACTTCATAACATTGATTTGCATTCTCTAGAGGATTTTGTATCCTTTGCTGCCTCATTTATTTTATGATATTATTAGCTTTGGCTTTCTTTTCATTTTGAATTCTACCTATGTTCATATAGTTCTTAACAAGGTGTCCAAGTTTTGTAAAAAAAAAATTATTTTTTTGTAGTATCTCTTTTCCTTGTGTGATGTTTCACACAATTTTCTCCAATGTGCCCAAAATTCACCATAGTAGTCACATCTACACCGTGTATTGTAATCCCATCCAAATATTGCATTCACAATTTCTTCTATTGGGTTCCACTTATTAGTTTCACATTCTGAAGATTTGTGTCCTTGTTTCTTGTAATTGTGACATTTACCTTAAAACTTTGGTTTCTCTTTACATTCACTTTCTATATGACAATGCTTTTTCCAACTATAATACTTTCCATTGAATTTGTCTTTATCATTAATCCAACATTTTTTTGATGTATGTCCTATCTTACAAAAATGATTGCAAGTAGGTCTTTTATTCTTCTAAGCTCCTTGCTAAGATGATTCACCTTCTTCTGTATATCTTATTCCAACTTTTCCTTTGCATCTGTATTGATTTTTCTCATTCAATTGATTCATGCTTTCTTGAGATTTCATCACTCTTTCATAAGTTTTCTTTTCAATGCTAAGATAATTGTACAATCTTTCATTCTATGATTTTAGATTCATAATATCTTCATTTGAATTGGTGATTTGATCAATAAAGGCTGCTTGCTAGAGGGATAGTTGTGAATTTCATTTCTCTTTTCTTTTATCTCTTATTTATCTTTGTCTTTTTCTTCGATAATGTCACATAATCTAATTGATTGGATTTCTTGCTCTCTTTTCAGCCTTTTGATATCTTCTTGAATATTGGAACTATTTTCTAATAGCTCTTTGTTTTCTTCATCAACTTGATTAGAATTTATTTTTGCACATGTGTCTTCAAATCTTTCTTCAATGTAGAGATTTTCATTCATTTTTACTCCAAGACCTTCCCTTCTTTCCAATGATTAAGACGTTTTATCCTTTTCTTTCTTGAGTTGTCTAATGGTCAATTCTAGATCCAAGTTTTCATTGTCAATAGCCTTATCTAGCTTGTATACCTCCATTACCTCCGATATTTTCTCAACTTGCTAAACTTCTGATGCGAGAACCAAAAGTGCTCTCATACCAATTGTTTAAAATATAAGGTATGTAAGGTTACAGAGAGGGGAGGGGTGAATCAGGAACCAATAAAACATTTTTCTTACTTCACTAATTAATCCTTTGTATAATATTCTAATCTAATTGCATGCATGGAAGAATGAAAACAATAATACATTTATAACACTTTTACACAAGATATGGTGACCCAAAAAACTTCAAAATAAAAAGTAAAACTAGGGTGGGCATGATACCCATAATATTTAGTACTGCAATATAAAGTTAACTTGTTAGGGCTTACAATTAACCACTTTTGGTTATCTTCCTTATTAGGAGCAATAAGGACTATGTGGTCCACCTTGTTAAAAGATTTATAAATATATAATGAAGTATGCATTCAGTTAGGAGATTTGGGAAAAGACTGTTAAGTCTACCTTGTTAAAGGATTTGACTATTACACCTATTAGGATGAACCAGTGGCTGATTTCTAATCAGTAACTCTGATTTTCTAAATGTGATTCCTTGAATAACAATGATCAGCTGACTATTATAGATAAATCTATGTTTTCCCTTATACTGCTAGGTAATTAATCCTTGTGGCCTTCTTCAATTTGTGCTCCTACTCATTATATTCTTCTTCATATTCATATTTGGATATAATACAATGCATTACATATATACCAATCCAAATCATGAATTACTAGAGTCAGCTACAATAAAAATTTCATCATAATTGACAAAGTCTGCCCAACTATACTAACTTGGGTTCTAAAGACAAAATCAATAATTTTCTAATACTTAACAAACACTATCAATGCTCAAAAATTTTTGGGACTAAGTTTAACTTGAAGCTATGTCCATAATATTCACTTCCAATTAGCTTGAACTTAGTCACCACTCTATGACTCAGAGATAGTGGACATTGAGAAACTCAATAGCTACGGAATCACTCGGTTGACACTACACTACACGACTTAGTCAACACTAGATTCATATTGTTAATACTATGAGCTCAGTACATATTGTATAACTTAGTTAACATACTATAACTCAGTCAACACTATGATCTTCTTCATTTCTACGGAATATCTAAGTAGCTTCTGCTATGCTCTCTTTGCACTATACATTATTTATGAATCTCAGTAAACATTGTATAGCTCAGATAACACTGCAAATTAATTGATATGCTTAGAAGAAAATGTAGAGCTCAGTGGCAATGTAACCATTTAACTAACTATTGAGTCACTACTAGAAAAATTGGTCTTAATGTCAACAATCTCTCCCTTTGGCAATAGTGACAAAAATACTTATCAAAAAAAAATATGAACATTCAAAACTATAAGTCAAAAACTTTCTTTATTAAAACTATGTGTCTTCAACTTGGTTTTGATTTTATGTTGCTATTGCTTGGTAATATACTCTATTTTTCTTTTTTTTTCAAATTTCTTTTGTAAAGATAAATTCTTCTTATCTATACAAGTATCTATACTAGGGTATGTGCAAGATCATAGTGTGCCAAAAAGTGGCGATGTGAAAAAAATAGAGTTTGAAGATGTCTAAAAGTGCTTCAAAATCTGCCCTGACTTTTTTTCACTTATCCAAGTACCAAACCTAGAAAGTAAGGCCAAGCCTTATCAGATATCTGATTTGATATTGGATATCCAACAATTAACATAATAATACTATCATGATATAATAATTATAATTATAATACTATAATATAATATTATTATTATTATATAATAATAATATAAAAAATATTACATTATAATAGTATAATATATTATGTAATATTATATAATATAATATAATAATAATAATAATACTATAATATAATAATAATATTATTATATTACAATCGTATAATATTATACTATAATAATATGTTGGAAATGATTGAAAAGCCATGAAGAGTAATGGAACTGGTAAAGAATGTTTTCAATCATTGTTTTTTCATTGATGTCAAACTTGCTACTTGCAGGAATGACAATTGCTTTAGTGGTGCAAATATATATTTTTGTTGGTTGACAAGGAGGTGGAAATCAATAAGATGTAACTAGACTACCTAGAGAAAGGTTGAAGTTATGATGTTGTAATGAAGTATAAGGAACAACTAAGCCATTGATGAAATACTCTATGACACAGAGGATGGATACACCAAGACATGTCAAAATTCAAGGCAAGTTAGTTAGTGTTGAATAGACTCTCTGTTGAAGCTAAGCAAAGTACAACTTATTGTGTTTCAAGTGGTCTTCAAGTGTCAAGCAAGATACAAGTGCCAAGCAAGATATAAGTGCCAAGCAAGATATAAGTGTTGAGTAATATTGAAGTGCTGAGTAAATTTCAAGAGCCAAGTTTCACTAAAATTTTTTAGGTGCCGAGCATTAGTAAATCAATAATACCTAGTTGCTGCATTATTTTGAAAATTGAAGATTCACAAGATCTAAACCGACATGGTAGTTATCTAGAATTCTGTGAATCAGACAGAGGATAAGAATGATGAGCTGGTGGCATAGAACACTATGTAAACCATTTTTGACAAAAACAATTAGATTCTACATGAAGTTTCTAGATAAGAGCAAAATGTGGGATAGATACATTGTATCTTACCTAATCCATTGAAACCCTAAAGTTGGAGAGGGTAAATAGAGCGGGAAAGGTATTTCAAATTTCTATTTAGGGAATCATAAGATCATGAAGCAAAGTAGTGGTGGTCAAGCATGAAAGCATGAAGTGCCAAAGAAGGTGCTAAGGAGAAAGAGAGCACAAATACTCAGTTTTGCTAGATGACCACAAATATGATTGCATTGGTATGATGAGCAAGAAGACTCAAGGAGACGAAGCTTGAGATGAGAAACTATCAAAGCTGAAGTGATTAAAGCCAAGCAAAGAATTGAACCAAAGTATGATTTGTAATCTGCAAAATATGTTGAAAAGTTGTATCAGATCAAAAGCCATTGTTGTTACTCTCTAGCAATTGTAACAGTTAAGATAAATCCTATGGACTTAGGTTGGTTTAATAGCCATGTTGTAAATCCTTTAACAAGGTGACATTCCAAATGAATGTTCCAAAGTCCTATAACTATGCCCATTCCTAATAGTATGGTGAAATCCTCTAACAAGGTCACATTTAACAATGTGTTGTAGCCTTTAACAGGGCAGGCTTTTAATAGCGCAGACCATCAGAAGTGGTTGAAATAAATTGCATAGTTATTTTGTGGGTATCATCTCCACTCTAGTTTTACCTTCTTATTCCTAGAGGTTTTCTGGGTTATCAAATTCTCAGTGTTATGGTGTAATGCGTGTTTACTTTCCATAGTTGTTTCAATATTAAAATTGCATGCATGATAAGTTCAGTTATGTGATATTAAGGATTTAGAGAAAAAGTGGCATTGGACCTTGAATAACAGATTCACCCCCCACCCCTGCCTCTCAGTTATTCTAAAGAATTATAACATAATAATATTATATTATATTATAATAATATAATATAATATTTAAAATTATAATATATAGTAATGTAATATAATATCGGATATCTGAAATGCCCCAACAAGATTTTCGAGGGAAAAATGAATATGGGTTATAGTTTGTGAGTTATTGATTATTTGAGTTATATTACGATGTAAAGACATATTATAATATTGTGTATATATATATATATAACGTAACATAAATATATAACATATAATCTATTAATATATAATAATATATTATGTTATTCTTATTATAATCTATAATATATTATTATTATGACACATGTTATTAATATATAATCATATTTTATGTTATTAGTATTATAAGCTATAAATATAATATATATATATATATATGTCCCTAGGGGTCCTAGGACCCCTACGGACATGTTATAATCATTCATATGTGTCGAAAGGGGTCATAGGGAGATCTATGACCCCCTTCGACCCATTAGATGACAACATATGTCCCTAGGGGTCGTACGACTCCTAGGAACATCTCACAATCGTTCATATAGGACGAAGGGGGTCCTAGGGTGACCTACGACCACCTTTGACTCATTACATGATTACATATGTCCCTAGGGGTCCTAGGGCCCCTAGGGACATATCAAAACCCTTCATATGGGTCGAAGGAGGTCATAGGGTGACCTCTGACCCCCTTTGACCCATTACATGATGACATATGACCCTAGTGGTCCTAGGACCCCTAGGGACATATCACAATTCTTCATATGGGTCGAAGGGGGTCATAGGGTGACCTATTATCCCCTTCGACCCATTACATGATGACATATGTTCCTAGGGGTCCTAGGACCCCTAGGGGCATATCACAATCCTTCATATCACAATCATTTGTATGGACATATGGGTCCTTCATGATGATCTATTCCTAGGGGCATATCACAATCCTTCATGATGATCTATTCCTAGGGACATATCACAATCATTTGTATGGGTCGAAGGGGGTCATAGGGTGACCAATGACACCCTTTGACCCATTACATGATGGCATATGTCCCTAGGGGTGCTAGGACCTCAAGAGACATATTAGAATCCTTCATATGGGTCAAAGTGGGTCATAAGGTGACCTATGACCCCCTTCAACTCATTACATGATGACATATGTCCCTAGGGGTCCTAGGACCCCTAGGGACATATTACAATCCTTCATATGGGTCAAAGGGGGTCATAGGGTGAACTATGACCCCCTTCAACTCATTACATGACAACATATGTCCCTAGGGGTCATACAACCCCTAAGGATATATTAGAATCTTTCATGTGGGTCGAAGGGGGTCATAGGCCCTTTGACTCATTACATGATAACATATGCCCCTAGGCATCCTAGGACCCCTAGGGACATATTAAAATCCTTCATATGGGTACTTCAACCCATTACATGATGACATATGACCCTAGGGGACCTAGGACCCCTAGGGTCATATCACAATCATTCATATTGGTTGAAGGAGGTCATAAGGTGACCTTTGACCCCCTTCAACCCATTACATGACAACATATGGGTCGACACATTACATGATGACATATGTCCCTAGGGGTCCTAGGAACCCTAGGTATATATTACAATCTTTAATATTGGTGAAATGGGGTCATAGGGTGATCTATGACCCCCTTTGACACATTACATGATGACATATGTTCCGAGGGGTCATAGGACTCTAGGAGACATATTCGAATCGTTCATATGGGTCGAAGGGGGTCATAGGTTATCTTGTGACCCCCTTCGACCCATTACATGATGACATATGTCCCTAGGGGTCCTAGGACACCTAGAGACATATCAGAATCCTTCATATGGTTCAAAAGGGGCCATAGGGTGACCTATGACCCCTTTCAACCCATTACATGACGACATATTTCCCTGGGGGTCCTAGAACCCCTAGGCACATATTAGAATCCTTCATATGGGTCGAAGGGGTTCATAAGGTGACCTATGACCCCCTTCGACCCGTTACATGATGACATATGTCCCTATGGGTCTTAGGACCCCTAGGGACATACTAGAATCCTTCATATGGGTCGAAGGGTATCATAGGGTGACATATGACACCTTTCAACACATTACATGACAACATATGTCCCTAGGGGTCTTAGGACCCCTAGGGACATATTAGAATCCTTCATATGGGTCGAAGGGGGTTATAGGGTGACTTATGATCCCCTTCAACACATTACATCATGACCTATATCCCTAGGGGTCCTAATACCCCTAGGGACATATTAGAATCCTTCATATGGGTCGAAGGGGGGTCATAGGGTGACCTATGACAACCTTTGACTCATTACATGATGACATATGTCCCTAGGGGTCCTAGGACCCCTAGCGACATATTAGAATCCTTCAAATGGGTCAAAAGGACAATAAGATATTTAATAATTATATTATATTGTATATTTTAATATAATAATAATATATTATTTGATTATATAACAATAATAATCATATATATTACTAGATTATAGATTTAATAATAATAATAACCATATTTATTATTATATAGAATACTTTTTTCGTATAATACTAGTATATATATTTAATAATAGTAATATATATCATATATATCACTATATTATATTTTATAATAATAATCATACATATTACTATAATATAATAATAATATTAATGTCCACGCTTTCACAAAATAAATGTTGTCTAAAACTTTCTAAAGTTACCCTCTTAAGTTTTTCCTTTTAAATTTTTCTCCCTGCAAATTTAAAATTCAAACAAATCACCCTTTTGAAATTTTGATTATCCAATTTGGAATAAGATATTCGATTTCAAATCAGATATCCAATTAGGCCTAGTATTTACCAAGCCTATTCAGTCAACCCAAAAAACGTGTTTGAGAAGGGTTTCAGTGACACTTAGACTTTGGGTAGCCATCTAAAAATGTTATTTTGATCAAAATTGAATGAAATGAAAAGGGTTTTTTAGTATCACTCTCAAGATTCCATCAATATAATTGCTGTCAAATTCTATCTTCGATAAGTATTTATTAGTTAATTTTCAATGAAGATTGTTGTAAAGTGTTGATTGACATACTGATTGAGAAATAGCTATAACTTTCAAATGGTATAACATTTTTTAAATCTAAAATTTGTGTCACATTCTATGCTTCTCCTAGTATAAGAAAAAAAAAAAATTTGGTAAAATTTTCTATTAGTTAAGGTGGTCAGACATGGGAGTTTTTTTTCGAAAAAGTTTTGGTAGAAAATACATATTTAATTATTTATTTGGAATAAAAATACCCAAAAATATGTGTCACATCTAGGTATGATTCTACTTTTTATATCTATAATTATATTAAAAATATATTATCATTTGATTTTGATTAAGGTGGTCAGACATACACCTACTTTTTATTTTTTCCCTGAAATTTTTGTAGTACTACATTAAAATTCAAACTTTTGACCAATCAATTTTTTTTTCTCTATATAAGGCCTAGTATTTTAGAAACTACATTGAATTTCCTATAGATTATTTTCTTACAACTTTTTGATATAAAGTCCATAACCACTTTAAAATTATGTGTCAAGTTGACATAACCTTGATTTGCTAATTTTTCACTATCAATTAAGGCCATAGTTTGGTACACCATGATCCTACGCATACCCACTAACTTCCCCCATACATATATCTCTCCTATATACATACATCTAGACTATACTAGTCTTTTCTCCCTTTTTATAATAGAAAATATATATACTTTCCCCCCTTCTTAACATAAATGCCAATGGTGTACAATATATATATGATAATACTAAAATGTGACAACGAATAATAATGTACCTTTAGAAGTAGTACTATCATCTCTTCCCAATTCTCTTGTAATAATTTACTTGTATGTAATCCAATATAAAATTCTACTAATAATTTCATCATGTGATGGGCTATGGAGAATTTGGGTTCATGGATAAGAGTCTTTGCATGCTCAATGTGTTTCTGCAATTGATCCATATTTGGAAGAATTATGCCCTGAAATTCTACTAGTATGGCCCTTATTCTGGCATCTTCTTTCGATAATTTTTCGTACAAATTTATTAGATATCTAATCTTTGTATAATATGTAGAACTATAACTTGGATCAAGTGATAGCTAGTGTGCACTTGCCTTCATGTCTTCATATTTCTTGAACAATTTCTCCTTGATCTCTTTTGTAAAGATAGATGTATCACTTAGCTTAATCATAATAATAAAACATTATTAAGAGAGGTTTTTAGAGTAGCAAGAATGCTAGATAGTTTAACTTATTCTATTGCAATCTTATGTGCAACTTGCTCGAACACTCTATTTTTATACTTTCTTTCAACTTTCTAAAGTAGTTTCTCCTATCCATTCAATTCTTTAATGAATTTTTGTATAATTTTTGCTAGTTGATCAAGAATAGATTGAGTAAGTATCAACCTCAATACTCATAGCATCAACAAATATGCTCTTTATGTCCTCTCGTACTTGGTTTTTCTTCTTCTTTTCTTCTTTAAGCTTTTGTTGCTTATCTATCTTCTTTAGTAATTCACCAAGGGTATCTATTTGATCAAGTGTGAGGGTAGAGATAACCTAGTTTGGAATAGCTATGTCCTCATCTAGATCAATTACTTCCCCTCCTTTACCCTTTACCTTTAGAATGGAAGAAACAATTTTCTTTCCCTTGTCTAGGACATCAAAACTTAGTTGAGACTAGTTCTCAACCATCATTGTACTAGCTATGGATACTCTTGGAATATAAATAATTGTAGAAATTGATGGACTAGAAACAAATGTAAAAACAACAATGATGACATAAATACCTTATTATTTCTTGGTCAAGCATAATGCTGGAGGAACTTACTGCTTAGCAGATAGAGTGTTGAGTACTTTAGTCAATGTAACACTTAGTAGAATAGATCCAAAGCTTGGTTGGGTGCTTAATATAGTAGTGGTATACATAACCAACTTGGTATAAGCTTTCTCTAAGCCTGATTGCACTAAGGATTTTCTTAGAGAGTGAGGAAATAAAGTCATTACTACTATGACAATTTTCTTTACATGTGTTTCCTTAATGCTCCGAATCTCTTCCAGGTTTCCTCTAATAGCTTCCTATTCTTCCTCATAATCTATATGGACATCATCTAATTTATCATCTTTTATTTCTACTTATTCATCCTCATCTTCATCATTTTTGTCATTAGCATGTACCACAAAGTCACTGGGCTGATGCAAATGATAGGCATTCTTACAAGTAGTTGTGGCTTCCATTACTATATATTGAATGTCCTTCAAAAATATCATCAAAGTTATAACTTGAGAGTGAAATTATTCTCACTTTGTTTCAAGGATTCCTTTACCTCCTTATCACTGAAACCTTGCATGAGCTACTTCAAAGTTTTTTCAAAAATGTCCTTGGTAGTTTTCTTTACAATTTTCCATCTAGGTCTTATGCTAAGACTCTTAATAGATAAAATACTTCATTGTATTGTAAACCATTTTGCAATGTGGTCCTACCAATCCTTCATACTCCTATAAGAGTAGATCACTACATGTGATCAATTGTAAGTCGTAATAGGCCAACTTTATTACTATAGTAGTGAAGCATTGTGGGTGTCATCCCCACCCTAGTATTACCTTCTACATGGATGGTTTCTAGGTTATCATATCTTGTTTCAAATTGTTATGGTGTCAATTTATATATATATTTATTTTGATGCATGGAAGTAGATTAGATAATCAATTTAATTAAGGTTGAATTAATCATATAGGAAATAATTTATTAGTTCCTATATCTCACCCCCTAGTCCTCTTAGGTACTTTCTTTACATCACATTTCCAACAATCTAGTAATCAATCCCTATATAGAGCAAGTGATTTATCATTTTATATTTCCATCTATCATAGCTATCTCCATCAAAGTTCAAACTTTCTTTTCTAAATTCCATGGATCTCCATAAGCTGCTAAGATTTTTGATTGAGAACCAAATGTTTTGATACCAATTGTTAGAAAGCAAATTCCACCCATATAACTAAGAGAGTTGGGGGTTGAATCAATCATGAGAAAATCAAATTTATATTCATCTTATTAAATCCAAATTCAATAATGACAACAACAAAAAAAAACAAGATATATACATAGTACAACATTGATTTGTTAACAATGGAAACTCCTTATTAGATGGAATACCCTAGTGGGGATGGAATCCACAACATGATGGTGTAATATATATTTTCCTTGTGAAAGGATTTAATGATCTTAGCATCCAATTACAAAGGAATTAGTTAACTAGTCCCCATTAGGAGACTTTATGCCATTATTATAAGTTTCCAACCTTCTTAAGGAGTTATAAGAAGACAAATAAACCAATTTTCCAAATTTATTTAGTGAAAGCTAAAGAATAGTCCTTTAGGACAAGATATCCAAAGATGAACTATACAATAGTGCACACTAATTTCCAATACAATTCCTTGAAGTCTAAAACCTTTTACCAAAAAAAAAAATGCTATTCTCTTCTCATATATTCATCCTTATACCATTCACATTACATGCATAAAACATCTCAAATCAAGGAAACAACTTTCATTTATACCTTGTCCTAATAACTAATGAGGTGAGCATATTAAGGATTTCTTAGTAGCCAATAATTACATAGATCCTCATTAAGGCCTAAATTAATTAATAAGCACCATTACAAATATAGTTTTTACAATTCAATAAAATCTTCATCCAATAAGGATCAACATGTTACACAAACAAAATAATCTACTAGTCAAACATATCATGACTTTAGCATCAAGGACCTGTCTAGAAGGATATTTAAGGTATGCTAACAAAATATAATATTAAAAATATGTATTCAAATATGATTGAATATCATTAACCTTCATTCCATCTCACTAATAAGGTATAACCAAAATACTTGCATCATATTTCTTACACACCAGTCTCTCAAGAGTCTTCACCAAATGAACTGTAACTCATCCAATACTCCACATAAGTGTAAGAAAACATAGATGTATCATATATACTCATATGTGAACATAATTTTAAGCCCCCATCCCTTAAAAAAAAATTTAGAAACTGTTTTGAATCAATAAACCAATATAGCACATCACCAACATATCCAAGTGCAAAACTAGACAGATAACCCTACTAAAAATATCATAGTAGAAGGATAGGATTCACAAGACTCGGAGGATGGAAGTATATTTATGTACTATCTTTAATTTTCTATCCTAATATATAGAAACTATAATGGTTTCAGCTACAAGTAAAAAGTATTTCCTTGGTTGAGCAATAGAAAATATTTATCGAGGTTGTAATAACCAAATAAAGAGAGATGATCCATTTTTCGGTCTTCTTGTAATAAAAAATTTTCAACTCTTTAATTCCTTTTGTATTCTCCTTGTTTCTCTTCTATTTTGTTATTGATATCTCTTCACTTTATTTTCTCTATCAAATGTATAATATTTTTTGTTTATTAAGGTGATACTAGGATTCTTGTATTCTATGGATCTTCATATCTAAAATTCAAAATCTAAAACTACTAATTTTTTGGGCTTTTGTAGGCTTTATAATATTTTAGCCCATATTTTGAAAGATATTACACAGATGTAGTATTTCAAAGGAATAATTAGTTACAACCTTTCTTAATTGAATTTCTTGTATATGATTTATATATGTAAATATTCTTTTCATAACCCAATGTATGAGCTCCTAAAATATTGAATGCATATAAAGTGTTGATTTGTGGTGGCTAATTAGATAAGTATTGCATACTTTTCACAAGTACTCAAATTTTATTGTTGGGGTCAAAATGTCAAGCATTTCTTAGTTGACCCAAAAAGTATTTCCCTAGGAGAACCCATCAGGTACATTTATAGTTAACTTGTTAAGATAATATAAGTTATGTAATATTAGCTTAGTGTTAGGGTTTCATAAAGAGAATATATAGCTTATTATAGTGGTATTAAGCTATAAGGGAGATTTAAAATTGTAACAAGTTGAATATATTGGACAATAACATTGTACTCATTTTCTGTTGGACACAGTCCAAAATTGAGTGAACCACCTTAAATATGTGCATCTTCTTTTAAATTTCTGTGTCCTTTATTCTTTTAAGTTATTGGTAAATATTTCTAGGAAATTATTATTTTCTATCTAATTAATCATGATATATTGGATTAAGCTATTAATCATTATTTGTCATAGATTTATATATCATGTAAGAATAAGTTTTACTTGCATTTTTATTGAAAGATGACTACCATTCATCTTAGCCAAATAATGAGATCTATAAGAGGACAAAGAGTGTCATCAACAAAGGATATTCCCACAAGGTATAAAATTAAGAATGAAAAAATTAACAACTTTGTATGGGAAGGGATGTCTTCGCAAATTCCCACTTAGCAATAAAGGAAAATAGATTTAAAATATTTTATCTCATCGTTACAATTAGGAATAGAAATAGAGAACTTATAATTATCTTTTTAGGAAAGTTATTCCTTTCCAAAGCCCCCTCTTAAAATAGAGAAAATTATAAAGAAGGGATTTAGTATGATACTTGCATCCAAGGATAAACCAGTGGCTTTCTTCCCTATTCTTTACCCCTAGAGCCTATACCTTGAACGAGGTAAAAAAATTCAATTGTAATATTTTTAAAATTAATTAAAATAATTTTGCAATAGCATTTTAGTGACCAAAAAAATACTAACTGCATGGTATACATAATAAAAAGGTATTATTCTTACTATTTATCAAATGTGAGTACAAAAATAGTAGTTGATGGAAATGAATGTAACTAATCATTAACATTTGATGCAAAAGTCAAATATTATATATTGATCATTTTGAAATATGAACATATAAGAATAGTTTATGTATAATAAAACACTATTAAATAAAATCTTATCCCACAGACATAAATTGGTATCGATCTGAGGAAATAGCCTCTATGATCCAATGCCATCCTAAAGAAGAGTTGGATCCTCTTTACGACAATATGATTTGATTTTATGTTAATGTGTAATGACTAGATAAAACTATGAAAGTTTGACAATATAAAACTTATAACAAGAGACAAATCAAATATAACTAAGAATTATAGATCTAAAAATTTGATACAAAAATTAACTTATTAAGAAAAGAAGTAGAACAAAAAGTCATTTGAGCATGTTATAAAACCCAGTCAAAAGGTCCTTAAATTAGATAAATATTTGTTTTCTAAATTTTTTATTCTCTAGATGTTTTATATCTTGAATTTTTCCAAAACATAATCAATACATGTGTAAATTGGCAAACAGTATAGTCTAGAAGAGGTTGTTTGAGTATAAACATTCTAAATATACAACTTGATGCAATTGGATCAGGAACCTTCAATTAGAGAAGTTGGAAATAGTTATATGATATAAAATATTAATGTTCAAACTTGGGCTAGGTATTAATTTCCAATAAAAAAATGATGATGATAAATGGATGTTGCACTAAAAAAATTGAAGATAAATTACAAATAAATCTTTGAAATTAAAAATGAGACATTAAATAAGGACTAATAATGGTACTTATGCAATCCTCTTTAAAAATGTTCTCCATGTTTTGATGGAATATACATGAATAAATAGAAACATCATTACCAATAAGGTTTAACATGAATATATCTTATTGTAACATGATGTTTGTTGCACTCAAATGTATTATTGATAAAAATTGTGAATGTTAGACTAAATTGATACTAACATGATCATATCTTAAGTTTTCTCTACCATCATTATCCTTATCTAGGTACATAGGTAATTTGTGTGCTTAAGTAGTTATAATATTTGTCAATTGACATTTCTTTGATACATTCTTATTGATGTCACATTTTTTACCTCGATCTATTCCTTACCTATGATTTCTTTTAATGACAAAAGACAAAATCATCATATGCTCTAATATATCTCTCTTTTTCTTATATGAGAAGAGATTGTTATACATTTATTTATCTTAATGAATTCATCCATTGGTAAAATAGCATTTCTCTTAATTACGAAGGTTTATATTTTTTTGTAGGTCATGGAATATTGATCACTCCTATGTAGTATCATAGCTAAAATTTAATGATTCATTTTACATAATTTGAGAAGTCTTCATCAACATCTTATTGGAGCTAAAATAAATAAATTCCTTGTGAACAATTGAAGCCACTTACACCAAATTAATTACATAAGGAACTTTTCAATTGGACCATGAAATACTATTCTTGCTACATTTGAAAGTGGTGCACAATGTCACTAGTACATGCTTAACATAGCTTTTAGACATTATTATACAATTTTCCTACAAACTAAAATTTATAAAACACAATTAGCACATCCTTTACACCATTTAGATTTTCTTCTTCATTTTCTAGAAGTTATGTCACTATTTGTTAGCATAATCTCTAAGTTTCTAATGATGTTTCTTAATTAGTTGTTCATTTATTTTGGAGAGGATAGATATAGGTAGGGTAAATAATATATTTTTACACAACTAAGTTATTTCTATTTGTATCCATATTTTGTACAATTAAATTCCTATTTTTGGCACGACATGTAATCATAGTGTTTGGAGAGGTTAACAAAATAACATTTTTAGAGTCTTTTATGAAAAATGTGTTGATGGATTTTTTATTTACTTTTTATCTTTTAGTTCCCTTACTCTACTTGGATTCACATTTGATAATATCAAGTGATATTAAAGTAAATCTCAATTATCCTCTTACTATATTTTATATGGCTCTTCTTACTTTTGATAAGGTAATCAATAGCTATGCCCCTTTAAATTTTATTAAGACTTTAAATCAAGTTTTATATGCTTAAGAGGTTTCATTTTATTTTTTTAAAATTATTTTTTATTTCCTCATTATAGTCTTTTATGATCCACATGTTTATTGCTTTCTATTTGGAAATACTATTTGACTGACATTCATTTATTTTTGTTGAGTTTGGCATTGTATAGTTTGAGGAAATATTTAATATTTTTTTGATAAATTAGTAGTTACTTAATATATTTTTTTATATCCTATTAAAATTAATTTTCCCTTGATTCCTTCTTTATTGCCCACAACTACATTTGATCCCTATATTGATACCTAGGTGGGG
The DNA here is from genome assembly GCA_028749045.1 of Cupressus sempervirens. NCBI lineage: Eukaryota > Viridiplantae > Streptophyta > Pinopsida > Cupressales > Cupressaceae > Cupressus > Cupressus sempervirens. The sequence goes on from CM053790.1 coordinate 600,129,067, forward strand.
TCAATCAGTGATCAGGAAGGCCGATGGCCTAGGGAGAGCACCTTCATTGCACATAAAGAAGGGGGCTCTACCTAGCATTTCCCACTATGGAGAGTGCATGTCATAATTTGTGGCAAAGGGGGCTCACATTCGCGTGGGGTCCTGGGGCATCATGCGTTACTCATTCCGAACTAGTTCAATCTGTCGTCATTTTTTTTAAAAAATTAATTTTTTTTTAGCTCCTAGAAAAATGCCTCATTGCAACAATTTAGTAACCTCCACGGGAACATATGCCACATGAATTCTTTCCATTGAAGAATAAAAAAACCCTTTCCGAAATCATAAACACCTTCATTGAGATAGCACCGTCCGTGGAAGATGGGCTCTACAAGAATGAAGTTTACAGGGGAAAAGACTTAGCCAAGGGCTCTACAAGAATGAAGTCACCAAAAAACCAGATACCATCTATTGAAGGCATCCAAAGAGAAAGAATACAGTAACACTGCACAGAATGACAAAATCTCACTTCAATCCATAGGGAAAGTCAAAACAACATCCACAGAAGAGCGCTTAGCAACTGAGAAAAAGAAATACCAATGCAGCCATAAAGCCATGGAAGAGAAAGATACCACCTAGGTTAAGACTTCCATGGGAACTAGAACATCATCCATGGAAGAAACCAACACACGAGGGCAAGATAATATTTTGCAAAAATAGTTGGTGCTTGTAGGAAAAATAGAAGCGTCTATGAAAAAGAAAAAAAGGCTACAAAAGGGAAAGAAAGCCTGCAGAAAAATATCACCCACGAGAAGGGGGTCTATGGGACTACCATCGGAAAGCTTCCTACAAGATAGGTGTTTGTGGGACAACCTGCATGTGAAGCAATAGTCTGCGGGTGTTCTTGCAAGCACACCTTTGTTCTTCTTTTTGTTTTTCCTTCTTATTTTCTTCTTCTTCTTCTTTTTTCTTTTTGAAACACAACAGCTTAATTTTCCCTCCAAACCTCACCAATTTGCGATGACAAGGGAGACATTCTAACTTGACATTTTTGCAACGAAGATGAACTCTTCGATCTAGGATACATTTTTAGCTTCGACATGTTGACTGCTTGAGGCACTTCCTCTCTATCCAAGGTCCACAATTTTATTGCTCCATTATTGCCTACCTCTCAGATTTGATATGGTTTGACCCATCTGACCTTAAAATTTCCTAGTTTAATTTCATTTCACTCATCATACTTTAGTACGAACTACCTCGGCTAAAACTTGTTCAGTTCCAGGTGCTTAGTACGCCACACTTTGCATTTGTTCTATGTCACCATCTTATGTGGTTTACATATATAAAGAAGGCCCATTGTAATTGTGAGCTTTATTTGATTTGATTTACATGTCATCATACTCACCATTATATATTTATTCCTCACTCTCCACATATTCTTTATCTTTAGAGTTGGTATCCTCACTATCATCTAACATTTTAGTTTTAGCTTCCAAGTATTTCAGCTACTTCTACAACTTTCCTTTCCCTCTTGTCCTTTCCCATACTTAATTATATTTTCTTGTAGATGTGTTCAAACCTCCTCTCCATAGAGATACACTCCTAGTTTTTCTCATCTTGGCCAACCTCTTCCTTAGACCCTTGTTTATCAACATCTATAATTTCCTTTTCAATTTTTTTGCATTTACAGTTATGGCCTTTGGGACTATTTTAGGGAGATTGCTTCAATTTTTGTGGGGTTTTAGGTAGAATAGAATCTTTAGAGGATAAATCATTAGGGTTTTCATATTTAGGCTTGAGGGCTTGTTAATAACCTCTTTTGGGTTGAGGTCTCAACGATGACAAGATTAATATTCATGGGAGAGATTGATTTCCTCGATTCTGACAAAGGAAGTAGTGTCAAAATATTTCTTCCTAAAGGTGAGACTTTGGCTAAATGCATGAAAATATGATAAAGCATGGTGGTAGAAAAATATAGTCAACTCCTAGTGGAGTGGAGCACTATCACAACTAGCTATACTTCCTTTAAGAGAAGAAATTAAGAAAAAAGGTACATTTCTTTTTTCATTAGAAATGAATTTAAGAAGAGGAAAATGATATGCATAGTAAGGGTTGAAACATCCTTCATAGGTGAAATAATTCATAACTTAGACAAAATCAATTGCAAAGGAATTATGACAAGGAAAATATACCATGTGCTTTATTGGACCTTATTCTTTGCACCATCTTCTTGTTCTTGAAGAATTTTTTCACGTAGAGGTTGTATCTACCTAGGCTTTTGTGTTCAACCTGAGCCCCTTCTTATTAAAGGTTGACAACTTTTGCAATAAACTCTACAATTATGACCAATTGAATACTTTCTATTGTAATTATGCCCTTGTGCCAATAATTAGTGAACCTAGAAGCAAGTTTGTAGTTGAAAGCTGTCATGGCTTCAATGTAACTTCTCAACCTAGTTTTTTGAAAATAACTCCATACTTATAGGTTTTTCTTTAGCTCTATGTTATCTCCCTAGTCCACATTTTCCAATCCCCCCCCACCTGATTTTTATTTTCCCCAATTCTAAAACCACTTATATGATATCTTTTTTTTTCCTTAGCTCTATCCTCCTAGTAATTGGAAACTTTGCACATTCTCACAACAAAAGATTTATTTTCATTGGAATCGTTACTTTGAGAATCTTTTAGGTTCATAGTCTTTTACAATGTTTTAAAGACTTGTGAAAAATTATTACCCTTAATCATAAATGCAAAACCCCTTTTAAAATTGGTGTCCTTATTTTATATTTCACATTTTTTATTATGTGATTCATTGCTTTCATTAATGAAAGGGTCTAGTATATTTATGAATTTTATAGTAAATAATATATAGTCTAATTGAAATATACATTTTTTACATGTTTAATTATTTTATCCTTTCATGGATATGCATCATATTATATTGACATGTGCCTTTATGCTTGTGGAATAGTCCACATAATTATTAGATATAGATATCCTATAGAATAGTTTATGGTCATATGGACTAAATACTTATGGAAGATTCTAATAAAAACTAGTTTACTTATGTTCTTGGATTAAGATTTTATATTTTAAATATTTTTTGGAAACTTTAATGTTGGAAAGTGTCTTGTAAATTATATTCCTCGTGATCTTTTAATTCTAAATTTATTTTTCAAATCTTCCTAGCAAGAGGTGAAAAAATGCAACTTATTGTATAATTTTATATAATCAACTTTTGTCTACTATGTGTAAAATAATTTTTATGATTGTGTATGGAAAAAAAAAAAAAGAACAACAATTGACTATAACATATCTTATGTTAAATTTTAGAAGAAAAATGATACCTAGGTTATTCTCTAGTGCACGTGTTAAATGATCCAACTAGTCCTTCTCAAGATCTCCTATTGAAAATTTTAGGATGATTTTTGATGGTATTCCTTTTGGGGAGTATCCTATTAATTATTCAAAAACTTTGGGAGATTGTAAGAATAATTGACATGTTGCACTCATGACTATATTTTTCAATGATGTTAACATAGCATTATTTCTTTGAAGACTGAGATAATATCAAACAAAGAACAAGGTCATACCAACTAAGTATTTATGATTAGGTCAATTGTAGTTAAGGATGTGATCTACACTATGTCATCATAAAGTGGTTAAGTGTGCATGAAGAGAGTCAAAGACATGCAAAAGATATGATTGATTTATAGAAGACAATAAGTAGAAAAACCATCTAATAATTATGATGATTGATTTCTCTCTCATTACTAAGATAGAATTGTGATGAGTATAGTTAGATAGTGACACTAGAAAACTTGGTGATAACATCAGTGAGTGTGCAAGGTCTGAGGATGCATGTGTGGAAAGTTATAGTCTATGAGTCAATAGTGACTTGTAATTATGAAAAGATGTAATATTTTGTAATATCTTAATGAGGTCCTATTACAATTAATTGGGAAATCCTCAAGGCTAAATCAAGGAACTATTTTGAGGGAATGGTATGAAGGAAGGATACTTTCCTTGTTGTGATCTATGAAATTCAAGTGTGATGTATGCAAAGCATTCCATAAATGAGTAAGTGATCAAAGGGATTATTAGATGCAAATTTGGTGATCTAGTATCAAGATCAGAAGAGGTTGTATCCAGTCAGAGGGAAGAGGAGCTCTGCATTTCTATTATTTTACAAGGAATAATATAGAGACTACTTGGTTAGTGAGTTTAATTCTCTTGCCCCTTAAGTTTTTCAGATAGTGGGTCCATCTTCCTTCATCAACTCCTAACAAGGTTGGCACAACTCCTAATAGGGTTGGAAAACTCTTACATGGATTCAAAGTCTCCTAAAAAGAAATAATATGTATTTTATTAGCTCCTAAAAGATTTCATCCTCCAACAAGGAATTTTTATATTATTATGTCATTTTATGAGTACCATCCCCATGAGGGATTTCCCCCTGATCAAGGGTTTCCCTTGTTAATATATGTAGTGTTATTGTGTATGAGTATCTTCTTATGGTTTTGGATTATATTGTTCACATAATTAAGGATTAATAATGTTGATAATTTTTTGATTAGTGAGATAATTGATTCACCCCCACCACTCTTAGTTATCTTGGTTGACTTTACTTTCTAACAATTGGTATTCAAGCCTCAAGTTTTCGAAGAAAAATCTTAATAGCTTTGAGAGATCAATGGTGTGTTAGTTGAGATAAGAAAGTCCTAAATTTTATGGAGTTAAATATAAAAAGTGGAAGGAGATGATGAATACTCATTTGTTATGTATGGGTCTAGGATATTGGCTGATGACAAAAAAGGAAATGGAAATTGTGGATGAAAATAAACTTGAGGAATGAAATGGAGTTGAAAGAGATATTTTTATGTGCAATATGCTTGTCAAAGAGGCATTATTGCTACTTCTTCTTAAGAATGAATGTAGTCAGGTAAAATCATTAGAGACATCTTATAAAATTTGGACAACTTTAGAGTGTACTTTTCAAGGTGATAAGAAAGATAAAATAATTAGACTATAAAATTGTATATGTTTGTTTCAAGATGCTAAAATGATGGAAGATTAATCTATGAGAAGCTATGATGGTAGAATATCTAAAATTATTGCAAGAAATAAATCTTGTCAAGGATCTAAAGATGAAGATGATTATATGGAAGATTTTTAAAAAATTGACACCACCATTCAAACAAATAGCTTAGATGACTAAGAAAGTGATACCTTGTGATGATAATTTTACCTAAGAGGATTTACTTAGAAGGCTAGAAATAACAAAAGTGAGCTTGAAGAAATTTGGAAAATTTCCCAAAGTGGAAACAAGTTTTAGTAAATTAAGTGTTCATCCTTCTTTATGAAGAAGTGCAAGCACTAGTAGAGATTATGCTAGTAGCAACAGATCCAAATTTGAGGAGGATAGAAGAATTGAAGAATGAATTGCCTCACTTGGAAGAAGAGAACAAGATGGTAAGATAATTTTTAAATGTTGTACTTGCAATTATTTGGGTCATTATTCTTCTAAGTTTCATAAAAGAGAGAAAAAGTAAAATTAGAACTCCAAACCTAGAAGAACGAGGGATTATTTGTATGCTAATGAAGATGATGAGTCTAAGGAAAGAGTTTAGAGTGAAAGTGTTTCTCATAAGTATGAGGGAAATTTTTTGTAAAAGCGGAAAAGGAAATATGTATTCATTCATGAATATTCAAGCATCATTTAATATAAACACTTCAATTGTTCCTCTAAAGTGAATGTGGTTATGTGAAAACATGCTACGAGGGTACCTATGACTAATTATTGTCTCTTTCAAACATTTATACATATTACTATGTGTTGATATAAGAGAAAGATACCAACATTCAACATACAAGGATTGCTTATAAAATGCCTAATAAGAATCACCAGTCAACAAATATTAGAGAGCATACAAGAAGTCAAGATACATTGAGTACAATAAAAGGTCTATGTTTGTAACTAGATTTTTTTTTTGATAAAGAAGGTAGGGAGAGGATCCTTAACTTGAAAAAATCATTACAACAAGATAGCATTACCCTAGGCCATTACAACCAAGCAACTGGCTAACATTTCATAAACCAACCATTCATCCTATAGCATTTACAAAATTTATTAAAAAATACTAAAAAAAATAGCAAAGAAACAATATAATTTTACACAATATAAAAAGATAGATTACTGTTGAAGGAAAACATAGCCATACCTAACAAGTGGCTTACTTAAACTATAATTAGTGAAAAAAATATACCTTTAAATGTTAAGTCAATAGATATTGTTACTATAATAGTTAACACACATAATCCTAAAAAAGTTCAAAAAGTTTTTAAAAGCCTGAATATCTCTAAATGCAAAGATAACCAAAACTATGAAAAACAAAGGAGCACCACATCTTTCAAGCTTTCTTCATGTCATTCCAAACTTTCTCCAATTTGTAGAGCTCATAATGATAGTTGGTGATGTCACTAGCTCCTTGGTTGTCATCCTTGTCACCCATATCTAATTCCTTGGTTTTTCTTTTTTCTTACTCCTACAAGTCAAAACACATAGAACCGATATTTCCTAGATCTCACATTGAATTTTGCAAAGGGTAGAAACAATGAATCATTCCTTGATGTTAGTTATTACTTCCTTAATAATTTTTTCAAGCGAGTCAATCCTACTTTACATACTATCTATGAAACTAATTAAATTGGGTTCAATATCCCACTAATAAATTTGGTACCAGATTCTAACATCATATCTGTCAAAATTGAGGTATTGAAATATCCTATCGTCATCGCAACTTTGACAAGTTGTCCTAAGAATCACAACAATGCTACATTGCAATGCAATAATTCCAATAGAATTACCATAAAAATATGGTACCAAATGTATTAGTGTTCTTTATCTTTTGTTTTAGTTTATCTATTTCTTTCTTCCCCTTATGCTCTTCTTCCATTATTTCATTTAGGCTCCCCTATCTATCAACCTCATCCACAGTGGGCTTCTCTTGGCTAGGATTCACAACTACTAAGTCCACCTTATTGTGAGTTTTATTTGATTTTATTTACATGTCCTCATACTCCCCATCATATATTTATTCATCTCTCTCCACATATTCTTTATCTTTAGAGTTGGTATCCTCACTATCATCTAACATTTCAGTTTTAGCTTCCAAGTATTTTAGCTACTTCAGCAACTTTCCTTTCCTTCTTGTCCTTCCTTGTACTTAATTACATTTTCTTTTAGATTTGTTCAAACCTCCTATCCATAGAGATGCACTCCTATTTTTTCTCTTTATTTCCAGTATTCTCATCTTGGCCAACCTCTTCCTTAGACCCTTGTTTATCAACATCTATAATTTCCTTTTAAATTTTTTTGCATTTATGATTAGGGCCTTGGGGACTATTGTAGGAAGATTGCTTCCACTTTTATAGGGTTCTTAGTGGAATAGAATCTTTAGGGGATAAATCATTAGGGTTTCCATATTTAGGCTTGAGGGCTCCTCAATACCCTCTTTTGGGTTGAGGTCTCAACGACAACAAGATTAATCTTCATGGGAGAGGTTGATTACCTAGATTCTTACAAAGGAACTAGTGCTAACATATTTCTTCCTAAAGGTGAGATTTTGGCCAAATGCATGAAAATATGAAAAAACATGGTGGTGGACAAATATAATCAGCCCCTAGTGGAGTGCAGCACTATCAAAACTAGGTATACTTCCTTTAATAGAAGAAATTAAGAAAAAAGATACATTTCCCTTTTCATTAAATAGGAATTTAAGAAGAGGAAAATGATATGCATAGTAAGGGTTGAAACATCCTTCATATTTGAAATACTTCATAACCTAGACAAAATCAATTGGGTAAAAGCACAGATTTGTGCCACCATTTATGATACCAAAACTTGTTTTGGTCAAGTCTCATTTCTCTATCAAAACTCTTTTTTTTTTGAAAAACTAAAAATACCCTTTTATAGATCTCAGATTTAATATCATCATTATATTATTTTTTGAGCATTTTGATTAGTTATAATATGTTATAATCTCAAAATATTATAAGTTGATATTTCAACATTTCAAAAGATGCTCCGTCAAAAATAAAAAATAAATACTAAATCATATCAAAAAAAATTTAAAATTATATTTATCTCTAGAGGAGAGAATCCTCTTCATGAATATGTAATTTTTTTTCAAGAAGGTATAGATTTGATAGGGAAGCTTTGACGGGACAAAAAAACTATTGGATTTTGAAAAGGTCAAACTTGAGTACTTATAACAAAGAAAATATACATCAAAAATAATTATTTTAAATTTTTTCACTAGTTATACATGTAATATATAATATATTTTCAAATAAAAACAAAAAATGATGATTTGCATATACTTGTTTGATGGGAACTACACCCCATATTTTTTACAGTAAAAAAAGGGACTTCAAAGTAAAATAAAATGAATAAATTCTTACTCAAAAAAATTATAAAAATTATAGACATAAAATTCATCCAATTATACACATTTCATCAGTTTACACCATCTTCATATTTTAAACACAAATACCATTTTTTTGTTATTAATGTTGAATTGTCACATTCTGATATCCCGTCTTTTTATAAAAGATGGATAGGTTTGTACTTTTACCCAATTGAAAAGGGAGTATGATGAAAAAAATATGTCGTGCCCTTTATTGGACCTTATTCTTTGCACCATCTCCTTGTTCTTGAAGAATTTCTTCATGTAGAGGTTGTATCTACCAAGGCCTTTTTGTTCAACCTGAGCCTCTTCATATTAAAGTCTGGCAGCTTTTGCAATAAACTCTATGGTTGCGACCAACTAAATACTTCCTATTGTAATTATTCCCTTGTGCCAGGAATTAGTGAACCTAGAAGAAAGTTTGTAGTTGAAAGCTCTTATGGCTTCAATGTAATTGCTCAACCTAGTTTTTTGAAAATAACTCCATATTTGTAGGTTTCGCTTTACCTCTATGTTATCTCCTTGCTCCACATTTTCCAATCCCACCCCTTGCCTAATTTTTCAATTCTAAAACCATTTATAGAATGTCTTTCATTTCCTTAGCTCTATCATCTTGGTAATTGGAAACTTTGTGCATTCTCATAACAAAAGATTTATTTTCACTAGAATCATTACTTTGAGAATCTTTTAGGTTCACAATTTTTTGCAATGTTTTAAAGAATTGCGAAAAATTATTAACCTTTATCATAAATGCAAAACCCCTTATAAAATTGATGTCCATATTTAATATTTCACATTGTTTATTATGTGATTCATTGCTTTCATCACTGAAAGGGTCTAGTATATTGATGAATTTTCTAGTGAATAATATATAGTCTAATTGAAATATACATTTTTTACATGTTCCAATATTTAATCCTTTCATGGATATGCATCATATTAACTTTGAAATGTGCGTTTATGCTTGTGGAATAATCCACATAATTATTAGATACAAATATCCTAGAGAATAGTTTATGGTCATCTGGACTAAACACCTAAGCAAGATTATAACAAAAACTAGTTTACTTATGTTCTTGGATTTAGATTTTATATTTCAAATAGTTTTTGGAAACTTTATTGTTGGAAAGTGTCTTGTAAATTATATGTTGTGTGATCCTTTAATTCTAAATTTATTGTTCAAATCTTCCTAGCAAGAGGTTAGAAAATGCAACTTATTTTATTATTTTATATAATCAACTTTTGTCTACTATGTGTAAAATAATTTTTATGATTGTTTACGTTAAAAAAAAATATATCTTAACTATAACATATCTTATGTTAAAATTTAGAGGAAAAATGATACCTACGTTATTCTCTAGTGTACATGTGAAATGATCCAACTAATCATTCTCAAAATCTACTATTGACAATGTTAGGATGATTGTTGATGGTTTCCTATGGGGGAGTATCCTAATAGTTATTAAAACACTTGGGGAGATTTTAAGAATAATTGACATGTTACACTCATGACTGTATTTTTCATTGATGTCAACATATTATTTTTTCTTTGAAAACTGACATAATACCAGATAGAGAACAAGGTCATACCAACTAAGTATTGATGATTAGCTCAAGTGTAGTTAAGGATGTGATCTACACTATGTCATGATGAAGTGGTTAAGTGTCCAAGAAGAGAGTCAAAGACATGCAAAAGATATGATTGATTTATAGAAGACAATAAGTAGACAATGTACTTAATAAGTATTTATGATAATTGATTTTTATCTATTTACTAAGATAGAATCATGATGAGTGTAGCTACATAGTGACATTAGAAAACTTGGTGATGACATCAGCAAGTGTGTAAGGTTCGAGGTTGCATGTGTGGAAAGTTATAGTCTATAAGTCAACAATGATTTGTAATTATGAAAAGATGTAATTGTTTTTAATACCTTATTAGGGTCCTATTATAATTAACCGAGAAATCCTCAAGGCTAACTCAAGGAATTGTTTTGAGGGTATGGTATAAAGGAACGATATTTTCCTTGTTTTGATGTATGGAATTCAAGTGTGATATATGCAAAGTATTTCATAAATGAGTAATTGATCTAAGGGATTATTGGATGAAAATTTGTTGATATGGTATCAAGATCAGAAGAGGTTGTATCTAGTTAGAGGAAAAAGGAACTCTGCATTTCTATTATTTTACAAGAAATAATAATATGCCTAGTTGGATAGTGATTTCAGTTCTCTTGTATCTTAAGTTTTTTAAATAGGGGGTCATCTTCCTTCCTCAAGTCCTAATAGAGTTGGCGCAACTCCTAACATGGTTGGAATCTTCTTACATCGATTCAAAGTTACCTAAAAAGAACTAATATGTATTTCATTGGATCCTAAAAGAGTCCATCCTCTAACAAGGAAATTTTATATTAGTATGTCATTTTATGGGTACCATCCCCATCAAGGATTTTTATGCAGGAGCATCCAGAGGTATAAGGGCAATCCTGTGTCACCCAAAAAAATGTACTTAGACTTAGTTTCTGTTTCATGTCTTTACAGTTTTGGATACCCATTTGGCTCAAATAAAGGTTCCAACTCTCATAGTTCAACTATCAGTGCATTTGAAAATCCAAAAAAAATAGGAGCATGCAATTTGGCCATCATTTTGGTGACCTATAAGGTGTGACTTGTCCAGATGAATGTAATTGAGATTTAGAGCATTCCAAAAAAAGAATCAGGTCAAAAGGCCACACGGTTTGAAAGTTATTGCAATTTTTTGGGTTTTGGAGACCTCCTAAGAATGCTTCAAAGTTAGGTTTGGGGCATTAAATGACCTCGAAAAGGGTCAAAAAATGGGGGACAAGCAAAGCTAGTCCATAGGGCTATAGAGTGCTTCGAGAGCTTTTCAAAAATGTAAACGGTTCATCAATCGGAGCTACGATTCAAAAGTTATGCCTCCCGAAAGTTCGGCTACCGTTTTTGGATTCTTCTAGATTTGCACCGACTTCTAACGCGGCTTCTGGAACCTTCTATTTTGTCGGTGGATGCCTACTAGCACTTTCTGGAATGTACTCCTAGTCCTTAACCCTCCGGGGTCTATTTAAGGAGATTTTTGGCATTGTAAAAGGCAATTCGGATTGGAGCTTGAGAGGAGGTACTAAAAGGAGAAATATTCTCCAGATTTATGCTATTGTAAGCCCGTAGGGCATGTTTTGAAGTTTATTTTCTCTGCATTGTTTGTACCAGCTTATTTTCTCAGTTAATATAATTCCCCCTTTCTATTGTGTCTATTCTGTTGTTGGGTTGTGTCCCCATCAAGTGGTATCAGAGCTGGTTTTCCTGAGTGTGTAGACAGACCGCCGACTGTGTGGTTGTGGGTTTGAGTTAGAAGATGCCTCCACAAAGAGAGTGTGGTGGAAGGGCTAGAGCTATTGATCCTAAGGAGGTTAGAGCCCTCCAGAGACAGGTACAAGCATTGCAAGAGGAGCTTCGTAGAGGAGCAAATATTGCCGCAGATGACAATAATGAGGATGACAATGAAGAAGAATTAATGGAAGCTGAAGGGGAAGTTCTGAATCCTGTAGAGGAAAGGCTTTTTAGGGCCATTACTAGGTTTGGGAAAAGACCTACAATTGAAGTGGGTATATTTTCGAGAAATTTGAAACCAGATGAGTTGATCGATTGGATCAATGCACTGGAAGAATACTTTGAGTATGAGGATATAAGGGACCTAGATAGGGTTAAGTTTGCAAAGGCCAAACTAAAAGGCCATGCCAAAATCTGGTGGCAAGAGGTTCAACTGGAAAGACTTAGAAGAGGAAAGGAGAAGATCACAAGATGGGATCGCATGATGGAAAAATTGAAGAAGCAGTTCATTCCTGTGGACTACGAGCTTGATCTGTTTAAGAAGATGCATGGGTTAAAGCAAGCAGGAAGATCGGTCCAAGAATATACAGAGGATTTTTACCGACTCCTGATTAGAGCGGGGCATGCAGAAGCAAATAAAGAGAAGGTTTCTCGTTATATTAGTGGGTTACGACCTAGCATCCAGGAGGAATTAAGTCTGGTAAGAATGACTAACGTTGAAGAAGCATACCAGTTTTCCCTACGAGTTGAAGAGAAGTTGAGTAAAAGGTTTGAAGGAAGACAAAGAGGGCGCGATCAAGGAGGAAGGGGAAGCGGTAGATCATCTGGAGGCCGCAATGAAACTCAAAAGAAAAATGAAGATGAGGGTACTAGCAGGAACCAGAGGAATGAGGGTTTCAACCGCTCCTGTGATAAAGATTTTGGAAATCAAAGAGGAAGAGGTAGAGGACGTGGACAAGGAAGAGGAGGCTTCTGTGGTACCTGTTTCCATTGCAATGAAGAAGGTCATCGTGCCTTTGAATGCCCTCAATGACAAGGAAGGACAGATAGGAGAGCTGAGGGCCAAGCTAGGGTTGCTCATGTGGATGAGGATGCACAATCATCACATTCAGAGGATGCAGAAAGAGGAGAGACCTTGGTAAATGAAAGAGTCCTACTAAGTGGTGAAAATGAACCAAGACAACGGAGAAGTTTGTTCCATACCAGATGCAAGTGTGAGGATAAATGTTCTGATGTGATCATTGATGGTGGTAGCACTGATAAATTGGTATCCGAAGAGATGGTCTCTAAGCTGAAGCTCAAGAGGGAGAAACATCCCCTGCCCTATCGGATTTCTTGGGTAAAAGATGATCATAAGGTCTTGGTAAGTGAACAATGTTTAGTAAAATTCAAAATTGGGAGTTACCATGATGAAGTTCTCTGTGATGTTATTTCGATGGATGTTTGCCATCTATTGTTGGGTAGACCATGGTAGTTTGATAGACATGCAATACATGATGGACATGCAAACACATAATCTCTGACAAAGGATGGAGTTCGCCACAAATTGAAGCCCATGAAAAAGGAAGGTGAAAAGGTATGTAGCAGTGCTAGGATTTGTCTTGTTGATGGAAGGAAGTTTTTAGATGGCATGAAACATCAGTGTATGTGCTATGCTTTGATTCCTAGGAAAGATAAAGAAGGTAGTAGTGAAATACCATTTGAAGTTTTAGATTTACTTGGAGAATTTGGAGATATTATCTCTGATAATGTTCCAGATGGATTGCCACCAGTAAGGCAAATCAGTCATCAGATAGATCTGATTCCAGGAGCTAGTTTGCCTAACAAGGCTGCTCACAGGATGACTCCTACTGAAACAGAGGAGCTAAATAGACAGGTTCAAGAGCTGTTGAGGAAGGGCTTGATTCGAGAGAGCCTGAGTCCATGTTTAGTACCTGCAGTACTTGCACCAAAGAAGGATGGAGAGTGGAGGATGTGTACAGATTCTCGAGCTATAAATAGGATAACCATCAAGTACCAGTTTCCTTTACCAAGGATGGATGATCTTATGGACTACTTGAGTGGAGCTTAGTACTTCACAAAGATAGATCTGAAGAGTGGCTATCATCAGATACGGATTTGAGAAGGAGATGAGTGGAAAACAGCCTTCAAGACCAAGGAGGGTCTTTATGAGTGGTTAGTCATGCCTTTTGGATTGACGAACGCCCCAAGCACCTTCATGCGGCTCATGAATGAGGTACTTAAGAAGTTCTTGGGAAAATTTGTTATTGTCTATTTGGATGATATTTTAATTTTCAGCAAGACTTTGGAAGAACATTTACTGCATATTCGTAGTGTCCTTGAAAGGCTAAGCGAAGAGAAACTGTTAATTAATCTAAAGAAGTGTGTCTTTGCAAAAAGGGAGTTAGTCTATTTGGGATTTGTTATATCACTTGAAGGTCTCAAAATGGATCCAGAGAAGGTAAAAGCCATCTTGGAATGGCCTACTCCAAGGTCTGCTACTGAGGTAAGATCATTTCATGGTCTAGTTAGTTTTTACAGGAAGTTTATTAAGAATTTTAGTGGCATATGTGCACCTCTAACTGATACAATAAGAGGGGATAGAAAAGAGTTCAAATGGACTGCAGCAGCTGCGAGAAGTTTTGAATTGCTGAAGAAGAAGGTGACTGAACAGCCTATGTTGGCACTTCCAGATTTTAGAAAAGTATTCCAGGTGGATTGTGATGCTAGTGGTAGCGCTATTGGGGCTATATTAAGCCAAGAAGGTAAGCCTATTGCATATTTTAGTGAAAAATTGAATGATGCAAAGAAGAAGTATTATGTTTATGATCAAGAGTTCTATGCAATAGTTCAGGCCTTAAAGAAATGGAGGCATTATTTATTGCCAAAGGAATTTTTTTTGTATACTGATCATCAGGCATTACAGTATCTAAATAGCCAAGGTAAATTGAATCAGAGGCATATGAAGTGGGTAGAATTCTTGCAGAGTTATACATTTGTGTTGAAGCATAGAAGTGGAAAATCTAATAGGGTTGCAGATGCATTAAGTAGGAGACAGTTATTGCTTACAACAATGTAGGTTGAAGTAGTTGGGTTTGATGAACTCAAGAATTTGTACCCCGAGGATCCTGATTTTGCTGAAGCATGGAAAGCTTGTAAAGAACCTGTTGCTGTAGATAGAACCAAGTGGTTAGACTATTTGATTCAGGATGGCATGTTGTTCAAAGGTAGTCAATTGTGCATTCCAAGGAGTTCCATGAGGGAAAATTTGATTAAGGAGAAACACAGTGGAGGGATGGCAGGACATTTTGGTCGGGATAAGACCATTGCCATTCTTAGAGAACATTATTTTTGGCCTCAAATTACACAGGATGTGAAGAAGTTTGTATAGAGTTGCCAGGTTTGTCAAGTTGCCAAGGGGTTTAGTCACAATACTGGCCTATACCAGCCATTGCCTATTCCATCAAGGCCCTGGGAGGACATAAGTATGGATTTTGTTCTTGGATTTCCAAGGACACAAAGGGGTAATGACTCAGTATTCGTGGTGGTTGATAGGTTCTCCAAAATGGCACATTTCATTCCATGCCACAAAACTCATGATGCTGTCCATATTGCAGACTTGTTTTTCAAAGAGGTGGTAAGACTACATGGTCTTCCAAGGAGTATAGTTTCTGACTGAATTACTAAATTTGTGGGGTATTTCTGGAGGACATTGTGGAAGAAGTTGAGAACAGACTTGAAATTCAGTTCCACGCATCACCCACAGACTGATGGCCAAACAGAAGTGGTAAATAGAAGTCTGGGCAATTTGCTGAGATGTTTAGTTGGAGATAAGCCCAAGGGATGGGATTTGATTCTACCATAGGCAGAGTTTGCTTATAATAACTCTATAAATAGGAGTACTGGAAAATCACCATTTCAAATTGTATATGGAAATAGCCCAAGGACTGCACCAGAATTGAGGAAGATAGAACAAGGGGAGAGAACAAGTGCTGAAGCTGAGGAATTTGTTGAACACATCAAGCGTCTACATGAGGAGGTTCAAGCACACATTATCAAGATGAATCAAGAGTATAAAGCTAGGGCTGATGCAAGGAGAAGACATAAGGAATTCCAAGTAGGGGATCTAGTCATGGTGCACTTACGAAAAGAAAGATTTCCAGTTGGTACTTACAACAAGCTGAAAATGAAGAAATTTGGCCCCTGCAAAATTTTGAAGAAACATAACTCAGGAAATGCATATGAGGTGGAGCTACTAGATGGTATTCACATTTCTCCCATTTTCAACATTGCAGATTTAACAGAGTATCATGATGACGGTGCAAATGAAGAGCTGGTTTTAGAGCCATGTCCAATTCCTGCTTCTAAGAAGGAGGAGATAGAAGACATTCTAGATCATTGTGTGGGTAGGAGTACCAGAAACAGGCAGTATGAAGAGTATTTGGTCAAATGGAAAGGACGACTGATCGAGGACTCAACATGGATTTCAGCAGCTGAGGTTTCCCATTTGGGATTTCCTCTACCATCCATAAAGTGACAGGGTCACTTTTCAATCTACCCTGGGTCTCTGATGTAGGAGCATCCAGAGGTATAAGGGCAATCCTGTGTCACCCAAAAAAATGTACTTAGACTTAGTTTCTATTTCATGTCTTTACATTTTCGGATACCTATTTAGCTCAAATAAAGGTTCCAACTCTCATAGTTCAACTATCAGTGCATTTGAAAATCTTGAAAAAATAGGAGCATGCAATTTGGCCATCATTTTGGTGACCTAGAAGGTGTGACTTGTCCAGATGAATGTAATTGAGATTTAGAGCATTCCAGAAAAAGAATCAGGTCAAAAGGCCCCACGGTTTGAAAGTTATTGCAGTTTTTCGGGTTTTGGAGACCTCCTAAGAATGCTTCAAAGTCAGGTTTGGGGAATTAAATGACCTTGAAAAGGGTCAAAAAATGGGGGATGAGCAAAGCTCGTCCATAGGGCTATAGAGCACTTCGAGAGCTTTCCGAAAATGTAAACGGTTCGTCAATCGAAGCTACGGTTCAAAAGTTATGCCTCCCGAAAGTTCGGCTACCATTTCTGGATTCTTCTAGATTTGCACCGACTTCTAACGCGGCTTCTGGAACCTTCTATTTTGTCGGTGGATGCCTACTAGCACTTTCTGGAATGTACTCCTAGTCCTTAACCCTTTGAGGTCTATTTAAGGAGATTTTTGGCATTGTAAAAGGCAGTTCGGATTGGAGCTTGAGAGGAGGTACTAAAAGGAGAAATATTCTCCAGATTTATGCTATTGTAAGCCCGTAGGGCATGTTTTGAAGTTTATTTTCTCTGCACTGTTTGTACCAGCTTATTTTCTCAATTAATATAATTCCCCCTTTCTATTGTGTCTATTCTGTTGTTGGGTTGTGTCCCCATCAGATTTCCCCATGGTCAAAGGTTCCCTTGTAAATATATGTAGTGTTCTTTTGTATGAGTATCTTCTTATTGTTTTAGATTATATTGGTCACATAATTAAGGATTAACAATGTTGGTAATTTTTTAATTAGTCAGATAATTGATTCACCCCCACCCCTCTTAGTTATCCTGATTGACTTTACTTGCTAACAATTGGTATTCAAGCCTCACATCTTTGAAGAAAAGTCTTAATAGCTTTTGGAGATTAATGGTGTGTCAGTTGAGATAAGAAAGTCCTAAATTTGATGGAGTTAAATATAGAAAGTGGAAGGAGAAGATGAAGACACATTTTTTTATGTATGGGTCTAGGGTATAGGCTGATGACAAAGAATGAAAGGGAAATTGTGGAAGAGAACAAACTTGAGGAATGAAATGAAGTTGAAAGAGATTTTTTTATGAACAATATGCTTGCTAGAGAGGCATTATTGTTAGTTCTTTTTAAGAATGAATAGAGTCAAGTAAAATCATTAGAGACATCCCATAAAATTTGGACAACTTTAGAGTCTACTTTTGAAGATGGTAAGAAAGATAAAATAATTAGACTACAAAATTGGATATATTTTTTTCAAGATTTTAAAACAATGGAAGATGAATCTATGAGAAGCTATGTTGGTAGAATATCTAAAAGTATTGTAGGAATTCAATCTTGTCAAAGATTTAAAGATTAAGATGAGATTATATGGAATATTTTATAAAAAAAATGATACCACCATTCAAACAAATAGAGTAGATGATTGAGAAAGTGATACCTTGTGATGATAATTTTACCTAAGAGGATTTACTTAGAAGGTTGGAAAAAGAAAAAGTGAGCTTGAAGAAATTTGGAAAATTGCCCAAAGTGGAAACTATAATACCCCAAAATGGGCTCATGGCCATGATACCAATTCTGGTCTATCTAAATCAATTCTAAAGTCCTATTTCACTAGGCAAATTCTTATTCTACTTTTTGCTACTTGACTTAATTGTCAAATGCTTAAAACCCTAATCCACATTAATCAAACTCTTTATTTAATTCATGTAGTATTGACTCATATTAGTCACATTAAACCTATTGATTAAGATTTAATTTAATTATTAAGTATTTATACTTTAATTAAATTAAAATGTCACCTAAGGCTACTGTACTATGGAATTCAATTTATTTAATGTAATAAATAAGCCTATTTTAATTAATTAAATGAAATTATTTAATTAAATAAAAAAGCTATTTCTAATTAATTAAGCAATGTTATTTAATTAAATAGGAAGGCATTCCTAATTAATTAAATGAAGTTATTTAATTAAATAAGATAAGTATCTCTAATTAATTAAATAAAATTATTTAATTAAATAGAAAAGGTATTTATGAGAGCATATCTCATTTTATTAAATTAAATATTCTTTCTAATTCTTCTCTTTAGTTCAAAAATGGAAATTCCCAGTTCACTGTTGATCAAATTAGAAGTGACCCAAATCACTTGCTTTTGCACTAAAGTCTATTTGAGTTGACTGACTCTTACACTTAGATCTGAGTTAGTTAACTCCCTTTAATTTGGGAATCTTCCACCTTAACTGAACCTCATCTTCAATCTTGACCATTGATTGAAATCAATCTCAACCGTTGATGGATTCCAGGAAAATCTATTTAAGAGATCCTCATTTCTTCATTTTGAGAGGATGAATTGAATTGCTATCAAAGTGCTATTGAAATTCATACTCACATTTGTTCACATTTGCTCATATTTTCCATACATTTGCATCCTTGGTTTAATTTCATTTAGTATAATATGCATATGATTAATCTAATTTCCTTCACTTGTTCTTAGATTACATTGCATATCCTCATTTAGAATACTTTGCGCATTCATCTAGACTAGTTGCGTTTTTTTAAATCCTTCATTCTTAAAGGGTCTGGTTGCTTGCACCTTGATTCTGAGGATATTAATAGGAAAAATTCCTTTAGATAGAAGGCAACAAGTCACTTTGTAGGGAAAATCTTGGGTGAACAATCTCATGTTCATTCCAGGATGAATCTGCATACAATGACTGTGTTGAAGTGTGTGTGTTAATAGAGGCCACATATTCATGCATACAGAAACAACTTTTAGTGCATTAAGTGCTCATCCTTCTTTATGAAGAAGTGCAAGTACCAGTAGAGACTATGTTGGTAGCAACAGATCCAAATTTGAGGAGGATATAAGAATTGAAGAATGAATTGCCCCACTTGTAAGAAGAGAACCAAATGGCAAGAGAATTTTTAAATGTTGTACTTGTAATGAACTGGGTCATTATTCTTCTAAGTGTCATAAAAGAGAAAAAAACAAAAGTAGAATTTCAAACCTAGAAGAACTAGAGATTTTTTGTATGCTAATGAAGATGATGAGTTTGAGGAAAGAGTTTAGAGTGAAAGTGTTTCTCATAAGTATGAGGGAAAAGTTTAAGAATGGGGGAAAAGAAAATATTGTCTAGCACAATGGGGGAGAGATAGTATGTTTATGTTGATGTTTATAGGGTAGAACTTGTGTCACCATTTATAAAGAGAAAGGATCTCAAAATGCAATTGTTCAACTTTAATGACATAAAAAATGATATTTATGTTTAGAATTTGAAGATGATGTAAACTGATGAAATGTATAGAATTGGATGAATTTTATGTCTATAATTTTTATGAGTAAGAATTTATTCATCTTTTAAAATTTTGAAGTCCCTTTTTTAATTATTAAAAATATAGTGTGTAGTTCCTATCAAACAAGTATATGCAAATCATCTTTTTGTGTTTTGATTTGAAAAACATTTTATAGATCACACGTATATGTACGGAACAAAATAAGAAATAATTAGTTTCTATGTATATTTTCTTTGTTATAAGTAGTCAATTTCAACTTTATTCGAATCTAATATTTTTTTCCTCTCGTCAAAACTTATAAATTATCACATATTATAAGTAATCAAATTGCTCTAAAATTTATATAATGATAATACTAAATCTGCAATCTATAAAAGTATATTTTTAGTTTTTCAAAATAATTGAGTTTTGATAGAGAAATGATATTTGACCAAAACAACTTTTTGTATCCTAAAAGGTGACATAGATCTATACTTTACTGTACATAATAACTACTGATGTCGATGAGGAGAAACATTAAAAGAGAGACACCTGTGAAAATTGATGACTATCCATGAAAGAATAAGAAAGCACATATAGAGTTGTATTACTATTGTTCTTAAGAGTTTGAGTGTGAATCACTAATGTCAATGCTAAGAAAGAGAAACCATAGAAAGAGAAGTTTTCCTATGAGTTTTAGATTTGAATAATGAAGAGGATTTAAAGAGGAAAGAACAAAAAAAAAATAGCAACAACAAAAACATTAGAATTTGTGTCAAGGTATTCTTCTAGAACTTAGTTGTTTTTCATCTATGTTGCCATCAATATCAAAGGAGGTGATAATTAGCATGAATACTAATGGTTTTCCTTAGAGGGAGTATCCTAATAATTTCTAGAAAACTTGGGAGATTGTTAACATGATTGACATACTGCACTCATGATTGTGCTTGTTATTGATGTCAACATAACATTGGTTCTGTAAAGACTGGTAGAGTAGGAGACAGAGAATGATGTTGTATACACTGAGTATTGATGATTAGGTAAAGTGGGGTTAAGGATGTGTTGTAGATTGTGTCTTGGTGAAGTGGTTAAGTGTTCTTGAAGGGAGTCAAAGACATGAAAAAAATATGATTGATTTACAATAGATAGTAAGAAGACAAACTACCTCATAAGTGGTTTTTGATGATTGATTTTATCTCTTTACTAAGATAGATACATGATGAGCACAGTTAAACGATGATAGTAGAAAATCATATAATGACATCACACAAGGTTTAAGGTTGTGTGTATGGAAAGTTCTAAATATTTTGAGATGATAGTGACTTGTAATTGGGAAAAGATGTAATGTTTTTTAATATCCTAATGAGGTTGTATTATAATTAATTGGGAATTCTTCAAGTCTGACTCAAGGAATTATTTTGAGGATATGGTATAAAGGAAGGATATTTTCCTTGTTATGATGTATGGAGTTCACATGTGATATCTAAAGTATTTGGCAAATGCAAGTAATCTAGCCAAGGGATTATTGGATCCAAAGTTGGTGATCTGGTATCAAGATCAAAAGAGGTTTGGTCCATTTAGAGGATAGAGATGGAGATATAAATTTATATTATTATCCAAGGAATAATATAGAGACCGGTTGAATATTGAGTTCAGTGGTCTTGGACATTGGGTCCATCTTCCTTATTTTAACTCCTAATAGAGTTGGCACAACTCCTAAAAGGGCTGCAATCTCCTAACATGGATTCATAGTCTCCTAATAGGGACTGATATGTACTAAATGTATTTTATTCTCCTAATAGATTCCATCCTTTAACAAAGAAATTTTATAGTAGTACATCATTTTATGGGTACTATTCCCACTTGGGTTTTCCCTCTAAACAACGGTTTCCCTAAATAACATATTTGGTGTTATTATTTATGAGTATCTTCTTGTGGTTGTTGGTTATATTGTTCACATGTTTAAGGACTAGTAAGGGTGATCAATAATTTATTAGTTGGAAAACTAATTCCCCCCCCCCTCCCCCTCTTAGTTATCATGGTGGACTTTACTTTCTAATAGAATATTACCTAACTTTTTCTCTTGATAAGGGAATATTTACCTAAGTTTCTATACGATTAAAGGTTAATAAGGGGTATTTGTTATTTTTACATCTATGGGCACATGCCAACCTTTTGTCAAGCCTAGTCAATTAATATTATGATATTCAAGTAATAGATTGATTGATAAGAATTTTTTCTAGGATTATCTAATGACATCAAGAATTCAAATACAAATTATATTCTATTTAGATAAAATTGCAAAATTTCTAAAGTAGATTCTTGACAAAGCTACGCGTGAAAACATTTCTTACAATATTATATGTATTATAAAAATATAAAGTTATCTTAAGAGTATTGATATTTACAAAGATAAGGAAAATTCTAGCTGATATTATGTATTACAAGGAGATAATATATTAACATTTATACATAATTTACAATAATAAATTATTTTCAAAAATATATATCTAATACTAAATGATGTTAAATGGCATGGAGAACTATGTTATATTTTACAAAAAAAAAAGGAAAATTGATGCATCAAGGAAGTAACTTGAAAATGTTATTTATTTATATTAGACTATGACACATGAAAAGATTCAAGAACTTGGCAATAGCATGTGCATGCATACACACTAAACATCTTGTCTTTATTAGAATACATTATCGATTTTATTATAAACTACTTACTCATTACATACCATTATATGTTGTCAAAACAATATTGAGATATTAATTTTATTTTGTCATTAGGCTTGATACTAAAAAATATTTTATTAAAATATAAATGGAAAGGTATTGAAGGAAATATTGAATTCTTGACATTACAAAAGTCTCAATATATTGTCTAGGTTTTAAGTCTAAAAATCTACATGATTATTATGAACCTAATGCATTAAAATATTATATATATATTTTGAAGGACCTTATGGAATAAATTATTCAAAAACAATTCAAACCATCTTTATTTTTGAACAAGAATCTATAGGCAATGCAATCATCCTTCTTATTTTATTCAATCTGTAGAGGATAGAATATAATATTAAGTTTTATCTATGAATAACTAACATTTTCTTTCTTTAAAATAAGAAATGATCTATATCATATAAATATTTTAAATATTTTTTTCAGACCATTATTATCCTTGTTCACTAATTTTTCCTAAGTAGTTTCTAAACCTTGTTGAACTAATTAGTCAAAAAGAGCATTCATTACTCTTTCTATTCATAGAAAGAACTTTTAAACTATTGATCATCATATTAAGACATTCTTGATGTGGTTTCCTTAGAATTACAATAATAACCTTGTGCCTCATCTATGGTTCAAACATAATGATCATTGTATTTTCTATAATATATTTTCCTTAATAAAAAAATGACACTAATAATGGTCTATGCTCTTAAATATATAGTTTTTCAATGATTACACAAAAAGTGTAATGCCAAAAATTACCAAATCAAAGTACACCTAATAATTAAATATCTTTTTTTCATTTTAATCTAATTTTTTTGTTTATATAGCTATAGGTCTCAGTACTTAGAATATAAATGTAATCTATATTTTGTGTATGTATTAAAATTACTATTATTATTTATTCAAGTCAAATTTAACATTTTTCTTTAAAAAAATTCAAAATAGCCTAATTTAGTATTCCACAAAAAAAAAACATTAACTTCATATTTTTATTGCATATTAATTAGATTTCAATAAACATTCCAACAATCAAGA
This sequence comes from Cupressus sempervirens, assembly GCA_028749045.1. NCBI lineage: Eukaryota > Viridiplantae > Streptophyta > Pinopsida > Cupressales > Cupressaceae > Cupressus > Cupressus sempervirens. The sequence goes on from CM053790.1 coordinate 600,152,665, forward strand.
TTTTACAATGAGACTTTAAAAGAGATAAATTATCATTATTTTGATATTCTATATTTTTAATCTTTATTGAATATCCATGTTTTCAAATCTTTTACAAAAAAAATTTACCTTTTAAATTTTTAACCATACCATCTATCAAAGATAAGATAGAACATATTACATTCATCTTCTACAATATGTAAGTAGATATTCTCCTAGCACTTTCTACCAAAAATATTTGTAAATAATTACTTTTACAAAAATAACTTTCACATCTAATCTTCCTTCTAAGAAGTATCATAGACACAATTTACATTTAGTTTGGAGACTCACCCACACCTTTTGCAACAATTATTCATCTACCACAAAGGCGACACATATAGAAAATCAATAAAAACTATTCAATACTAAGCTTTAATAAATTCACAAGTACCCTAAAATAAAGTACCCTAAAATAAAGTATCATTTCCCATGGAAGCTCACCTCCAATCTATAACCCTCTCTTGAGGAAACCCCCAAGCTGGGGAATCTTCAATAGGTTTGGAAATACACAATTTACAGAAAAATAAAAGATTTAATTTACACAAATGGCACAACAGTTCACATAACTCTTAAACCCAAGGCTTGTACATAGGAGCACCAATTGTGAAACTAATAAGGTGAAGAGAGAGCCACCATGCAATAGAATAAAAGTATTCCTTCATAAGTCTTTCACATATATCTTCACATGCCTTCACATGGATTTCACATAAACTTTCACTCAAAATCAAGATTTCACTCGCATCCATTATGCCCCCCAAGAACATGTAGCATATGGGGCACATAAAACCATTATGTTATCTCTCTCCTTCTCATGGAGAGACTCTCTACCCAAATGATTTCCTCATACACTTCACCCAAACATGTTTTCTTCACTCCCAAGGGCGATGCTCAACTTCTAACACCTATACAACATTTTGTAAAATCAAAGGATTATGACAAGAAAAATTATATGAATGTGCCATATTAAAGTACACCACAAGCACATCCACAATACACTATTTTGCAGCACTCCAAAAGAAAATGCAACACTACATGTCAAACATTATTCCAACATTTAAATTAATTTTAAATCCACATGATAGGAGTACCAACCTCACTTACGAGATTTTACAAAGGTTGGTGTGAGCTCTATCCTACCCAAGATTCCTCTGATTCCTTCCCAAACCTTCTCTCTTTTCCTTTAGTGAAACTTCCCCAAGAATTCCTATATTTTACTAAAATATATTTTTTACTGTCTCTAAAATTGGAGAGCAAAAATATCCTCCAATTTCTTTAGAAACCCCTATAATAAGCCTCCAAAATACTCTCAGCTACCACCATCATGGTGGTAGATCTCATAAGTGCTTTTCTTTTGGTCTTGTCTCCTCATCATGAGGGTAAATTTCTTAATTTTGGAAAAATGGAAGCCTTTTATTACACCCAAAATTTGTCACTCTCTTCTAAGGAACTTTTGAAGGATCATCATTATGTTTTGGGAAGTTTAAATGGACTAGAAAAAACACCTAACCCATAGTACACCCACGGGACAAGTTATTTTAATAATTATGCACTAGGGTCAGTTTTTACTATCCAAAAGTCCACCAAGATTTGTCCTGCCAAATTGGGTGATGGGACAACCATCATTTTTCTCTTAACAAGAAATTTCACCCAGTTCTCATACATGGTTACTCCTCTACCTACTCAGCTCACTTTGGCATGTCACATCACATTACATATATTGATTAACACCACATTACACATCACATTAAAAAAAAATTTATTCTACAAGGATATTCAAAATTACATTTAAGAAATTACATATTTCATTCCAATATAATTTACAAGTAAAAAAAATTACAATTTGGTTATGTCCCTCAATTGGGCCAACCATGGATTGACAAGGAATCACACAACAATTCACACATAAATGGTCCTCCATAATGTCCTTTGTTATACTATATACACACTCATAAAGTGAATTAATATTCCAATAAATTGCATATGTATTTACATAATGTGTAGGAAATTAAAATATTCACATAATTAATTTCACCATTCTTCCAATTGATAAAGCTTCCAATATACAAAATTTAACATAACTTAATTCACATTAGAAATCACAATCACATAACATGAATTTAATTACCCTTTTACTAAATCATTCCATATAGGTTGTATTCATCACATTATCACATTTACTCAAATATATTAACCATGTAATCCAACTATTGGAAGTATTCATTTATCACCAAGAGATAAGAAATTGTAAGATGAGGTGCATAACCATAATCCATTCATAGTTTAATCTTAATTTCATATTATGTATTTAATTATCATTTTATAATCATCCTAATAATTTCATACATATCATATTTTTAAATTAGGATACCTACGTAATGATGTTAACATAAATCTTCTAATCAATCACATAAGAAAACATTACATCCTATTACATCAGTATAGCCTAAATTAGAAAACATCCGCATAGTTGATGGTAGTTTTTTCATGCCACATCAGAATGTCCACATGTCATAACTATCTTAATGGTTTGCACATATTTAACATTTTCCATTTAAATTTACCACACAAACTCTTCTATACCCAATAGAATTCCATATACAATTCATGAATTATCTAACCGTTTGAAAAGGAATGTATTCATAAGATTGGGGTTTTTATTGAGTGCATAAAATGAGGGATCTTATATCCTCCCCTCAAGAGGAGGGTTCTTATCAAAAGGTATTGTCTAGTAGTGCTTTCTATTTATATACTTAACCTACTTGACTACTTACAAATAGACCTAGGTACTAGTTATCTTATTTACCTAGGACCACTTCTAATAAGGTACTCCAAATTAGTAAGGGATAACCAAGGTGCTTCATCATTTGTGACATCATTAATTAATATAACTATTGTGGATTTTTTTTTTGTATCATTATATATTGCATATATAATTAACATATAATTCATATAACGTTTAGAGAAACTTACATGTTTAACAACTAGAATAATATAATACACCATTCTATTACTCCATGTGAGATGTTTGGCATTTTGTTAAATACATAATAATAATATAAATAATTAATTAGCTACAAAGGATCTTAACTCAGGGATCCTTTTCCAAGAAATCACCATATTCAAATTAAGAAACCCACCATCCATCATTGGAATCAAAATGCACTTTAAAACATTTAACCATACATGATGCCATTGATATTCAACTTCACAAGTGATTTTCAAGAGAGTTGTGGTGCTCATTTTGGAAGAGCCGTCCACCATTCTATTTGAAGTCTAGATATTTTTTCCCTTTTTGTGCAAGATTTTAACAACGAGTCATATTCATGGCAAGGTTTCAATTGTTAATTTTCTATCAAAAAATAACAAAGGATTTTTAAAAACAAACTTAGAAGCTTTTTTATTTAAACATGAATATTTAGAATCGTAGTGAATATGATTGTGAAGCCTAGAGGCAAAAATCTGAAAAGACCAATGAAATAGATTGAGAGTGAGATATTAGAAGTTGTGATCTATCAATAGATCCCCTATTCATTTATGGATTTCATGGACACATTCAAACCATGGAATGCCCTTGCCAAATTGTTTTGTATAAAAGTTGTGCATAGTTATAATAAAAATAATAGTAAGACAAGTGTGGAAATCTGTGGTGTATTTTACTATGTAAAAATGGAAACACTTTTGATTGAGACCTTTTATCCCTCCTTGGCGTGGTGTGATAAATTACAACCTTTTATATTTAATTAATCAAATCGAGGGTTTTTCTTTATCAGACTTTTCTCAAACCTCTCTATCGGCAGCAATTTATATGTTTTTCTTTCCATTTATTCTCTTAATCTCACCAATCCTATTTTAAATCCATTTTTGACTATTTTATATGCATATATCACCTTTTTTATTTGATTCTATATTTTTTCATAGATCTAGAGATAATTTTTGGCCCTATCATCTCAATTTGAAGGATGAGGTCACCCCTTTCTTGGGATAAGGGATGAGGTAATTCCATACCCAATTGATAAGGGACAAGGTCATCCCTTATCTAGTTCATTTTCCCGAAACTAATTTGGGTGTGATGTTAAATATGACCTTTCCTACCTTGCCAAGTCAACCCATCTCAAGGTTTTGTCAAAAATATCTATAAAGGTGTTCCTTCTTCCACTATTTGGGTATATCTTACTCACATAAGCTATCCATGATTTATATATCTATAACTATATTCAATCAAATCTTGAGAAAGAAAGAAAGACATTTTGTATCCTCCTCCCTAGCTCTAGCATCATTGTGGAATTTTTCATTAAAAAAAACATTTGTCATGAAGGCATATTAAAATCATCAACAAAAGCTAGACTTATTTTTTAATGATTTCCTTTTAGTTTGTCTAGTGAATTGAAACTATTGCATTAATATAATTGCTCATATATCAAATTCAATTGCATGAATGTTGTTATGATATTCTATACTATTAAAATTTATTTTACTAAAATACTAGCTTTTCTTTATTAGTTCTTATTGAAATTTTAGGTTTATTACTCAACCATATCTTGGCCAAGACAAGCCTCTCCCACTAGTAAAAGTTACCTCTGTATTGTGCTTGGGTGCATTTAGTGGTGGCTAAGTCTGATTTGGAGATCTAGGGTTTGAGGTTACAAGTAGAACTTGGAATATCAAATATTTTTGTAGATTTAAGGTAAGGTATGAAATTTTACCTTACCTAGGTCATCCTAACCTTCAATTAATCCCTATCTAGAGACCTTCAAACTCTTATATTTTTATGGATTTCAATTTCTAGCTCCTAGTTTCTTCTCAGTTCAAGGATGGTCTCAAGCTATACCCCATCTTTACCTCAACTTCATCTCATCCCTTACATAATTTTATCTTAGATAGAGAAATTCATATATATATTCAACCCTCTAGATTTTCTAAGTTTGAAGATATAAGATTGTACAATGTAGATCTCCAATAGTTTTAGTCTTGGACATAGTTTTACATGTTTTTAGGTTTATATCTTAGTTCAAAACTATTCCCTTCTTTTTCATTCCCATCTCTTAATTTCTTACATACATTTTTATCACATCTTCATAACTTATGATCAACACTATGGAAGCCTCATCAGTTGCAAAGATAAGTTCCCATGATTTGGCCTTTTTCTCTTAGTGACTTTAGCTAGATCTATCTTGTAGGTTTTTGCTCTTCTTCTCAATTCCCAATTTTTATGGAGGATAGTGCACCCTATTTAATACTTTACGCATATTAAAACTTTTCACTAATCCAAATTTATTACTATATTGCAATCAAAATGAAGGTTACTAGACTACTATCTATTTATTTGTAGAAAATATTATTTGAAAATAAATGCATAAATTTTAAAACATTTATTATGTAATCGTTTTTGGAATTTTTCCTTAACTGTAATATTTTTTACATAATATTGTTGGTTTTATTTTTTAATCTTTAAATTAATTATCCACAATTTTCAAAAAAGACTAAATTTAAAATGATGTACAATTTTAAAATTAGACGATAATATATATTACAAACCCTTAAATCTAATATTAGTTCTTCAAAAAAATATAATATTAATAAAATGATAACATAAAATAAATATTAGAAAATAAAAGGATTTATTTAATCCATTATTTAACTCATTGGTGATAGTTGTAATTTGTTTGTGATTTTTAATTTTGAATAAATCATCTAAGAAGATCGAGAAGGAAGAGGAAGAGGGAAAGGATGAAGAGGAGGAGAAGACAAAAGTAGATGACAACTTAGAGGATGAAGACAACTTAGAGGACAAAGAATAGGGTGAAGAAGAAGATGAAGAGGAATATATATATGAAGAGGGGGGAGATGAAGAAGAGGAAGTACAACGAAAGGAATAAAAAGACAACATCGAATGCAAAGAACCTGATATATCTTTCCATTGACTAATAATGGTAACTATGTTAGAAGCAAGTGATAGTTATATTGATTAGATGAGTTATCAAAACCATATCAAGTTCTACATTTAGTACCTTTATTTAAATACATTACAAATGTTACATGCTCTCCAAATTTCTTGGTGCTTATTTATTTTAACATATTATTCAATTTGAATGATATGCATAAACCAAGATCTATTTCTTGATTTTGTTTTTGTCAAATTAAGATTGGTACATGTATTATTTGAAAAACAAATGCTTATATTTCTATCTATAATAAATTTAATAAAAAAATTCTATTCTTTTATTGTGGACATGATTATAATGTTTTATGTATGCTTCAAAACTAAAATTGATGTAGGATAGGAGTCATGTAACTATCCATTTTCTTTTTTCTTTTCTATGATTGGTTTTTCTAGTAACTATCCAATATAATAATCCCTTCTATACCTATAATGAAAAAACATCAGCACACCCGACCCTTTTTGAATATGAAACAACTTTCTAATGCAATTTTTTCAAGTACATTTAGTAAATTGATGACATTTCACAAGAACACATTTATTTTAACAATAGTTTGATTCAAGTAGGGTAAATGAAATTTTCTCTTATATAGAGGTCCTATGTACTTGAAACATCTATATCATATTTTTCTTCTATAATAGTCATATTCGTCTAATTTCCAACATCAACACCTTCTTTAAACTCTACAATGACTCTTCCTTTTGTAACTACCTCCTCTAATAAACATCTACTTCCAATTATGTTCTAATAGATATTCATAACCTGTTTATATGTCAAGACTATTCCATATGATATAAATGTATTATTATGCCTTCAAAATTGCTCCTTAAAATTAGCAACTTAACTGGATTAAATAATTTTATTTTCTATCTACTAAGTAGTAGTCATCTAACAAGTCAATGACATAATCTTTGTAGAGCACTAGTTATGTAATAAGATATTTGAATAGTAGAATTCATTGAACTTAAATCTTGAAACTGAAAAGTACTCTGCAATAATTAGTTCCCCTACAACAATGAATATTACGTCGAATACAATAAGTATGGTAAAAGTGTACATATCAACACATATTACACTTGCACTAGGCAATGATAGTGTGCAATTAGAAGAAAACACGAGGAAAAAGCAATAGAACTGCTTCTAATAAAACCAAACCGTACACATGGAGTGATTCTTGTTCCATTATTACAGTCTTCTGTTCATCTAGCAACGCTCAAATAGTCTATTGCACATAGCAGACACACATGAGTAAGCTTACATTAGAATATAAAATGACCTGAAAAGAGAGATCAATGGGCAGGTGAGGGGACGACAAAGCTGAAGAGCAGGCAGTCTCTGAGGCTTCCCTTGAGATAAACATAGTTGCGTAGCCTTCTCCAACACTCTTACGGATGCCACATTCTCTGGAAGAACCAGAGCCTCAATCCTCGTTACTCCTTTCAACTCATTCAATGCAATCTTCAGAGCAGTGATAACAGCTTGAGTTTTTACACCCATCCTCCAGTACTTTCTAGAGATGGCATACCCCACCTCTGCTCTGCAACTGTTCCTCACACTCCCTCGCTTCAGCATAATGTGCCCAATTGCCTTGTTATTGCCTTGGATGCAAATGGCCTTAAACCATGGATGAGGAATCACCACGTTCGCAACATACTCTCTTGCCTCTTGCTTAGACATGAAGGGCTCCCAAGTCATAAAGCGAGTAACTTCCTCAGTTGTACTTGCACTGCCCTATCACCCATTGCTATCCAACAAATCTCTCTCCAATGGGCTATCCAACAAATTTCTCTCTTCAATAAACTTAAAATCAAAAGTAGAAGAGAAAGTTTCTTACTTCACTCTTGTATCTTAGTGCAGTATGGCTTGACTTGTGACAAGTGTAAGCTGCAATTTATAGGACGATAAAATGTTTAATGCTTACAATTGCACATTGTTCACATGTTACTATGACAAAATTTTGTCCAATTGTAATCGATCTCTGTTTGAACGGATGAGATTCTGTGTTGTAAAGCAAAGTGACTCTCTAGGGGAACGCTTTTACAAAAGTTCCCAATTCCCTTATCACTCTAAGGAGATGATACCAAAATATGGAAAGTGGACATACGCTTCCACTTCTCTTTTATTCTTAGCTCGTTGATAACAATATCCGGACGAGTGCTAAAATTTCTTTCGCATGCGCAGTTTTAGATATCAGCCAATGGTAAGGATACGGACGTTCCAAGATTCATTCCTGCAACAATTTGATCTCTAACATCACTTAAATGTAATTTCCACATTTCCCAAGTGAACGCTCCTTTTCATTCGGGGAATACTTCGAAATTGTTTTTTCGCATCTTTTATTCTACACACGATTATATTATTTTTTCTCCACTTCAAAAGTAAAACTCGGGAAAGGATATAATTGATTCTTTCTAGTTTCCCTTTTTCTTTCCAACGATTGGTTATTTCAGTCCATTTTACGGACATATTATCGTTCTTTTAAAGCCGAAAGTCATAACTTGTTTATATAGCGGGACAGGCTAATCTCCATCTAAAATGTACTAAAGACAAAACAAAGTCAAACTTTTTAATTTTCCAGATTCACAAGAACACACTGTTCTTTTTCTAATTTTCTTATTGTTTTCGACTACAAACTATGCAGATCATGAAGATCAAACACTGAAATTTTAAGAAAAATCCATGATATTTTTTGATTTTTTCAAAATTGGTCGACTATACAGTTTGGATGGAGGGTAGCCCCATCTTTATATACCTTTGGAGCACCTCAGGAATCAAGATCTATTGTACACATTATTTTTAGTTATGTAGAAGAATGTTTGCAATATATCAATGTCGTGACAAATGGTATATCTTTGTAGTGACAAATGGTATGTCTTTGTGCATAGTTGAATTTTGATTTCTTAGTCTTTTATTCATGTCTACATACATTTTTTGTTCATCTACCGATTCAAGTATCACACCCCTTATTTCATTTTTTCCTAGTCATTACATATTTCTCTTATGCTCATACTCCCCTATGCTCACCTCATCCTAGTATTTATCATTTTCACTTAAGAAATTTTTATACTTAATTCCTTCTTATCTTACATCTATGATTATGCATTTTTTTAGTTCACTCTCTTTACATAACAATCTATTAATTAACATACATATGTTTACTCATAAGATAAGGACATGCAAATAAATTAAATAGTTTACAAAAATAAAACCTTTCCTTTTGAGGATCAACTAATTATATTTCCATGTGGTTCAATGTTTTGGGGTCTCATTAAAGCCACTTAATCTAATAATTATTTAAGATAAATATTCAATCAACATTTTCTTTAAGTGCTTCAATTACTTCGCTAAAAAAAATGTTGTTAGTTGCAAGCATTTAAGGAGTGTATGTATAACCAAAAATTATCATTTTCAAACATTTGTACACATTTCTATGTGTTCATCTAAGAGAAGAATATCCACATGTGACATACAAACACTCCTTTTAAGATGCATAATAAGCATCTTAGGAAGCATAAAGAAGTCAAGATATTTCTTGAGTACAATACAAGTGCAAGTCTATAAATAACATAAGACTACTCATAGATATAGGATTTTAAAACAATCTCCAACAGTTTTTATCCAACCCCTATAAACATTCCCATCTAGTGTTAGCAAAATATTACACTTCTAAGATAATTATAAACTTTGGATGAAACTCTTTAGAAAATTTATCATATATTATTTTAATCTTGCCCAAGATTAGCTTCTATAATCCTCATGAGTTATTTTTATTATGTTTCCATTAGTAGTTTTTGTGAGACACTTATTTCTATTGTCCTATTTAGATCTAAATGTAAATGTCTGAAGTAGTCTTGTTCCCTAAGCCTTAAACACTAGATTTTTTATGGCAAGAACTCAATCAATTAAACATATTTAATCATTTTGGTCAAATCTATTTCTTCAAGGCATGTGTGCTATGATTTGTTTGTTAGAGAAAACAAGGGATAAAGTAGATGGGAGAATCTTATAAAACTAAAATGTTATCTATTATAGAACTAATTTTAATAAACTAAATCTTATTCATACATTACATGATATACCTGATATTATATTAATATGTAACAAACACTAAAATTATTGCACTTCCCACAAGATGATCAATGAGTCTATACATATGGTAGAGAATAAGTTATTATTTAGCATTATTTAGATTTTCATGTAAGATTATAATTTAATCTATATTATTTATCCTGAGTCAAGTAAAGACTTATAAATAATCATGTATATGTCAAGTTCGATAGGAACCAAGCAAGTCTTTACTTGCTGGGTATTTTTATATAAGATGAGTTCAATAAATATTGAGTAGAAAAAGCATATAGATGTTGAGTCATACAAGAGTTGAGTTAGTTAAGGTTGAGTAACAATAGGAAGAACACTAACAATTGGGCATGAGAGATAGTATGTGTCGAGTAACACAAAGTGAACATGAATGTCTTAAATAGTACAAACTTTGAGCTAAACCATTTTGAGATGAAATGTAAACAACATTTAATGTTCATATAGTTTTTTACAAAAATTGCTACACATTTTGACATTGATTATTGATCACTATGAACGGTAGAAAACCAATCAAATAAAGAGGCAAAAACAAAAACATCTAGAAGACTCTAAAGATATCTTTAAAAAGGAAGATCCAAACAATATTTTCGTATGAGATGAGAAGAAAAGTGTGCATGTCTAAGAATACAAAGGAAGCAAAGCATTGTGTGAAGGAACTTAGGTTTTACAGGGTACAAGAAAAAATAATGAAGCAATAGACTTAGCGACCTAATGAAGCAGTGAAGGATAAACTAAATATATATCAAATAAGAGATTGAATTAGAGGTTGGAAGGAGGAGATCTATAGTCAACATTGTGAGTGAAGATAGAATGATGAGGTGCTGAATCATTTTTAGTAGATTAAATTAGGGTAAATTTTTTAACATAGTGGTCCTAATAGGCACTAATAGGCATTTGTAAATCTCTTAACAGAGTACTTACTTCTATTGGAACTCTTTAAAATTATTCAGAGCAGGGAGAATTAGTTATTCAAGGTCTAGATGTACAAATAAAACTTTTTAATGCTTAGTAGATCCATATCCATAAAACCTTATTATACATGCACCCATTAGATCACACAATACTTAAACTCGGTAGGTTATTGTCCTAAGTCAAAACAACATTGTATAAATGTAAACATGGAACATAATAGTTTCAATAACATATTTGACAAAATGATTTTACTTGGAAACCCAATTTGGGATAAACCACCAATAGAATGCAAGTAATTCTCACACTTCTAAAGTGATGCCCTATGAAAGGCCAACCGTATTAAAGGTTACAACACAGTGTTAAATGTGACCTAGTTAGAGGATTTAAATCACTTTGTTAGGAGTCAACCTTGTTAGAGGACTTTAGACCATTCCATTAGAATGTCACTAGGTTAAAGGATTTGCAAATGACTATAAGCTCAACCTTAATCCAAAGGATTTACCCTAGATTGATACAATGAGTAGAAAGTAGCAGTAAGGCTTTATCTAATGATAAATTACAACTCACTTTCAGATTACAAATCTTTGTTTTAGTTCTATTGTTTCAAACTTTAAAAACATATACAAATACTTATCAATCAAAGAAGAAACAACTTGTATACAAGGATTTCAATCCAAATTCATTTAAAAATTAGATTAAAGACACAAAGAAGACAAAAATTTAAGAATGGAAATCTACTGTGCAAATTAATCACAAGATTTTACCTAAATCTTATGCTAATTTGACAATACACAAAGCACACAAGTATTTCCCTTTCTTTTGAAAAACCTCCTTCTAGAAATTGCTCCTCCAAAACCCAGTTATTAGAAAATGAGCTCTAGATCTCTTATAAAGAGTTCTCACCTAATTTGGGGCTTTGATTGTGCAATCACATGAGGGAACTCCCTGATCATTTTTTTAAAATTTCATACACACATTTTGCAATTCAAAATATCTTTATTAAATTAATTTTCTTTCTTTCTTTAATTTAATTTATTATATTTTAATTTCATGCATAAGCTTTATGCAATTTAATTAAAATAAACTAAAATTGATGTTTTCTCTCTCTTATTAATTATGAGATGTTTTAATAGTATATTTATTAACTCAACTAATAATATTATTTACAGTGTATTATTTCAATAAAAATACTAAATAATAGTTATTAAATTAACTAAATATAAATACTCCAAAATTAAAAATTTAATATAATATTTTAAATATAATTATTTTATTTAATTAATTTCTCAATAAATTAAATATAATTAAATATTTAATTTCTTTATAAAATTTTAATTAAATTAAACCATTAAATTATCTTTTAAGTTGATTTCATTATAATAGAAAATCATCATAGACCCACTAAACCAAATGCGACAACTCAATTGAAGATAAAGCATGAATCAATGTCACTTGATGAATTTGGAATTGTGAAACTAGTTCTCAGATACTTGTGCTAATTTCTAGGACAATTGGCTTAGGTTACAATTTGGACTTGAGTTATCTCCCCACTTATACCATTGAAATACTTTGATAGGGTATGCTTATCCTAGCAATTTAGGGAAGTCAATACCCAGTACCTACAATATGTATAAAATCTATTCATGTACAAACACATATATTCTAAACTAAATAGGCAATGGGAGGAGTGATACATTATGTAGATCCCGACTAGTAGGTGATTGTGACTCCCTCCATCAATCATATCAAGAATGTCAATCATAAAGTAAAATAGACACATACACCTTACACATGCAAGTATGAGGTAAGTAATCATAGAACTACATATAAATCTCACTCTATCTAATATTATGAAATAACTAAATCACTATATGAACATACATATATCATCATTGAAATAATCATGAACATATAAAATAACTGAATAACTCAAGTAGCTAATCACATAATTCAATTGAGTATAAAATGTATTTAATCTAATTTAGTAACCAAGTACTGATAATCATAAAACATAATTAGAAAACTGACCTAAAACAATGTAGCACTACAATAGAAAAGTTAAGTAGTGGTAGGCATTACATCCACTCCCTCTAGACTTAGGCTTGCTTATGGAAGCCTACAAGAAAGGTAAAACCAAGCTAGGGGTAGGCATTACATCCACTCCCCCTATGACCCCTTTCGACGTATTTAATGACAACATATGTCCCTAGGGGTCCTAGTACTCCTAAGGACCTATTTGATTCAATCAAATGGTTTGAAAAGTCTTTTTAATGCATTTAGTAAAAATATGTCATTAGGGGTCCTAAGACCATTGGGGACCTATTTGGTTACTTCGAATTGGTCAAAAGGGGTCATAGGATAACCTATGATCCCTTTCGATCTATTTCATAACAACATATGTCCCTATGGGTGCTACAACCCCTAGGGACCTATTTGGTTTGATCGAGTCCATCAAAAGGATTTTTGATGCATTCCATGACAACATATGTCCCTAGGGTTCCTAGGACCCCTAAGGGCCTATTTGGTTCATTTGAATGCATTGAAAGGGGTCATAGGATAACCTACAACCCTTTTTTATGCATTTCATGACAACATATGTCCCTAGGGTTCCTATGACACCTAGGGTCATAGGATATCCTATGACCCCTTTTGATGCATTTAATGACAACATATGTTGCTAGGGGTCCTAGGACCCTTAGGTTCCTGTTTGGTTCATTCAAATGCATTGAAATGGGTCTTAAGATAACTTATGACCCCTTTTGATGCATTTTATGATAACATATGTTCCTCAAGGTCTTGGGACCCTTAGGGACCTATTTGGTTTGATTGAATGGGTCAAAAGGGGTCATATGGTAACCTATGATCCCTTTCAATGTATTTCATGACAATGTTATATTTAATAATAATATATTATTGGAGTATATAATAATAATAATCATCATATATATTACTATATTATATTTAGTAATAATAATAATCATATTTACTACTCTATTATATTTAGTAACAATAATCATAATAATAATTATATATATTACTATATTATATTTAATAACAATAATCATAGTAATCATAATCATATATAATAATAATAGTTAATAATAATAATGCTCATGCTTTCCAAATTTTGGTTTCCCTCCAAAATTTGTATTATGAATATTTGAAACAGTTTTGGCCACTATTTTTCAGGTACCCAATTAGGCTTGCTATTTACCAAACCTATTTGGTCAATTCAAAAAACATGTTTTAGACTGGTTTCACTAACATTTAGATTTCAAGTAGCCATTTGACAATATTATTTTCATCAAAATTCAATGAAATTAAAAGGGTTTTTTTATAACACTCTCAAGATTCCACCAATATAATTGTTGTCAAATTTTGAGTTTGATTGGTATTTATTAGTTAATTTTCAATGAAGATGTTCGTAAAGTGTTGAGTCAAATACTAATTGAAAAATAGCTATAACTTTGAAACATTATAACATTTTTGAAATCTAAAATTTAAATCATACGCTATGCTTCTCCTAGTATAAGTGAATTTGTTTTTGGTAAAGCTTTCAATCAATTGAGGTGGTCAAAAAGGGGATTTTTTAATTATGGAAAAGTTATATTAGAAAATTCATTATTAATTATTTATTTGGAATAGAAATAGCCAAAAATATCTGTCACATTTGGCCATGAGTATACTATTTTTAATCTATAATTATACTAAAATATATTATCATTTGATTTTGATTAAGGTGGTCAAACATACGCTTCTTTTTTATTTTTGCCCTGCCATTTTTGTAGTACTACATTAAAATCCAAAATTTTGACAAATCAAATTATTTTTTCTCTAGATAAGACCTAATACTTTAGAAATTACATTCAATTTCATATAGATTCTTTTCTTACAACTTTTTGATATAAAGCCCATAACTACTTTAAAATTATGTGTCAACATAACCCTGATTTGCTAGTTTTTCACTACCACTTAAGACTATAGTTTGGCTGATCGTGATCCTACACATTCTCTTACCCTCTTTTCTTATGTGAAATCTGATACCCTATTGTATTTTGTTGTGTTAAATTTCATTTCATATTTGCTATGTTTTTTCTTGCATTAAGATTAGATTTACTTTATGCTCTTGCATTTTAAAATTCAAAAATAAAAAATAATTGTAAAATCTCTTTCCAAATACAAAAATATTTCTACTTTATTTGTTCTTAGTTTAGTAAATTTGCATTACATTTCTTTATGATCTTTATTACTTCTAGTCCTACTTCTAATCTTCTAGTTAGATGTAGTCGTAGACTTATGGGTACCTTTGAACTTGAGTCTTCTTCTCCTTTCCTTAGGATCCTAGATGAGAATTTGATTCTTTCTGGTTCTAATCCTATTATGGAGCAAAACACTTCTCACTCATCTCATGATTAGGATAATGCCTTAAGAGTTCCTCCTGAACAAGTCCAAAAACCTTTAACTAAAATTGATGAAGTGGGTAATTAGCTTATTCAAGAAAACCATAATCAAGATTCTATTCAAGCTATAGAGGCTCTTTAGAAAGTTATTCGTGATAGTGATCAAGGTGTTAACCTCTTGTGTGGTATTCCTCACCTTGTGTATTCCAGTGTTAAACCTTTAGCTGAAGAAGCTCGAGATTTATGGTTGGATCCTCCTATCACTAGTAGAACCTTCTTCTATTCCTTTCCATAGTGTATCTACCTATACTCCTTCTTTGGTGACTTATGGTCCCCTCAATTCCTATGAGTGTTCTTCCTTTGTCCCTTCCTACATAATAACCTTCTTATCATAATGTTCCATTTACTTATTCCAATCCTCTACAAACTATAGTTCCTATTGTTTCTCCTATTGTGTCTTTCATTCCTATAGCTTCATATACTTTACCTAGTGTTTTTAATGTTGGTAATTCTCTTATTTCCTCTTATTATTCAACACTTATCAGTGTGGCTCAAACTATGTCATCCTTACAACAACTTTCTACCTTGAATCAAAACACATTTAGTATTCCTACTTGTGATATGAGAAGTTCTTTGTCTCAAGATATGATTCATACTCTTGTTCCTCAGCAAGCTGATATGCCCTCTCTTGAGAACTACAATGGTAAGGCAGACCTTGTTCATTATGTTAAAATATTTCAAATCCTTTGTAGTGATTATGCTCATGATCATAGGATTTTATGTAAGTTTTTTGCTTGAACCTTTCAGAACAAGGCCCTATAATGGTTTTGTTCCCTTCCACCTTATTCTATTGATTCATTTCCACAACTTGCCAATGCTTTTATTCAAAAAAATTAAAACAACATTGGCCAAAAAGTGTCTTTGATTGATTTGATACATTGTAAAAAAAGTTCTAAGGAAAAATTAACTAAATTTATTGGTAGACTTAAGCATTTACATGCTCAAATTTCCTATCATGTTCCTGATATTGATATTCAACTTATATTTATTTCAAATTTACAAAAGGATATTATAGATACCTCTTTTTAATAAATTTTAAGAATGCTTCATCATTATCCATTACAAGTGATTCAATTTCATAACACCACTCTAATGTATCCTACTCCAATTGATAAAAGCGATGTTTCTCCTAATCCAAATAAATTTCAAAAAATTAACAACTATGTCAAGATAAAAAAAAAAAGCAAATGTAGTTGTTGATCAAGTTGTTGTTGCATCTCACAATGCCACCTCTACATCCACTTCTTTTCAATTAAATCATATGTTTACTCCTCTTTCTAAATCTTTACATTCTATTATGAATAGGTTGTTAACTGCTAATATGATTACTTTACCCCCTATTCCAGCTCTTTTGCCTACTACAATGGCATCCAAATATTTTGAATCTAAAGCTTTTTGTCAATATCATCATCAAAATGGTCTGATACTGATATATATTTTTCTTTAAAACATAAGGTTCAAGACTTAATTGGTTCTAATTCCTTATCTATTTATAATTTTGATGGTAGTGGGAATAAATATGTTTGTCCTCCTAATCAAAATCTTCAAATCTATATGAATCCTTTACCTCAACATGATACTAATACTATTTCTCAGTCATCCTCTATGGATATTTTGTATGATTCATAGATGGATGATCTTAATCATGTTGTTGATCAAGTGGAGCATGTTGGTCATTTTGTGTCTACACCTCAACCTCAGCCTCAACATCAATCTCAAGTTTCATTTCACTCTTAATTGAATCCTCAACCTAAACCTCTCCAACAACCTAAGAATAAAAGACCTTGGAACCCTTTGATTAACTTTGATGATTCTAAGAATATTAAAGCTCCCAATGGTCCGCTTTATATTTCTACTAGGATTTCTTAGATAGCTACTCGTGGTTTTCTTGTTGATCCTACATCCTTAGTCAATGTTATTACTAAATAAAATATGTTCATAAAAAGATTGCAATGCAATTTTTATAATACATCAGATGTGTGGGTTCAAACTTGTAATGGTTTTCTTTATAGATCATTTGGCTCTATTGATTTACTAGTTAAACTTTGTGGAAAATTTGTGAACACTACCTTTTTTGTTGTTCCTACTTCTGATTAGTTTTAAGTTAAGCTTGGTTTTCCATGGTTAAATTCCATGCATGTTTTTGCTTTACCTATTCATAAATATTTTTAAAAATTTCATCATGAAGAAGTCAAGATGATTAATCATAGTTTGTATCACACTTCTAGGCCAAGAGATTGTGCTACACTTGACTTCTTTTGGCATTCATTACCTAATTCATGTCCTTCTTGACCTGATCATTTTTTTTGTTCATATCAAGCTTATAAGAATCATAAGGTTCTTGAGTTAAGTTTTCCTCCTATGGATCTTAATCATGTTCTTTTTCTTACACTTTCCATACCTCATTTATTTATCAATTCTACATCTGTTAATCAAGCTCCTCTTGTTGCTTGTGAATATGTTGATAATCCTATTAATCCTCCTATAAAACCTATGAAGGATCTAATAATTGTTTCTCCTAGTTATTAACACATTTTAAGAAAGGAAAAATGTAATTGATCTGCTAATGAACATCATAAGAAGCATCATTCTCAAGCTACAGCTCGTAACTCTATTCTTCAAAAATATTTACCTTTTTTGGATACCACTATAGATGGTGTTAGAAGAAGTTGCTACTAATAATGTTGTTAAGATGTATGACTCTAAGGATTCCATCTGTATCTTAGATCCTATTTTGATTAATCAAAATGAAGAAGATACTCTTATTGATATTGATAATGTTAATGATGACTATGAAACTATAGACATTGACATTGATTTACTTAATATGCTTTCATCACAATTAACCATTACACTTATTATTGAACATTGTGATTCTCAAGAGGATCCTTTTTTGGAACTAGCTATCATTCCTACTATGTTGGATATAGTTCTATACATGGTGTGAATGCATATTCATGAAACCTTAGTGTAGAATGCAAATGGACTGATAAAAAAATAAATTAAACCCAAGATATCATAATTAGAATGTAATCTCTACAAGCGTCTCATGTTTCCCTAACAACAACTGCCAAAATAGCTCTTAGATTAGCATCTTAGTGATAGTTCTAGAATGGGAGATACTGAAAAATAAATATGCAATGAACTAACAAGTGATAAATGATGCTAAATAAAGCAAAATAATGCTAAAATACTGTGAAAATGCTACAATAAGAATGCTAGATGATGAATCAAAATGTGCCTATAGTGCAAATGCCTAAGATTTGGGCTCCTATGCTCTTGAATTCTCCTTCTATTTATAGGATTTTAGAAGGGGTTGGGGTAAGAATTTGGGTTTTACCTTTTCACTTGGTGGATAGAAGTGAAATTGAAAAGGAGCTCGAAAGTCTTGATTGGAGGCTCAATGTGATTTTCATGTCACAAAAAATGTCTCATGAGAGAAAAGAGAAGGATCTCAAAAGTCATAATTTGTGGCTAAATAATGCTTTATTTCAACAAAAATGTCTCATGAGAGACAAGAGAAGGAGCCCAAAAGTCATGATTTGTGGCTCAATATGAATTTTATTTTCAACAAAAATGTCTCATGAGGGACAAGAGAAGGAGCCCAAAAGTCATGATTTGTGGCTAAATATGACTTTTACTTTCAATAAAAATGTCTCATGAGAGACAAAAGGAGGAGCCCAAAAGTCATATTTCTAGCTAAATATGACTTTTATTTTCAACAAAAATGTCTCATGAGAGACAAAAGGAGGAGCTCCAAAGTCATGGTTTGTGGCTAAATATGACTTTTATTTTTAATACAAATGTCTCATGAGAGACAAAAGGAGCCCAAAAGTCATGATTTGTGGCTAAATATAACTTTTATTTTCAACAAAAATGTCTCATGAGAGACAAAAGGAGGAGCTCAAAAAGTCATAATTTATGGCTAAATTTGGATTTCTTTTAATTCTTTATATAAAAGGAGGATTTTTATTTTGTGAGAATAAATGGATTTATTGATTTGATAAAAGTTCAATTTATTCTCAAAAAATTGTCTTTTCCCTCTCTTTTTCTTGAATTTCATTTTATGATTTTGAATTGCTTCTCTCCTCTTTTGAAGTTGATTCAGGCCTTATTCATTTGATAGATGATTTTTTTGTTTAATTTGTGTTGATTGATTAGAATTGCATGATTTATGTCTTTGCCAATTTTTGGATGTCTACAAATGCCCCTCTTTGAGCTAATATGTGAAGCATATTAGTTCAAAGACTATCTTGATTTCCTAATTTTAGGTCAAATTTTGATGATTAGATGTCTATTAATTTATGTATAATTTTTGACAATTTGATGATTTGATTGTCATTGATTTGGTGATTGGATTGTCATTGATTTGATGATTTGATTGTCATTGATGTGATGATTTGATTGTGATGTTGATTTTGTGTTGCAATAGTTTTGTTTGGATGCCTTGGTTTCAGTAGGCTTGATGTTTGAAATTTTTTGGCTAGGGTAGGACATTTTTAATGTTTCAAAAATTTTTGATACCCTAGCTTTACTGCCCTAGTTTGGATGCCCGATTAGATATGGATATACTGCCCCCTCAGAAATGAAATTGGAAAAAAGGTATGTGCAAAATAGGGATGTTCCAATTTTATTTCTAAAAATGTTGATGAGAACTATTTGTAGGGAAGGTTGAGTCACAAAGTCATGGATAGAATCAATCAAGTAATGTTGATACATAGAGAAAGTGCCCCCTTAGGATACAGAGTAGGGAAAACTAACATGTCCATCTTAGGATACAAAGTAGGACAAATAACTGGTTCAAGATAGAACCATTAGCTGAATAGCTAGATGTTGAGATTTTATTGATGTAGGATGATCACTTGTGATGAAAAATTGATGTCATTTTTGGGTGTTCAATTGTTCAAGATGAGGTGAGTGCTCTCGAGTGATAGGGGATCTTTGGATCAGTCACAAATAGATGATGTAGGTGGTGTGACATAGGGTTGATTTGTGGAGCTTCATTTTATTGGCTATCATGTATGTCATTTATGATAAGGACCCTTTTTGTGGTGAGACCTTCTGATGTTGATGATTCAATCTTTTTAATATATGAGACATTTGAGCTTTTTTAATGTTCAGACTTGTGCACCTAAGATATCATGGACTTATGTATGCATGTGATGGTCTGACATGATGATTATGGTAGCAGTGGATGCAGATGTGTATATATATGTAAATGATTAATGTAGATGGATCATGAGGTAGAATAGATGATATGTTACTGATGATGTAATGAAAATGTGAGTTGGTAATATGACATGACATGAAATGTGGTAAGATAGAATGTGAAAATGAAAGGAGATGGAGAATGGGAAAAGATGATGCAATGAATTAGAGGAGATGGAATGTTGTGAAACAAGATTGTTTGAGATGTGAAAGTAATGCAAGGTAGTAGATGATGTTGGGCAATTTGATAACGACTAGAATTGTTTGAGATACGAAAGCCATATAATGCAATTAGTGAAATGAGAAGGTGAATGCATGAAGTGTAATGGTAGTGTGGATATTGTGAAGAGACAAAGTCTATGAGAGTGGAGTGCTAGGAACTCATCATGATGTTGATGTTGATGTTGTTGTCCACTTTTGATAACTAGTCGTGAAGTTGTGAACTAACATTCGTGAATTGTATCCTGATTTATGTGCCAACCATTTGTGTGCAAAGGAACCCAAGATAAATATGCAGACTAAATGAATGCAAGTAACTGTCACTTTGTTTTATTTTTAAAAAGATGCAAACTAATTGTCATCATAGAGCTTGTAATAAAAAAAAAAGTGACGAAGTACAACCACCACTAGCTTAGCTATAGTGATATGAATACTATATCACACCAAGAAGTACTAGCAAGGATGAACAATGTACAAGAAAACATCACAACCATTAAAACCAGAAGTTATAGCTGTAGAATAATAACAAAAAGCATGCAAATAGTCACATGTTAGTTAAAAGATCTCATTTAAGATATTGCACAAAATTGGTCAAGGTACCCATGGCATTCCATATGAGAGGAGGAACTTATAAGTGGACACTAATAATGTGCGAAACCATAAGATCACTGAAATAAAATAGTGAAAAACCAATAAAAGATCATGACTTTATCCTAGTACGTCTAGTCAAGTACATCATCGAGGCACTAAAAGCACATGATAGCATAGGAAATCATTATTTACAAACCAGTCGTGTTTCCAGTTGTGTGAAATAGTATCGAGTTTTGTTTACTTCTACTAGGGAGTAACTGATGTTGATTGTAGAGCATTGTGATGTGTATTTTTGGTATTTTTGAAATATATTTGGATGTTTTTGTGGTTTTATCGAATATTTAAATGTTTTTTGGATTTTTGGAAAATATTTGAATGCTTTTATGTTTTTGTGATAAATGTTGGAATGGCTTGGCTCTTCTAAAGTTGGGAACAATACAATCCATAGAGTGAGGATAACCATGATTGGTAGGCGAGAATGCTTGTGTTTATATCAAGAACCATTAAAGATAACAATAAAGCCAATGTGGGATGTTTTTCTAGGTGTGTGAAAAAATGAACATTCTCAAGGCTTATGAAAAAGGTGTTTGGGCTTAAAAAGTTGTTTGAGGGGTCTAAAAAGGCACTGTGGGCCTAAAAAGGTGTTAGAGGGGTCCAAAAAGGATCTGTGGGCCTTGGACAAGGCACTAGAGGGGTCTAAAAGAGGCATTGGAGGGGTCCAAAAAGGGCACATGGGCCTTGAAAAAGGTGCTAGAGGGGTCCAAAAAGGATGCGTGTGCCTTGAAAAAGGCGCTAGAGGGGCTTAAAAAATGCGCTTTGGACCTAAATAGGTGCTATAGTGGCCTAAAAAGGTGCTTGTAGCTTGAAAAAGGTATTTGAGGGGCCTAAAAATGTGCTTTGGCCTAAAAAGGCACTTTGGGGTCCAAAAGGACACTTTAGGCCTTGAAAAAGGTGCTATAGGGGCCTAAAAAGGTGCTTGTACCTTGAAAAAGGTATTTGAGAGGCCTAAAAAGGACACTTTGTGCCTGAAACGGCACTTGAGGGGCCTAAAAAGGTGCTTGTATCTTGAAAAGGGTATTTGAGGGGCCTTAAAAGGCACTTTGGGGTCCAAAAGGACCCTATGGGCCTTGAAAAATGCACTATAGGGCCTAAAAAGGTGCTTGTACCTTGACAAAGGTATTTGAGGGGCCTAAAAAGGACACTTTGTGCCTAAAAAGGCACTTGAGGGGCCTAAAAAGGTGCTTGTACCCTGAAAAAGGTATTTGAGGGGCCTAAAATGGTGCTTTGGCCTAAAAGGCACTTTGTGCCTAAAAGGGCACTTGAGGGGCCTAAAAGGGTGCTAAAAGGGGGAGCCAAGCTCTCACGCTTAGGCCTACTTATTCTATGCCCCTAGCTATATCATGATGAAAGATTTTGACAGATATCTGGGCTTTCAAGATAGAATTGACATATTTGTTCAAGGGGGGTATAGACTAATCATGGCCACTACAACTTAAATAAGACTAATGATTCATGGGGAATTGTTTCTCTTGACAAGAGGAGGGAAACAGGTGCACCTCTTGCATTATTTGCATTGTGCAAAATTTTCCAAAGTCTCGCAAAATGTTTCAAGACATCACTATGATACTTCTTATTATTAATGGGGTGCATTGGGAGCTGATGTCTTGTTCGATAGCCAAATTGAGAAATTGACAGGAATTTTGGGGTGTTGTTGACAGGAATTGCCCCCATTTTGAATGCTTTGGGCGAGTTGTGAACCTTTTTATTGTTTTTAGATATTTTTGAATTTCTTTGATATTTTTGGACAATTTTTTTTTTTAAAAAAATTTTTAGACAATTTTTGATTTTTTTTGTTATTTTTGGACAATTTTTGAATTTTTTTGATATTTTTGGACATTTTTTTTTTAAAATAGTTTTTTGGATAATTTTTTAATGTTTTTGATATTTTTGGACATTTTTTGAATTTTTTTCATATTTTTGGACAAGTTTTGAAATTTTTTTGATATTTTTGGACAATTTTTGAATTTGTTTTTGATATTTTTGGACAATTTTTGAATTTTTTTGATATTTTGGATGATTTTTGGGTTTGTAGGGGTGAAACAAAGGATGTAAGCAAGATTTGGTGGAATATGGGGGTAACTATGACCATGTGAGGTATCTAAAGAGGTAATGAAGGAAGTTCATGATGCCAAGTGGGTTGACTGAGGGCTAAAATAAATATTGGAGATTATTGGGCAAGGTGAATAGTGCAGATGTGCATTGATTTGCATGCAATTCATGTTTATGGTATCTCAATGCATAATCAAACTCCATGTGTCACTGAATTTGTTGTGTTCCCTGTTGGTTCTGTCATGCTAGTTGTTTCCATTGCTATGTACATTCCATCAAGGCCAAGCTTTGTTTCCCTTCATTTATTGTTGCTGCCATACTAGTTATTTTTTGTTGCTATGAATCCACATCTGATGCCAGAAGCCTTCAGAACTATAATCCACAAATGTTTCTCAATTGGGTATTTGTGAAATTAATTCTAGATCGAATATCAGCCTAATAGACTACTCTAGCCTAGGCTATAAGCTTCTCAGCCCTAGACAAACAAATAACATTCTTCCAAATACCTCCACATAATTCCATTATAAATGCTACCTCTTTCTTTTATTCCTATCTTCTATTAATTGCAATGGAAAGTCTGAAAGACCCAAAATTTGTCTTAGAGATGAAGAATTGACCATTCAATTGCAGCCCCTTTTTGAGTATTGAAGGCTTTGTGCTGTCTAGGGAAGCCCAAAAGTGCTATCTCTCACCCCTTTTCAAACTAAAAGTGGCATTTTCACTTCTTTCGTACACTTTGTTTTTTTTTTCTTTTATGGGTATTGTTGATTTTTTTGTTATTTTTGATGTTTTTCTCAAATCTTTTAGACATAAAACTATTTTAAATGGATGTGATTGATAGGTTCTGCTAATTCTGTACCAGCACAATCTAAAAGTTAGTAAGTACCATTCCCAAAGGATTCTATGATAAGGTATGGGTCGATCTAGTTTTCCTCCCATTTTCCTTTATTTTCCCTTACTGCTTGGTTCTTAGGATTTTCTTTGAGCACTAGGTCACCAATTTGAAAGACACGAGGTTTGACCTTTTTGTTATAATGCTTTGATAATATATTCTGATGCACTTTGAGATGTTCATGTGTTGTACATTAATGTTCTTCCAACAACTCTAGATGTTCTTGCTAGGCCACTCTGTAATCCTCATTTGATAGGATGTCTTGAAGAGTAACTCTCAAGGATGGGATCTCAACCTCCAAAGGGAGAATAACTTCATAGCCATAAACCAAAGAGAAGGGTGTTGCACCTATAGGCATCCTAACACTCATCTTGTAGGCCCAAAGGGTGCAGTTCAACTATAAATACCAATCCCTACTAGTATGATTGATAGTTCTTTTGAGGATGTTGATGATGGTTTTGTTGGTAGCCTCTGCTTGGCCATTGCCTTGGGGATAATAAATTGACAAAGAATTGTGTATAATGTGAAATTTTTCACATGATTCATCAATTATTTGGTTTTTAAAATAAAAAGAATTATCTGTGAGAATTACATGAGGTATGCCTAACTAAAAAATGATATGGTTGAGAATGAAAGAGATATGTTTTCCTATAGAGTTGGCAAGTGGTGTTGCTTCGACCTAATTGGTGAAGTATTTGGTGGTACTGATAATTCATTTATGCCCTCCAGAGGAGGGTGGATGGATGGTTCCAATAAAATCAAAACCCCACTGATAAAAGGGCCATGGCATGGTCAAACAATTTAGCTCTTGGGCTGGTGCATGAACAAGGTTACCATGGATTTGAATTTTTTTGTAGGTTGTGACAAAATCAATAGAATTCTTTTCCATCGTTGGCCAAAAATAGCTCATTCTAAGAATCTTCTTTTCTAATGTGAAACCACTAGAGTGTGACCCAAGAAATCCCTACATGGACTTCTTGTAGAGTGACTCTAGATTCATCATTTTCAAGACACCTAAATAAAGTACCATCAAGACCTTTTCTAAATAGCGTATCAGCCACCAAGGTGTAGTGCGAGGCTTGGAAAATGAAATTTCATTTATGGTTACATGAGAGGTCAGATGGAATGATGTTATCACAAAGGTAAGTGCTAATGAGACTATACCAAAGGGAATCAAGGGTGTTTAGATGGAAAATGATAAGGGAATCAAGTTGAGTAAATGCAGGTTGAACCACCTCTTCCACTAGGAACTTGTACCGCTCATGTTGTTTTGAGAGCTGAAGTAAGGAGGCCAAGGTGACCATAACATCTGTTGCTCTATTCCTTTCTCTAGGAATTTGTTCAAAAGTAATGTGAAAAAAATATGCCTTAAGTGTATCAACTATATGTTTATAAGGCCACAATTTTTCATCTTTTGTCTAAAAGTATCAGTAACTTGATTGATGATTAACTAGGAGTCTCCATAAACTTCTAGGGCTGTCAGTTTCCATTCCAAAGCTAGCTAGAGACTCAAGACCAAAGATTCATATTCAGCCATGTTTTTGGTGCAAGGGAAGAGTAGTTTGTACGATTTAGGGATGGTAACACCAAGTGGCGTGATGAACAAAATGTCGGTGCCCAACCCATGGTGTGTGTAGGAACCATCAAAATAAAATTTCCATGTTACTAACTCTATCTAAAGGATGTGCATATTAGGGAAGTCAACTAAGATAGGATTGGAACTTCCTATAGGCACATCTACCAATTGATCAGCAATGGCCTCTCCTTTTATTGCCTTCCTATCTACATACTCAATATCAAATTCACTTAGCATCATCACCCATTTGGCTAGTCTACCCATTAATGATGTCTTTTTGAGAAGCTATTTGAGATGATCAATGTTGGAGATGAGCTTGACTTTGTGTGTTAGAAGATAATGACATCATTTTTGGGAAGCAAAAACTATGGCTAGGGAAGCCTTTTCAATGAAAGACTAATTAAGTTCATACTTGACCAAGGTATGACTGATGTAGTAAATGGCTCATTCTTTTTTTTGGTCATTTTATTGTTCTAGGAGGGCTCCAATGGACTTATCTATTACAAAACTATACAATAGTAATGGTTTATGTGATACCGAAGGTACCAACCTAGGCAGATTCATCAAATAGGTTTTAAGTATGTCAAAATCCTTCTAACATTGATCATCCCACTTAAAATGTATGTCTTTATGTAGTAAGAGTGTAAAAGGTATAAACTTTTTCACCAACTAAGAAATGAACTGTCAAACTGATTGAAGCTTGCCTTGAAGAGAGTGTAACTGATTCAAGTTCTTTGGAGGTTGCATGCTAATTATGGCTTGTATCTTCTCGAGGTCAACTTCTATCCCTTTGACCGACACAATGTATCCTAGGAGCTTCTTGATTTGACATCAAAAGCACATTTCCTGGGATCAAGCCTGACCTTGAATGCTTCTAGGTGGGTGAATATTTTGGCTAGTATGGGAAGATGTTCTTCTCGACTATGGGATTGGGAAAGAATGTCATCCACATAATCTTCCATGAAGATATGCATCATATCATGAAAGATAGTGGTCATGGCCCTTTGATAGGTAGCCCCAACATTCTCTAACCCAAAAGGCATTACATTCCAACAAAATGTGCCCCATGCACAAGTAAAAGTTATTTTCTCTTGATCTTCTGGTGCTATTCTAATTTGATTGTAACTAGAAAACCTATCCATGAGTGAAAACATGGAATGACCTATGGTAAGATCGATAATGGTGTCAATATTAGGGAGGGGAAAGCCATCTTTAGGACATGCTTTCTTTAAATCTCAAAAGTCGATATAGATATGTATGTTGCCATTCTTCTTTGATATGGCGACAGAGTTGGAGATCCATGATGCATACACTAGAGGCTGGATGAAATTGGTGCTAATTAATTTTTCCACTTTTGCTTTCACTAATAGGATTATATGAGGATGCATATTTTTGAGTTTTTGTTTCACTAGCTTGACCTCTTGAGAGATGTTAAGATGGTGGAGGATTAAGGTCAGGTCTAAGCCAGGAATTTCCACATAAGACCATGAAAAGTTTATTTGTCTTTCTTTGAAGAACTTGATAAATGCCTTCCTTTCTTCTAGGCTCAAGGACTATGCCAAATAAATGACCTTTGGTTCTTGTTCTGTGCCAAGGTTGACTAGTTTTGTTGGCTCAATCAAAATAGAAGATCGCTCCTTGGAATGTTTAGGTAATGTATCAATTACCCCATCCGTGGGTGCCGGAATTGGGTTTTCATCCTTGGATACATCACTTCTATTTGTTTCCATTTTTTTTATCAAGATTAGCCACAACTTGGTAGTGTTCAATAAGGTTGTGGGATGCTTGCCTTGCTCTAGTGTGACTAAGGTGACTGATACCCAACCCAACTATATTCTCTTCTTCCATTCTTCATTGACTAAATGGTTCAACCGTGTTAAGGTAGATGAAAACTTCATAGTTAGTGTCAAAATGAGGGAGGTGATGAGGCTCTATTATATCCCAGTTAATGAGTTTATGATGGACTAGGGAAAGTGATTCATAGTATGGGAAAGGTTCAATGGGGCTTAAAGACATAACTTCATTAGATGGCTCATATGTTGTATCCGTCAAATCTATGACATGGACTTCTTCTAGAGTGTTTGGGAAAGTAGAGCTTGCAAGGGGCTCATAGTAATCATCTTCAACTTCTAGTAGGAAGAAGTCAGGAAATAAGGTTTGTAATTGAAACACTTCAATGTATTCATCTGCTAAGCCATCCTGATGTGCTCTGTTTCTTGGTGAAGTGGATCTAGAACTATGAGTTGTTCTTTGGATAGCCAAACTATCAGGGGTGGGTATGTGGAAAACATCAAATTCTTTGTCATGGAGAGATTCTTTAGATAGAGACTCAAATTCCCATTTAGCGGAATCATCACCGTCTTCATTATCAGAGACATTTATGGGTAGTTCTTCCATAGAATGTGAACTTGAGAGGGACAAATTTGGATTTAGGAGATTAGTTGCTGTTGGGGTATAACTATCCTTTTACTTGGGTACCCACACCAAGGTAGAAGATGAAGAATCATTATTCTTTGGGTGAGCTTCGAAAGAGGTTTGCATGTTATCTTGTCCATAATACCCTAACTTTTCTTTAAATTTATTTGACCTGAATAGTGTCATCAAAGGTTTGATGATTCCTTTGCCTTTCCCTAAGGGACCATCTCTTGTGTATCCCATCTTTTTCATTAAATAAAAGCCTTTCCCATGTGGGTGGGAGGAGATGTTGATGTTCTATTGACTGATGTCTTCCACTAGGTTTGGAGGTGTGCCACTAGCTTTGATAAAATGCACATGATATGGTTTGGTGGACATCGATTTTCTATGAGACCTTAGAGAAAGTGGGGGATCAAATAGGGAGACTAAGTACTCACCTACCCCTTTATAGTGCAACTTACACTTTCTATCAAATTCTTTCATTAGTTTATCCATTTATTCCTAGTGTAGTTGTTTATGATCTTTTGATGATGGTGGTGGTGGAGGAGCGAAAGGACCCAAACAAACCACTTTCTCTTTACCCTTAGTTGATGTTAATATGTGGCTACTTGTTTGGTTAGTGGACTGTGAAGTGCCTACAACTATGGATTATCTGCTAGCATCTACTAGTGTATCAGCTTCTTCTTTGTTATAAGGGACAAGTGAGTTACAATACTAGGCAAAGTGTTGATCTCTAGGTATGGTTATCTCTTGACCCATGTATGGAAAGTTGAGGCACTAGTGGTAGGTTGAGGGAACGACTTGCATGTCATGAATCCATGGTCTTCCTAGTAGAATGTTGTAAGTTAATTATAGGTCTAAGCTAACCTAATAGACAATTTCTTTTTTTGACTGGCCGTACTCTAATTGGTAATATGACCATGCCTTTGGAGGATCTTTCTTCATCATCATGAGCCTTGATGATAATATTTTTTCTTGGGTCAACAAAATCCTCTATGTACCTAAGGGCTTTCACTAAACTGAGAGTGCAAATATTGAGACCAGCCCTACCATCGACCAATGCTCTCTTAACTCGATTCCTATGGATGAATACTTCTATATGCAAAGGAGAATTTTGTGGTTGTATGATAGACATTTCATCTTGGGTAGAAAAAGACACACAATGAGGAGCAACTAAATTGCTAATCATATTTTGGAATCTATTCACATATAAATCATTTTGCACTAAAGCTTTGGTGAGTATCTCTTTATACTCCAAGGAGATTTGCAATAGTTCAAAAATGGAGATGTGGGCTGGAGTCTTGAGTAATTGGTTAACTAGGTTATACTTGGGCATGGAGAAGCTTGGAGTTGCTTATTTAGGATTTGTCACTAGTTATGGTAGGACAATTTTGGAGGCTTGGCCCCAAACGATGGCATGGGGCATTTGAGGACTATTTTTTATTTTTATCTTTAATTATGATGACATTTAAAGTGTCATCAAATCTGGAAATCATGCCAATGGTATTATCATAGTGGTGCACATAATTAACCTTGGTTTGTGGTGGTGCACTTTGATTGGCCTTGGAGGACTCTCCCTCATCATGACTCATGAAGGGGTTCTTGAAGGTTGTATGGTCTTCATTATTACTAAAATTGTTTACTTCAATGGTTCCATTGTTTATCAATTTTTGGATGACACCCTTAAGGGTGAAACAATTGTTTGTCAAATGTTGGATTGTCTTGCTGGAAAGAATGCTTCTAAGAGGGGGGGGGTTGAATCAAAAGTACTAGTCTTTTTAACTATTTCAAATCCTTAATAACATATTTTTGAAATGAGCGTGCATGCATATAAACTTTAAGCAATCATAAGAAACAAATATGCATCACCACATAACACTTAAGATTTGGTAACCCAGAAACCCTCCAAGAATAAGAAGGTAAAACTAGGGCTGGGATGATACCCACAAAATGACTATAGTAATAATGTTTAACCACTTATGATGGTCTACCCTATTAAAGGCTTGTGCTGTCAAAGGTTTTACACTGTATCAATAGTGACCTGGTTAAAGGATTTACAAACACTTTACATGAAGTGTCACCCTGTCAAAGGATTTAGTCACCTCATTAAAGGATCTATAAAAATAGCTACTAAGCTAACCTATCATCATAGGATTTTCTCTCTAATACAATGGTTAAAGAGTATTAGGTATGATAAACCTGATGGCTTACAATTCTTCGATTGCTAAATACATGCACTTGATCTGCTCTTCTGTGATCTTGATCCTTTTTTATCTGATTCTCTTCTCTCTGATAATAGACTTCCTTATACACTTTTTCATGCTCTCTCTCTCTCTCTAATCTCAATCTAATTTCATCTTCCTTATAAAGATACTTGAAGACTTAGGGTTAGGTATGGATCTACGATCCATGTTTAATCTCTGATTTTTGCTTATTCCTTGCACATCTCTTATTGGTTGCATGCTGATTGCATAGGAAATATAAATGATTTGATCTTATCACTTAGATCCTTCAAGATTTTTCTTATGTTGGCTATGAAAATGGTTTACATCTGAGTTTGTGAAGTTTTAAACTCATATGTTGATTCTTAGTTACTCCGCACTTACTGCTTCCTGATGCTCGACACCTTCTATAACTCGACTTCTTTACATGCTCCTATCTTGCTCGGCATCCTTTAACACTCAACACTTGAATGATGCTCGATACTTGGATCATGCTCAGAACCTATACTCACTCGGCACCTGATCTTCACTCGGCACTTAAAAGCTGCTCGGCACCTGAAGATTACTCGGCACCTGATGTCTTTTCTAACTTGGCTCATGTTGTGACTCGGCATACATGATGTACTCGGCTCCAATGTAGAATGTAATTAAGTTTGTTGGCACTCAATTGTCAAAAACCATTATGAGGTTAACAATCTCCCCCTTTGACATGAGTGAAAATAACACTTAACTGACCTTATGAGTACATGTACTGAACTTACTCGGTATATACAGAGGTTGAAAAACCTTACTCGAAATCGCAAAATGTATATACACCTCAAAATTTGTGTAACTCCCCCTGAGTTGATTGTGCCAATATCTGTGCTATCTTGTGCTATGTATTATGCTCCTCCATTGACTCATTATCTCCCCCTATGTATAATATCTCTTGTGCTATGTATTATGCTCCTCCATTGACTCATTATCTCCCCTTGTGTATAATATCTCTTGTGCTATGTATTATGCTCCTCCATTGACTCATTATCTCCCCCTATGTATAATATCCCCCTTTATATCTTTTCTCCCCCTTTTTTACACTTATGTCATAGGGTCCTAAATAGTAATGCCATGTTTGGCCAAAAATGTTTTGTTTACCTCAAGGAGTATTTGGAGAGCTACATCCCAGTTATTTAAGGCAATATCCAATGACTTTTTTTGGATTGCAAGCTCTGGTACGAGATCAACAAGTCCTTCATGTGTGGAAATATTGGGATCTTTCTTCAAGACTGTTTCTGCATACAATTTCTCCTTGTGCAATACTTCTAAGTGAGGAGTTATGGAGGCTTGAATTTGCATCAGCTTTTCTTTGATAGTGCCCTCTTCTGCTGATAATGCAGCTAATTCCCTCTGAGTGTGTAATGTATGAGAAAATTACTTTTCACTCTGTGCAAGATCTAAGGGTAGTTGCATGCTAGAGAGTTTTAACTTACTCTCAAGGTTCAAAATTGTGTGATTTATTTCATGTGTGAACCTGGAAAAATCACACAATTTACTGTAAAGGGAGAATATGTTCCCTAATACACTTTTTACATTTTCTAATTTCTTGGCTAGGTCAACCTATCCCAAAATTATGTTATTAGCTATTTTATTGTTGACTTTGCCCAAAAACTTCTTTTGTGACCATTCCAATAGTTTTGCATTAGTATCATGGTCTTCATTATTTACTTGATCAACTATATCAGATAATTGCTCAAGTATTGGCCTGTTTGCATTTGGAGGTTGAAGACTAAAAGTATCCATGAATATATCTTTTATTTCATTCATTGCCTGCTTGTATTTATAGTCTCTTCTCATTGCCTCTCGTCTTCTCCTCTTATCCAATGCACTATGTATTTCATTCATCTTCTCCTCATTGAGAGTGCTTGAATCATAATAGGGTATTTTGATTTCTTCATCAAGCTTAGGAATACCATAATGTATGGTCCTGGCTACCCTTGTAAAACTTGAGCTTGGTGTACTGGCATATAAAATTATCTTTTCAGTACTCTGCTCATAACTAGATTTGGTGGGAGTTGTTGTTTTAGGTAATTCAACCAAAGTTTGTATTAAAAACTCCTCTTTATTTTGGGTTTCTTCCTTCTCCTCTTCTTCTTGCTTGTCTTCTTCTTGTTGTGTTACTACTGGTGGAGTTGTACTCACTATCTGAGCTATTGTCCCTATGATAACCTCTTTTGTTGCACTTGGCTCCTGATGAGTTTTAGTGCCTAATATTGGTGGTGACGGACATGGTAGAAATGTAAGTCCAATAGTTTGAGTGATTGGAGGTGGTTGTTGTGATGGCACCTTGACCTCTTTAAGTTTATCTACTAACTTTTGAAGACTATTCACACTGACCAATATGGGATTTGTACATAATTGTGCTTGTAGATTTGTTTGGTCAAGGATCTTAGTAAGATCTGCTGCAGTTAGTGGAATGATATTTTGACAAGTGGTGTCAACAATATCCTTAATCTTTATGATTTTTGTAGGTGTGGTAGGTGAATGAGGTGAGCTAGGAGGTGAAGGATATGTGTCTTGCACACTTTGTTGTTCATCAGTTCCTTTTTCTTCATCTTTCCTTTCCTCCTCTCTTTCTTTCTTATTTTCCTCTTCTTCAACATTTTTCTCTTCTTTAGTTTTCTCTTCTCTCCTCTTCCTTCTTTCTTCCAGTTTGGCATCAACTTCTTCTTTGTATATTTCTTCAATAACATCTTCAAATGTTTTGTACAAGTTTTTCCATACTCTTGTTGTTCTCTTCACAACTTCTTAAATTTTTTTTTGTAGGAAGGAGAATGCCCTATATTTGGGTGTAAACCTTTTATTATGCGTTTTGACTGCTTGAGTTACGTGTTCTTTTGTCAAATCAAGCATTAAGTTTTCTAGGGTTGATTCCCTCATTTCTTTTCCATCATTAGGTAGAAATGCCATCTGTGTTCTACAATTTTAGAAAATTCCTTTTGCAATTGTCCATCTAGTTTAAGAGGTGTATACTTGAACTATGCCATAAATGCATAGACTGATTCTTCTATGCTATTTTGTTCCTCTTTACTGAATTTATTGAAATCAAGCCTTTTAATTTCATTTAGGTCTCCATTCCTAATCTTCTTACATAATATAATAATGGAAGATTTAGGTAGACTTACCTCTTCAATCTGATCTTCTTCATTAGTATTAGGTTGGGCCACATCTCTTTTCCTTTTCTTTGGCTCTTCTTGTGCCTTTGTGTTTTGCTTCTTTGTTTCTTCCTCTTTAGCCTTCTGGGTAGAGGCCCTTGTTGTAGCTCTGGTTGTTGGCTTCTTTGGTGTTTGCACGATAGCTTTCTTTGGTGAGGGCTGAGAGGTAGGAGAGGTCTTTGTTTTCCTTTTAATGACTTTGCCTCTAATAGTTGCTTCCTTGGTTTTTGTTTCCTCGAAACTCTCATCTTTCTCTTCACCTTGTTTTTGAGTCAGTTCAGGTGGCTCTTGTTCTGGCTCACCTTCTTCTTCTCCTTCACTAATCTCTTCTTCTTCACCCGCTGCACTTGATTCTTCAACACCAAATTTTTTCTTTATCTATTTTACCAACTTGTCCTTTTTCTTTACTATTGAGGCTGTCTTGAGTTTTGTAACAACTCTTGATTTTACAGTGTCATATGTCCCAAATGCCTGGGTAGATTTATCCATTTCCTCTACAAGTAAAGATATGATGGCTACAGAAGCTTGGTCAACATCAAGCTCATATCCTAATGGTCTAAGCCATCTTGTCCTAGGAAGGACTACTTGTATGTAGGTGTAATCAATATCAACAAGAAAACATATGTCATTTATATGCTTTTCTACCAATGAGACTGGTATTCTCATTCTGTTCTTCATTGAATTTTTGAAATCCTCAAAATAGATAGACATTTGATCATCAAAGCTATCTCCCATTTGTGTAATGAATCATTAGTTTGATCAACAATTGTTTTATTTTGACTCCAATTGACTTTTCCAAATGAAGGGAATTCCTTCATTACATAGAAGAACATGCAAACCAACACTGAACCAAATTTTCACTGTGCTTCCTTGATTTTTTTAATAGCTCCAAGATTTTCGTTAATCTATTGTAACAGGAGTTCTGCAAGATCATAAGTGTGGTCTTTCTTTACAATTTTGTATGCCACATCAACTGCTATGTAGGGTACACTATTTAACCTGCTGGATTGGTAGAACTTATGTGATATGATCCTTATAGAAAAATCTAAAAGAGGATCAGTAACAATATCTATGGTCATTCCTTTGTTATTCCACTTTGCACCTGTATTTTTCTCAATTGTTTCCTTCTTTTCGCTCCTCAATTTTTTTTGGCTAGTCTAGGGTTGGAAAACTAGTAACCCTATGAAACATTTTCTTAGTAATCTTAACTTGCCCTTGTTCTAACTAGAATGATCCATCATGGATTATGCTGAGTATAATTTATATCCACTCATTTTTTAATACGATTGGGAAAACTAGGGCTTTGGTTAAACCCTTCTTTTCTATGATAGAAAACTCATCTTTCAGAATACCATTTTCGCAGAGTTTGTCATAGGCATTGAAGATTTCCAAATCTCCTATTGCTCCTATTTTACAGTTGTAGAATTTTCACACATCCTAAACCATAACGACTTTTTCAAGAATGGCGGATAGGGCACCAGCGGGATCATTTTTCTATGCAACCTCTAGTATTGGTCTAAACTCAGGTTGCTTAACTTCATTGCTGACAAGTTGAATTTCATGACTCTTTTTCTCTTGGGTCGTTTTTGAGCTTTTCACCATTTGTATTTGAACTAGGGTTTTAACAATTTTAAAGAAAAACTTTTCAAATTGTAAAACTCGGCACTTGTGGGAAATACCTGAATAGATACTTTGATCACTTGGGTAGATGTTGATTTGCTGCAAATCACTGGTTGAAAGATTGAAAATCACTCAGATGTGCTCAAAAAAATCATTCTTCATTTGAATGACTTAGGAATGAATTGAATTTTACTTTTAAACAACAGAGGAAACTTTTTCATTTAATGCATTTTAGTACCTACACCTGTCACTCGGCTTCCAAATGTTCTTTAACTCAGCATCCACTCGGTAGTTATGCTTACTTGACATCTACTAACTTTGCTCATAACTCAGCATCCAAAGATGACTTGAGATCATTGTTCGAGTTTAGTCTTAGCATCTTATCTTATGCTTAATTCTTCTTTTCAGTGCTTCTTTGTCTTGGGACTGATGTATGTTATAACTTTGTATATCAGTCCCATACATCTCCCTTATGTTTAGTTTGATGAAGTGTGATCACTTGACCCGTTAGGTGAAGTGATCCCTTTGCTTGATGTACTGCACTCATCTTTCCTCTTGCAAGTCTTGTTCATTTGTCCTCTTATGACATCAATCTTTTCTTTTCCTTTGTTGGCATCAATATTTGGTGCTTTGGACCTGGTTGGATAGTTTTTGCTAGTATGACCAGTTTTCAAGCAACAGAAACATGTAGTTTGACTCAACCATCTTTTATAGTTTCCCTTGAAATGTATTATTATACAATTTTGGGGTGTATGTCCATATTCCTAGCAATAGTGACAACTGTACCTGGTATTATAATCCCAATAGTAGTGACTTTCATTCCTTTTTGCTGGTTGATATGATGTCCACATGGGCTTTGATCTGCATTCAAATGCCCTATGTCCATATTTCTTGCAGTTATTACAATGTCCATCAAATCTTTGTGTTCTTGGGATTTTGAATCTACAGTCTTGTGTCATATGTCCTTGCATTTTGCACTTATGACAGTAACTCTTTCTTTAATTTGGTTGATTGATTCTTCTACTCCTACAAATATTAGCAGTATGTCCCTTTTTATTACAGTAATGACAAGTGGGTTTAGAATCCTTACCTTTGTCACTTCTTTGCTCAACACTCTTTGATGATTCACCAACCTCAGTGCTATTATATCCAAGTCCCGACGTATCATGAGTTGATCTTGGGAATTTTAGCAATTGTTCAAAGTACTTTA
This sequence comes from Cupressus sempervirens, assembly GCA_028749045.1. Classification (NCBI taxonomy): domain Eukaryota; kingdom Viridiplantae; phylum Streptophyta; class Pinopsida; order Cupressales; family Cupressaceae; genus Cupressus; species Cupressus sempervirens. The sequence continues at coordinate 600,189,348 of CM053790.1, forward strand.
TGGCTTAGCTTGACTTGTTGATATTTTTTTCTATCTCCTTTTCTTCGTTTAGTTCATTCTATAATTGTTCATTTTGTATCTTCAGAGTAGAGATCTCAGTATCTTTCATATTAAGTTCATGATGAAGGTTCATCATTTGAGCAAGTGTATCCATCTACATGTTTGAGATCCTTGTTAATTTAGTACTCTTTTCTTCCAGTCTATTTGCAAGATTTATTTTGTCATCTTCCATCATGACTTTTTCCTCAACTACTCTTTTCTTTTGTTCAGTGATTTCACATAACATTATGGCCTGTGATTCATGTTCCATCTTGAGAGATCTTATCTCATTTGCTTGATCTTTGTTTTTCTCCATCAGTTCTGCTATTTCTGCATCAAATTCTTTAGTGTCTCCATTGGCAAACACTTGTGTGGTGTCAATCTCCTTGTAGTGTATGTCATTTTCAGCTATGGCTATCTCCTTTCTTCTTTTTAAAGATTTTCTTAATTCCACTCTAGCTTCCTCTACCTTTTGTAGAGCGAGATGCAAATCTATCACTTGGTTTTCAATAATCTTTCCAAGTTTGAAAACTTCCATCCTTAGATCTTTTCCTCCAAGCTATTAGGCTTCTCTTTGAGAGAAACTGAGCTCTGATACCAATTGTTGGATTGTCTTGCTAGAAAGAATGCTTCTGAGAGAGGGGGGTGCATTAGAAGTACTAGCCTTTTTAATTGTTTCAAATCCTTAATAACATATTTTTGAAATGAGCATGCATGCATGTAAACTTTAAGCAATCATAAGAAAAAAATATGCATCACCACATAACACTTAAGATTTGGTAACCTAGAAACCCTCCAGGAATAAGAAGGTAAAATTGGGGTGGGGATGATACCCACAAAATCATTGCAGTAATAATGTTTAACCACTTTTGATGGTCCTCCCTATTAAATACCTACCCTATCAAAGTCTTTACACTGTATCAATAGTGACCTAGTTAAAGGATTTACAAACACTTTACATGAAGTGTCACCCTGTCAAAGGATTTAGTCACCTAGTTAAAGGATCTATAAAATTAGCTGCTAAGCTAACGTATCATCATAGGATTTTCTCTCTAATACAATGGTTAAAGAGTATTAGGTATGATGAACTAGATGGCTTACAATCCTTCGATTGCTAAATATAGGCACTTGATCTGCTCTTCTGTGATCTTGATCCTTTTTGATCTGATACTCTTCTCTTTGATATTAGACTTCCTTATACAATTTTCCATGCTCTCTCTCTCTCTCTCTAATCTCAATCTAATTTCATCTTCCTTATAAAGATACTCATATACTTAGGGTTAGGTATGGATCTATGATACATATTTAATCTCTGATTTTTGCTTATTCCTTGCACATCTCTTATTGGTTGCATGTTGATTGCATAGGAAATATAAATGATTTGATCTTATCACTTAGATCCTTCGAGATTTGTCTTATGTCGGCTATGAAAATGGTTTACATCTGATATGAGTTTGTGAAATTCCAAACTCATATGCTAATTCTAAGTTACTCAGCACTTACTGCTTCCTGATGCTTGGCACCTTCTGTAACTCGACTTCTGTACATGCTCCTATCTTGCTCGGCATCCTTTAAGACTTGGCACCTAAATGATGCTCAGTACTTGGATCATGCTCGGAACCTATACTCACTCAGCACCTGATCTTCACCCAGCACCTGAAGGCTGCTCAGCACCTGAAGATTACTCAGCACCTAATGTCTTTTCTGACTCGTCTCATGTTGTGGCTAGGCATACATCATGTACTCGGCTCCAATGTAGAATGTAATTAAGTGTGTTGGCACTCAATTTTCAAAAACCATGATGAGGTTAATGGTCAAATGCCCCTAATTATGATGATAGGAACAAATGTGTTTGTCATTCCATCATTTTGGTTTGACTTGGTGTTCATATGGTTTAGCCTCCGGTAACACGGTGAGATCATCGGCCAAGAGTGTTTGTAAAGCACTCTCATAGGACACCCCTATAGGTGTATACTCCTTAGGTATATCAAAAGATTGATATCTTCATGAAAGGTAAATTGGATTCTTTTAGTATCTAGGCATTCTTCAAAAGGTGAAAGTTTTTGTTGACTGTGATTTTTTTGTAGCAACAAGCTAAATTGGACAAGGCATTTGCCAATGTTGATAGAATAAGGTTCACTTTTGTGAAGTCAGGTATGGATGTGTTTTTCCAAATGTTCCTAGCTTGATGTGCAAAGTGAGGTAATGGTAACTATTGGGTTGATGATGATGTAGCTTCGCTTGTTTTCAAAAGATGTTTTTGATTAGTTCAAAAGCACTATTTTATGAAGTGTAAGTTCAACAATGTCTTGGTTTTGAACATGTTTTCTTGATACCGGTTTGAGGTTTGTCCTTTTGGAATGTTTATGGTCCACACTGGTGTTTGTTATTAAGTTTTAAAACACTTCCAAACACAATAGTAGTAGAACCAATGCAAGATATAAAAACTACACACACCTAGAGAATGGAAGAAAATGGTTTCCTGATAAGGATATCTAAAGGCTGGTGACTAGTGGGTCTTAGTGTTCCAACTATGTTTGGATTTACCTCTCTTGTGATAGAGAGCTTCCCACCAACACCAAGGAGGTTTGGCATAATCCTTTGTGGGACTACTAGAGGAAGGCTATGTTTCAAACATAGGTGGCTTGCATTAAATTAGGAATACAATATTGGGGGCAATCCCTCTCATTGGCCCTACTAAGGCAACTTGTGAGGTAGCCCTTCTATGGCTAGATAATCCTACCTAGTGAAAAGCAAGAAATGGAAGTCACAAACAGGTCTGGGAATCTAATCACTCGAGAAGAGCGAGAGCATATCCCTACTATTTTTGTTCTCCAAACACAAAAAACACAAAGGACTAATTACTAGCCCTTATACTACTGAAGGTAGGGGGGCTCCTAATTAGACTATGTGTGGGTTCTTTTCCTTGTTCAACTACAACCAATCTTTACAGAAGGTTGGGCATTCTGATCAACTCCAAAGAGTTGAGAGCATAGGCCTACTTCTTTATCAAATCAGTGAGATTAAACTTTCTTATTAAACTATGTTTGAAAATTTGAGAAATGCCACTCTTTTAATTGACAAGAGCCATGGTCCACCTACCTAATTGAAAGCTAGCAAGGGCTAGGCACATTTTTGAGACTCTTCATTCCTCTCACACATTTCTAGTAGCCTTGTGGTTGTGATTTTTGTTAGATCTAATCTTTGTGAGCTTGGAAATTCCTTTGAGAGTTTTCTGATCTCGGTATGAAGCTTCTCACATTCTATAGAACCTGCAAAAGACTAGATTCGAGTAGACCACAAAACAAGAGATTCAAGGACCCAATATAACTACAAATGGAGATGAAAACTAATCTAAATGATCAGAATATGAAACAATGCAAGAAAGGAAACATAATAACAATTCAATACTAATCTATGAAAACAAATATGGATCTAAGCTAATATTGAAATGCAAGGATGAAAACTCATGATGGAAGCTAGGGATGTATGAGAGAAGAAGACAAGAAGATTCAAGTTCTAAATAAAAAGCTTTAGTATTTAAACTCCGTCAAAAATCACTCTCCAAACATGCAACACAACAATAGCATAATAATGGATCTAAAAGAAGAATAATAGATTAGCAAGAAAAATTGAAGAATAGAGAGGCTTTAATATGAAACCCCATGGTGGGCGTCAATTTGTACATGGTGTGAATGTGTATTCATGAAACCTTAGTGTAGAATGTAAATGGACTGATGAGAAACTAAACTAAACCCAAGATATCATCATCATAATATAATATCTATAAGTGTCTCATGTTTCCCTAACTACAACTGCTAAAATAGCTCTTAGACTAGCATCTTAGTGACAATTCCAGAATGGGACAATGCTAAAAAATAAATATGCAATGAACTAACAAGTGATAAATGATGCTAAATAACACAAAATAATGCTAAAATTCTATGAAAATGCTACAATAAGAATGCTAGATGATGAATCAAAATGTGCATATAGTGAAAATGCCTAAGACTTGGGCTCCTTTGCTCTTGAATTCTCCTTCTATTTATAGGATTTTATAAGGGGTTGGGGTAAGAATTTTGGTTTTACCTTTTCACTTGTGGGTAGAAGTGAAGTTGAAAAGGAGCTCAAAAGTCTTGATTGGAGGCTCTATGTGACTTTCATGTCAACAAAAATGTCTCATGAGAGACAAGAGAAGGATCTCAAAAGTCATGATTTGTGGCTAAATAAGGCTTTATTTCAATGAAAATGTCTCATGAGAGACTAGAGAAGGAGCTAAAAAGTCATGATTTGTGGCTAAATATGACTTTTATTTTGAACAAAGTATATGACTTTTATTTTCAATAAAAATGTCTCATGAGAGACAAGAGAAGTAGCCCAAAAGTCATGGTTTGTGGCTAAATATGGCTTTTATTTTCAATAAAAATGTCTCATGAGAGACAAAAGAAGGAGCCCAAAAGTCATGATTTTTGGCTAAATATGACTTTTATTTTCAACAAAAATATTTCATGAGAGACAAAAGGAGGAGCTCAAAAGTCATGGTTTGTGGCTAAATATGACTTTTATTTTCAACAAAAATGTCTCATGAAGACAAAAGGAGGAGCCCAAAAATCATGATTTGTGGCTAACTATGACTTTTATTTTCAACAAAAATGTCTCATGAGAGACAAAAGGAGGAGCTCAAAAATTCATGATTTATGGCTAAATTCGGATTTCTTTTAATTCTTTATATAAAAGGATGATTTTTATTTTGTGAGAATAAATGGATTTATTGATTTAATAAAAGTTCCATTTATTCTAAAAAATTTATCTTTTCCCTTTAAAAAAAAAAAAAACATTTTATGATTTTGAATTGCTTCTCTCCTCTTTTGAAGTTGATTTAGGTCTTATTCATTTGATATATGATTTTTTGTTTAATTTACGTTGATTGATCAGAATTGTGTGATCTATGTCTTTGCCAATTTTTTGGTGTCTACAAGTTCCTCTTGCAAGTTACCCACCTTCTCTAAATAGTATAGAACAAGATGGGGAGAACAGGTGGCATGATTGATTTTCTAATCCTTCATGGTATCCTTTTGTGTCTTTATCTGTTCTACCGTGTTTTTCCCATGATGTGTTTTCTAAATGTTGTTAGATTATTTTATATGAACCTTTTTTCTTTGTTGGTGCAAGGTGATAAAAGAATGAAACCTATTTTATTGTTCCTTTATATGTATATTTATTCTTCCATATGTTGTTTTATGTTATGTTGTATCTGTGTTATCATTCGTACATGTTTCCTTGTGTACTTTTCTTAGATCTACGACTTGGTAGCACTGATTCTTTTTGGTCTCTAGGTCGTGGCCTGAAAAGATTTTTCTTCATATCTCTTATGTGATCTTTCCTCCTTTGTGATTGTAGTTCTACTTTCTTTGGGGAATGATGTCAATTCATTTGCAATGATATCATTGCAATGTCCCCACTTCTTAGGACAAATTCTCCTATATAAATTATGAGAAATATAGATTATTAAATTCAATTCTAGTGATTGATAACAAGTGATTCCAATATTTTTACACATCTTAGAGGATCCCTTAATCTGACTTCCTGACCCTCTGGGAGGATCCCCTATGTTCATGAGGAATGACCTTCAATTATTTGGCCTTCTTCCCTGAAACTACTTTTCAAGTTGGGCTTCATAATCCTTTAGGAAGAGCCTCTATGTTCCTTGGAATGATCCTCATTTAGTTATCCATCATCCATCAAAGACCTACAAAATTCGCTTAACAACTCTACTACATTTCTCTTCAATGGATTCATATTAAATGTTTAGTGTAAATCAATACTCTTCCTAAATTTAAAATGATTTACATTATTATTATTTCTATTCACCTCTATTGTGAATCCTAGTCATAATTCTAATGAGCTTAAGAATTATCATATTTAAGTTAATATAAAATAGATCTATACTATATTCATTATCATATCTATTTAGTGCTACTATAAACCCTAATTAAAATCATTAATAATTCTAACATTATAATCCATATATAAATTATGAATCATATAAACTAAATCTAAACTTACTATTATTATGTAATAGTCATAATATTATTACACAATAACTAAATACAATTAAATATTCCTTATGTCTAAATATTCATAGTATAATTAATAATAATAAACATTACTTCACATAACTAAATATTTTTGACACTACCATTTCACATACTTACATTAACTGATGGTGATGGGGGTACTGTTATTGTTGTATATACACTACACATGACCAAAATCTGTCCTATTTACTATCCTTGCAACCTTCCAATCTTGAGATGGCTTTGATAGGTTGCATGGCTATACATTGCATATGAAATTGGTTATTAATCAATTTCAATTTTCGATGGTAGACATTCTTCATTATTTTTCCTGCTAGTATTTTCTCGTGAAATGAAATGTTCCCTAACTCCATGTCATGGCTTTGTCTCAATATTTGTTGCATTTAGTTTGGGTTATTTATTTTTTAGACTGGTTAAGAATATAGATTTTATTCATATAAATTGTAAATGATGACAACCCTTGGATTATGTTTTTATTTGTACACTTTACCCAATCCTTCTCTTGATGAAGTCCACTTGATTTTTCCCCATGGTTAATTTAGTCGACTTATTTTCTATTTATATCCCTTTGTATGGAAGGGTATGATGCTTTGTAGGCTATGAAATATGTTAAGATGTGGTTTCCTAAGATATAGTAACCATTATCTATTACTATAATTTATTAATTTTTTATTATTTAGTAATCACTTGTATTTGATCATACAATATTATTTATTTGTTTTGATTATAATTATTGCTCAATTGCCTTACTATATTAATAATTATTGTAAATTTTTTATTACATTCTATTTTAAAGGGGATATATATGTGTACTATCTTATGATCATACTGGCCCCATAGTAGGTAGATCCCTTCTATGTTCTCTATATGTTTGTGAGGTAACTCCCTTGATTTTTCTTTGTCTAGGGGCATCTCATTGTGGAAATGTAATCAATGGAGTTGTTTATGTTTCTGTTCAAGCCATTTATCCTATAAAAGTGCTAGTAGTGACTTTAACATGGGGGCATACGCTCTACTCACCTATTCCACACACACACTTTCGAATCCATTTTTTTTTTCAAGATACTTATTCTCCTTTTTGGATTAGTAACTAATCCTTAAATCATGGATTTATATTTTAGGATCTCTTGATCCCTCTAGTTTCAAATGTTTTTGATCTGTTAAGGTCAAAGGTGTCCATAAGATTGGATCTTTTTTTCCTTTTGGTTTTACATTTATAGAATATAATATTCTTAAGAGAAAATCCCTTATGGGTTAACTAGTGACTAGCTAGTTCTATTCCATATCTCTAGCTATGCAGTTTCATTGTGTGGTTCATAGAGACACATAAGTTTTCATTAGGTGAGATAGTCACACTCTTGCTTTCTTTTTTTCTTTTCTAGAGATATCTCTCTTATTGTGATCTTGCAGTTGACAAAGACTTGGGTCTCTGGGGGCTTAAGGATCTCTTTGTCCCTTTGATTTTAATAAGATCATCTTTTCATTGTGATCTACTTTACCAAGAGTTTGCATTAAGTCAGCACTCTTGCTAATGTGGGGGCTTAATGTATCAACTAAAAATGGAAGCACTTTCATATTAAGTGTGTTTAACCCTCTGAGAAAGTGGTCTAGGGTCATGTCAAGTGACTTTAATAGGTCTTTGCATGGATTTAGTTGTCTTCCCCTATTATATTTCTCTCACTCTCTATATCCAGCCTAGTTCTAAAAATTTTCACTCTAAAAATGACGACCTTGGCTTTTTGGGTCAAGGATGACCTAGAGTGTCAAGGTTGGCCTCGACCCTAGCCTAGGTCAAGGAAAACCTTGACCCTAACCTAGGGCAAGGTTGACCTTATCCTCGACCCAAGGTCCAATTCTCAAGTTTTGGGATATTAGGCTTCAAAAAGTTTCATTTTCCTACTTCTAGGTTAGTTGTTTCAGATTTTAGAATGGTACACTCTTAAATTTCATTTAATCTAGGTCCGTTTCTAAGGGTTAAGGCTAACTGAGATTTAATGCTCCCAAGTTTTCTCTAGAGCTTTGTGTCCTAGATCTCTATATAAGGAACCCTTCTTCCCTCATTTTGACATCTATCTATTATCTACCTTTCATGACATCATCCACCTACTATGAATTTTACACACAATAGAATTATTGAATGATCCATTATTCAAGCATTCCATAACCAATTCAAGTAGGTCCATTATTAGCCATTAAAGGATTTAATCTTTATGGAACCCTCTTGTTGAAGATTTCTCCATCCACATTCATCCAAGCCTTTTTCTATGCAAAAATCCATTCAAGATTGCTGTTAAAGATCTAATGCCATTGATTTGAGACATTCTACATTTATTCCTACATCCATTTGGAGTATTTTTACTTGTCAATTCAAGGATTTGAATCCTCCACAAGGATTTCAATATAAGTAGGGGGAATAGTTCCATTTACTTTGTTTATTTATATTGCAATTTCAATTATATTTCAAGGTTGATTCTAAACTGAGGTTTCACCAAGGAAAACCCCCTATCCAATTTTTTTTTTCTTTTTTTTCTTGACGATATATGTATAGGACAATGAATTAAAAGACAATTTTGGATACCCTTTTCATCCAACATGCGAGATCCATGAACATATTTTTTGTCAGAGTTGTGCAAGTCAAGGTCGACTTTTTTGGGAACAATTGTTCCTTAGGCTAAGGTTGTCCCTTCTATCTAGGTCAAGGTTGACCAACCATTAAAAGGAATTTTTTTTTAAGTTTTTCACTTTCTCATCATTTCCATTCTAGAATAGGTTGCAGAATTCTCTGAAACTATACACAAACATCATAAATCAACATTTTCCAAATTGACCCTATTGTGAGGTTAGTATTTGTCTTTTATTCATTCAATATTTCAACTACTTACTTTCTATAGTAGATTATATGATTTCCTCATTTCTTCATATTCTCTATCATTTGATTCATTTGTGCATTGATCACTTCTTTGTGATTGACTAGTTTGGATCATTCCTTTTGGGAATTTGGGTTAAGGATAAATCTTATATTTCCCCTTCACACACATTTCTTTCTATCATCTATATTTCCCTCTATTCATTTAGGTGAACACATTTTTACCCTATTCATCTATATTTGATGATATTGATTTGACATGCAATTACAATTTGAAGATTTTATATATGTAACTTCATCTTTGTAAGAGATAGGTACTATTTCTTTCTTTCTTTCTATTACTTGTTATTTAGATTTTAACTAAAGGTGTGAGTTATTACAACACACACACACACACACACACACACACACACACACATCTTTTCGAATTCACTTGTCCATTCCTGAATATATTTAATTGTAACATATGTGGACTATTAGATCTAAATTTCAAATTTTAATCTCAATTGGGGTACTTTCATAAGTCAAATTAGATAGTATATCACATTGGAGTCCATTTATTATTTTTTGATTCGATGAGTTAATCAACACAAGGTTGGATTATTTAAAATATTATGTAGAAGATTGATGAAAGATTTTTTTTTTAACTAATGAATATAATTGATTGAATTCAATTGTAGATGTCAAAGTTGAAGCTATTTGGTATAGTTTGGTTTCTCTATAATATACATATGGTATGCTCTAATAATTCCAATATAGAGAGTTTCCTTCTATAGATTTTCTTAAAATAGATCTAGCTACACTTGACTCTTTTAAAATGAGAAACAACTTTCCAATGCAACATTTTCAAGGACTTCCAATAATTCGAACACATTTCAAATGAGCACATTTCTTTTGACAATATTTTGATTTAAGTAGAGTAAATGAGACCACTACATATACAAAGATCTCATGTACTTTAAACCTCTATATTGTTTGTCTCTATTATAATATTTAGATGCATCTAATTTGGAGCAACATCAACACCTTCTTCAAACCCTTGTAATAACTCTTCCTTCAGTAACTACCTCATCTAATAATCATCTACTTCCAATTCTATTCTAATGAATATTTTTAACCATTTTTATCTTAAAACTCTTTCAGGTGATGTGGATGTATTATGTGCCTTCCTTTAAAATAGTTATATGAAAATAGTTTGATAATGAAGTCTTTGTAATTGGGCAAGATTACATAATTTTATATGTTAGGAATTATACTTATAAGTAGTTTTTAAAATAAATTGTTTTTTGGATTTGATTGTGTGTATTTTTTTACCATCAACATTTATGATCACACTACATGATCCATTATCAGGATGAGAAAGTGCAGAATAGTAGTTTTTATTTAATGATTCAATGACTGAATCTTTATAAGTAAACCAAACCAAATACTATAATATACTAAGTATTATGTAAATAGATACTAGTTATCTTATCCATCTAAGAAACCTCCTTATAGATTTCCATCTTGAATATGAGCTCACTAAGGGATTTGATCATTTCAATCTATTATTTTAAAAACTAACTATTGTAGATAATGATCGATTTAAGCTATTCAATGAGGACGTAGCTATCCTCCCTTCGAATTGTACCATTGACTAAATTTTAAAAAATAAAAAAGACAATTATTTTTTTTGAAATTTTTAGCATTTGATCTTCATGATCTGTATATTTTGTGATCGAAAACAACAAATTTTTTTTGAAAATTTTGCTAAAAAAAAATCATGGTTGACTTTTTTTTTCTTTTTCTTTTTGTCTTTAATGCATTTTTACCAGTACCATTCAATAATAGTTTTAGTTGTAAACTCCAATCTATTCAATATACAATCAGCATATTATTCCTAAAAGTTAGACATATATAACAGTTGGGTTAATATACTAAAACACCATATAATTCTATATTCAAACTTTTACATCTAATCATTGATAGAATTAATTAGGTTATCTAGATAAGTTGTAGCTATCTAAGCAGTAGTAGATAAAAGATTCTTTGAAATATAGTAAAGATATAGATTTAAGTTTCAAATAAACTACAATTTTTCCCCTCTTCAATCATGTCCAACATCACTCACTCACAAAGAAGAGACATCATCAACATCAACTGATAGAATTGAAATCCTTTACAACGTAGTGTAAAGAAGCAAAGACAAGAAAAAAGGAATAGAATTGCTAGCAATAAGAGAAAATACTACACGACAGCGATTCATCTTCCCTTATTACAGTAATATTTATCCTACAAAAATTAATAGTCCATTGGACATATCAGACACACAGTAACCTCACATTAGATTATAATGACCTGAAGAAAGAGCTCAATGGGCGGATGAGGAAACGACAAACCTAAAGAGCAGGCAGTCCCTGAGGCTTTCCTTAAGATAAACCCTGCCTTCTCCAACACTCTTGCCTGTTTGAAGGAACCAGAGCTTCGATCCTCGTTACTCCTTTCAACTCATTCAATGCAATCTTTAGTGCAGTTTTGATAGCTTGAGTTTTTACACCCATCTTCCAGTACTTTCTAGAGATGGCATACCCCATCTTTGCTCTGCAGCAGTTCATTCCTGGAATGGTTCGAAATTATTTTTATTCGCATATTTTATTGTACACACGATTGTATTGTTTTTTCTCCTAAAACTCAGGAAAGGATATTAATCATTATTTCTAGTTTCCTTTTCTCTCTCCAATCATTGACTATTTCAGTCTATTATACGGACACATACCATTGGAGGCCAATGTCTATGCCGGCGTGAAAACAGCAATATACTGTATTTAATAATTAAATTAAAAATCATTTTAAAACTGTATTTTAAATTTAAAATTAATTAAAAATTGCAATTTTGATGTTGGCATAGACATGGTTCCTTTGGAGCACCTTGATTCAAGATCTATTGTACACATTTTCTTTTAGGGCCCATTTGTTTGCAATCGCTAGCAACAAGTTGAAAATAAATCAATATTTAGTTTGGATTTAAAGTATGAGTTCTGAAATGAAGATTTATTAATTTCATTTCAAGAGGTGGAATTGGAATTTGAATTAACTTCAATTTAAATTTGAATTATTTCTACTTAATCAAACTCCATTTTGAATTAACAAATCCAGAGTCTAACAAATTATGGATATATCTATAACAAATACAGAGTCTAACAAATTGTGGATATAAGACAAATGCAACATTTGTCAATGCCAAGATCAAAACGAGTCCTTAGTTTTTCACTTATTTAGAGGAAAGTGTGTAATATATCTATATAGTGACAACTAATAGATGATTGGGCAAAGTTGGAGTTCATTTTCTTTATCTTGGATTCATGTTTACATACATTTCTTATTTTTTTTTTATGCACATACTTTCTTATGCTCATCTTATTCTAACACTTATTATATCCACTTCAAGTATTCAATCTTATGCCTCATTTTTATGATTCTCACATTTCCACACACTTGTTCCCATTTTTCCTCTATGAATGTAGATTCTTTTTTATTTGTCATATTTACAAACCAAGATTCTTAAGGTAAAGACGTTAAAACAAATTAAATAAGTGAACAAAATAAAAAAATCCCTTTCGAAGACTAGCTAAGTTTATTTTGTTGTGGTTAAATGTTGTGAGTTTGTATGAAAGTCAATCAATGTATTCACTCAGGAATATTCAAGCATCATTTAATCTAAAAACTTCAATTGTTCCTCTAAAGTGAATGTGGTTATGTGCAAACATGCTAGGAGTGTACCTATGACTAAAGATTGTCTCTTTCAAACATTTATACATATTACTATGTGTTGATATAAGAGAAATATACCAACATTCAACATACAAAGACTCCTTATAAAATGCCTAAGAAGAATCACTAGTCAACAAATATTAGAGAGCATACAAGAAGTCAAGATACATTGAGTACAATAAAAGGTCTATGTTTGTAACTAGAGTTTTTTTTATTATAAAGAAGGTAGGGAGGGGGTCCTTAACCTGAAAATGCCATTACAACAAGATAGCATTACCCTATTCCATTACAACCAAGCAATAGGCTAACATTTCATAAACCAACCATTCATCCTATAACATATATAAAATTTATTAAAAAATACTATAAAAAATAGAAAAACAACAATATAATTTTACACAATATAAAAAGATAGATTACTGTTGAAGGAAAACATAGCCATACCTAACAAGTAGCTTACTTAAACTATAATTAATGAAAAATATACCTTTAAATGTTTAGCCAATAGAGATTGTTACTATAATAATTAACACACATAATCCTAAAAAAGTTTAGATAGCTTTTTAAAGCCTAAATATCTCTAAATGTAGAGATAACCATAACTAAGAAAAACAAAGCACCACATCTTCCAAGCTTGCTTTATGGTATTCCAATCTTTCTCCAATTTGTTGACCTCATAATGATAGTTGGTGATGTCACCAGCTCCTTGGTTGTCATCCTTGCCACTAATATCTACTTCCTTGGCTTTTCTTTTGTCTTACTCTTGCTAGTCAAAACACATAGAACCAATCTTTCCTAGATCTCACATTGAATTTTGCAAAGGATAGAAACCATGAATCATTCCTTGATGTTAGTTATTAATTCCTTATTAGTTTTTTCAAGGGAGTTAGTCCCACTCTACATACTATCTAAGAAACCAAATAAATTGGGTTCAATCTCCTACTAGTAAATTTGGTACCAAAATTTGAAAGCATATCTGTCAAAATTGTGGTATCGAAATATCCTATCGTCATCGCAATTTTGAAAAGTTGTCCTGAGAATCGTAACAATGTGGGGTTGCAATGCAGTAATTCCAATAGAATTTCCGTAAAAAATATGGTACCAAATGTATTAGTGTAATTCTTTATCTTTTTTTGTAGTGCATCCATTTCTTTCTTCCCCTTATGCTCTTCTTCTATTGTTTCATTTAGGCTCCCCTATCTATCGACCTCATCCATAGTGGGCTTCTCTTGGCTAGGAATCACAACTGCTAAGTCCACCTTATCATGAGCTTTATTTGATTTGATTTATGTGTCATCATACTCCCCATTATATATTTATTCCTCACTCTCCATATATTCTTTATCTTTAGAGTTGGTATCATCACTATCATCTAACATTTTAGTTTTAGCTTCCAAGTATTTCAACTACTTCTACAACTTTCCTTTCCTTCTTGTCCTTTCTCGTACTTAATTATATTTTCTTGTAGATGTGTTCAAACTTCCTCTCCATAGAGATGCACTCCTAGTTTTTCTCATCTTGTTCAACCTCTTCCTTAGACCCTTGTTTATCAACATCGACAATTTCCTTTTCAATTTTTTTGCATTTATGGTTAGGGCCTTGGGGACTATTTTAGGGAGATTGCTTCCATTTTTGTGGGGTTTTATGTAGAATAGAATCTTTAGAGAATAAATCATTAGGGTTTTCATATTCAAGCTCGAGGGCTTGTCAATACCCTCTTTTGGGTTGAGGTCTCAATGATGACAAGATTAATCTTCATGGGAGAGGTTGATTTCCTGGATTCTCACAAAGGAACTAGTGTCAACATATTTCTTCCTAAAGGTGAGACTTTGGCTAAATGCATGAAAATATGAAAAAATATGGTGGTGAAAAAATATAGTCAGCCCCTAGTGGAGTGGAGCGCTATCACAAATAGCTATACTTTAAGAGAAGAAATTAAGAAAAAAGGTACATTTGTTTTTAAATTAGATATGAATTTAAGAAGAGTAAAATTATATGCATAGTAAGGGTTGAAACATCCTTCACATGTGAAATACTTCATAACCTAGACAAAATCAATTGAAAATGGGTTATGATGAGGAAAATATACCATGTTCTTTATTGGACCTTATTCTTTGCACCGTCTTCTTGTTCTTGAAGAATTACTTCACGTAGAGGTTGTATCTACCTAGGCTTTTGTGTTCAACCTGAGCCCCTTCTCATTAAAGGCTGACAACTTTTGCAATAAACTCTATGGTTATGACCAATTGAATACTACCTACTGTAATTATGCCCTTGTGCCAATAATTAGTGAACCTAGAATAAAATTTGTAGTTGAAAGCTCTCATGGCTTCAATGTAACTTCTCAACCTTATTTTTTTAAAATAACTCCATATTTATAGGTTTTCTTCAGCTCTATGTTATCTCTCTGCTCCACATTTTCCAATCCCCCCCTACTTAATTTTTATTTTCCCCAATTCTAAAAACACTTATACAATATCTTTCTTTCTCTTAGCTCTATCCTCTTGGTAATTGGAAACCTTGTGCATTCTCACAACAAAAGATTTATTTTTATTGGAATCATTACTTTGAGAATCTTTTAGGTTCATAGTTTTTTGCAATGTTTTAAAAACTTGTGAAAAACTACTACCCTTAATCATAAATGCAAAACCCCTTTTAAAATTGATGTCCTTTTTTCATATTTCACATTTTTTATTATGTGATTCATTGCTTTCATTAATGAAAGGGTCTAGCATATTTATGAATTTTATAGTGAATAATATATAGTCTAATTGAAATATTCATTTTTTACATCTTCCAATATTTCATCCTTTCATGGATATGCATCATCTTAACTTTGACATGTGCCTTTATGCTTGTGGAATAATCTACATAATTATTAGATACAGATATCCTATAGAATAGTTTATGGCCATCTAGAACAAACACCTATGGAAGATTATAATGAAAACTAGTTTACTTATGTTCTTGGATTTGGATTTTATATTTGAAATATTTTTTGGCAACTTTAATGTTGGAGAGAGTCTTGTAACTTATATTCCTTGTGGTCTTTTAATTCTAAATTTATTTTTCAAATCTTCCTAGCAAGAGGTGAAAAAATGTAACTTATTTTATAATTTTATATAATCAAATTTTGTCTACTATGTGTAAAATAATTTTTATGATTGTGTATGCAAAAAAATAATATATATATCTTGACTATAACATATCTTATGTTAAATTTTAGAAGAAAAATGATACCTAGGTTATTCTCTAGTGCACATGTGAAATGATCCAACTAGTCCTTCTCAAGATCTACTATTGATAGTGTTAGGATGATTGTTGATGGTATTCCTTTGGCGGAGTATCCTAATAATTATTCCAAAACTTGGGGAGATTGTAAGAATAATTGATATGTTGCACTCATGACTGTATTTTTCATTGATGTTAACATAGCATTGTTTGTTTGAAGACTGACATAATATCAAATAGAGAACAAGGTCATACCAACTAATTATTGATGATTAGTTCAAGTGTAGTTTAGAATGTGATCTACACTATGTCATGATAAAGGGGTTAAGTGTGCATGAATAGAGTCAAAGACATGCAAAAGATATGGTTGATTTATAGAAGACAGTAAGTAGAAAAAGTACCTAACAAGTATTTATGATAATTAATTTCTCTCTCTTTACTAAGATAGAATTGTGATGAGCATAGTTATATAGTGATACTACAAAAAAAATTTGATAACATTAGTGAGTGTGCAAGGTTTGAGGTTGCATGTGTGGAAAGTTATAGACTGTTAGTCAACAGTGACTTGTAATTATGAAAAGATGTAATGTTTTGTAATATGTTAATGAGGTCCTATTATAATTAATTGGGAAAGCCTCAAGGCTAAATCAAGGAATTATTTTGAGGGAATGGTATAAAGGAAGTATATTTTCCTTGTTGTGATCTATGAAATTCAAGTGTGATATATGCAAAGTATTTCATAAATGAGTAAGTGATCTAAGGGATTATTGGATGCAAATTTGGTGATTTGGTATCAAGATCAGAAGAGGTTGTATCCAGTCAAAGGGAAAAGGAGCTCTGCATTTCTATTATTTTACAAGGAATAATAGAGAGACTAGTTGGACAATGAGTTTAGTTCTCTTGCCCCTTAATTTTTTTTTATAGTGGGTCCATCTTCCTTCATCAACTCCTAACAGGGTTGGCACAACTCTTAATAGGGTTGGAAGACTCTTACATGGATTCAAAGTCTACTAGAAAGAAGTAATATGTATTTCATTGGCTTCTAAAAGAGTCCATCCTCTAACAAGCAAATTTTATATTATTATTTCATTTTATGGGTACCATCCCCATCAGGGATTTCCCCCATATCAAGGGTTTCCCTTGTTAATAGATATAGTGTTTCTGTGTATGAGTATCTTCTTATGGTTTTGGATTATACTGTTCACATAATTAAGGATTAATAATGGGATAATTTTTTTATTAGTCAAATAATTGATTCACCCCCACCACTCTTAGTTATCTTGGTTGACTTTACTTTCTAAAAATTGGTATTTAAGCCTCACGTTTTCGAAGAAAAATCTTAAAAGCTTTGGGAGATCAATGGTGTGTCAATTGAGATAAGAAAGTCCTAAATTTGATGGAGTTAAATATAAAAAGTGGAAGGAGATGATGAAGACTCATTTTTTATGTATGGGTCAAGGATATCAGCTAATGACAAAGAATGAAAGGGAAATTGTGGAAGAGAACAAACTTGAGGAATGAAATGAAGTTGAAAGAGATATTTTTATGTGCAATATGCTTTTCAAAGAGGCATTATTGTTAGTTATTCTTAAGATTGAATATAGTTAGTTAAAATCATTAGAGACATCTCATAAAATTTGGACAACTTTAGAGTGTACTTTTCAAGGTGATAAGAAAGATAAAATAATTAGACTACAAAATTGGATATGTTTGTTTCAAGATGCTAAATTGATGGACGATAAATCTATGAGAAGCTATGTTGGTAGAATATCTAAAATTATTGCAAGAATTAAATCTGGTCAAAGATCTAAAGATGAAGATGAGATTATATGGAAGATTTTGAAAAAATTGACACCACCATTCAAACAAATAGCACAAATGATTGAGAAAGTGATACCTGGTGATGATAATTTTACCTAAGATGATTTACTTAGAAGGTTGGAAATAACAAAATTGAGCTTGAAGAAATTTGGAGAATTTCCCAAAGTGGAAACAACTTTTAGTGCATTAAGTGTTCATCCTTCTTTATGAAGAAGTGCAAGTAGCAGTAGAGATTATGCTAGCAGCAACAGATCCAAATTTGAGGAGGATAGAAGAATTGAAGAATGAATTGCCCAACTTGTAAGAAGAGAACTAGATGGTAAGATAATTTTTAAATGTTGTACTTGCAATTAATTGGGTCAATATTCTTCTAAGTCTCATAAAAGAGAGAAAAAGTAAAAGTAGAATTTCAAACCTAGAAGAACTAGAGATTAATTGTATGCTAATGAAGATGATGAGTTTAAGGAAAGAGTTTAGAGTAAAAGTGTTTCTCATAAGTATGAGGGAGAAGTTTTATAATGGGGGAGAAAGAAAATATTGTCTAGCACAATGGGGTAGAGATCGTATGTTGATATTGATGTTTACAGGGCAAAAGAACAAACTTGTGTCACCATTTATAAAGAAAAAGTATCTCAAAATGTGACTATTCAACTTTAATGATCTAAAAAATGATATTTATGTTTAGAATTTGAAGATTACATAAACTGATGAAATGTGTAGAATTGGATGAATTTTATGCCTATAATTTTTATGAGTAAGAATTTATCCATCTTTTAAAATTTTGAAGTCCCTTTTGGGTAAGTGCACCAAGTTGTGGTACCAAAAGGGGGGTTTAAGTGGACACCTTTTTCTTGATATCAACAATTTCTAAATTTCAATAATAATTTTAAGATAGTTATGCTCAAAATTTTAAGACAAGACAAAAACAAAAGTAGTAGTTCGTTGAATCTAGTTTCTAAACTACTAATTTTTTTTCAAAATAGTTTAGTTTTAGGTCCTCAAAAAAGGGGCCACAAAAACTAGTACTATTTATTTAAAAAAAATTAACATATATTACCAAGTGTGGCTCCCCTAAAATTTTAACACTTTCTTGTCAAATTCTTTAATCACTCTGGTCAAAAGTTACCTAACACTATGTAGTTTATCCCAAATTTTTTGAGTGATTTTATTATATGTATTTTTTTAATGAATATTTTATCTAGACACATTCCAAAAATGTGAAATATCTGTGTGCTCCCCCTAGAAATGATTGAAAACTAATCTAAAATCAAAACTTCTTTTTCTCAAAGTGTGTAGAACAAAGTCTACTTTCTAAAAAACTAAGTTGTTGCAAAATTTGATGAATGAGCTAAAATCGAAAACCCAATTAGTACATGTTGGTTTTTGACAAAAAAATGGACATACATTAAAAAGAAATTATAGATGAAAGGCTTGAAATAGTTCAAATAAAAAATAAATTATATGGTTATATTGCTAACATAGAGACCTACAATGGCATGTAACTTAATTTTATCGATTCTCAACCACAAGGAAACTTGAAGGAGAGCACACAAGAAAAATCAATCATTTTTTGAATGTTTGCAGAAAAACATGTCTCAGAGCAATTTACAGACTCCAAACCTCTGGGTTGGATCCCCAAGGAAAAACCAAGTGTTAGGCTTGGCAGAATGCAAAGCTTTTAATAGCATGGGTGCCCTATA
Source organism: Cupressus sempervirens (assembly GCA_028749045.1). Taxonomy (NCBI): domain Eukaryota; kingdom Viridiplantae; phylum Streptophyta; class Pinopsida; order Cupressales; family Cupressaceae; genus Cupressus; species Cupressus sempervirens. Next base: position 600,208,853 of record CM053790.1, read on the forward strand.
ACATGTGGGATATAGTGCACAAATTCTATTTAAAGCTTTTTAAAATTGAGCCTTAATAACGTGTGTGTAGTTTAGTGCACACGCACTATTGAGACCTAAATATTGGATAGAGAGGGAAGGATAGAGGTTGTGTGTGTGTGTGTGTGTGTGAGAGAGAGAGAGAGAGAGAGAGAGAGAGAGAGAGAGGATGGGTGTGTGTGTGTTTGTGAGAGAGAAAGAAAGTAGGGGATGGGAGAGGGGAGAGAGAGAGTAGGGGATGGGAGAGAAAAGAAGTGAGAGAGAGAATAGGGGTGGCAGAGAGAGTGCAAGATTGGAGAGAGAGAGAGAGAGAGAGAGAGAGGTGGAAGAGAGAGAGTACTGGGTGGGAGAGAGAGAGAGAGAGAGAGTAGGGGATGGTAGAGAGAGAGAGTAGGTAGTGGCAGAGAGAGTGAGAGAGGGAGAGAGAGGAGGATGGGAGTGTGAGAGAGAGAGAGAGTGTGTGAGAGTGTAAGAGAGAGTAGGGGTGGCAGAGAGAGAAAGTATGGGATGGGAGAGGTGAGAGAGAGTAGGGGATGGGAGAGAGGAAGTGAGAGAGAGAGAGTAGGGGTGGTAGAGAGAGAGTATGGGATGAGAGAGATAGATTGAGAGTAGAGAATGGGGAAGAGAGAGAGAGAGTAGGTATTTGGGGACGAAGTGGGAGAGGGATAGCAGGAGGGAGAGAGGAGGATGGGATTGTGTGTGTGTGTGTGTGTGTGTGTGTGTTAAAGACAGACATTAGGGATGGGAGAGGGGAGAGATAGAGAGAGAGTAGCCTAAGAGAGACAGAGTAGGCAGTGGGAGAGTGAGTGGGAGAGGGAGAGAGAGAGGTGATGGGAGTGTGTGTAAGAGAGAGAGTAGGGCATGAGAGAGAGTGTGAGTGAGAACAGGGGTGGAAGAGAGAGAGAGAGAGAGAGTAGCAGAGGGAGAGAGAGTGGGGATGGGAGTGTGTGTGAGAGATCTAGAGAGTAGGGGATGGGAGAGAGAGAGGGGTGATGAGAGTGTGTGTCTGTGAATGAAATAAAGTACAAGATTGGAGAGGGGAGAGAGAGTGAGAGAGAGAAAAGGTGGTGGGAGAGGGAGTGGAAGAGGGAAAGAGAGAGGGGGAATAGTAGTGTGTAAGAGAGAGTAGGTGATGGGAGAGAGAGTAGAGGATGGCAAAGAGAGTATGGTATGGGAGAGAGAGAGTGAGAGTAGGGGATGGGAGAGAGTGTGAGAGTAAGAGAGAGAATAGGTGGTGGTAGAGAGAGAATAGGGTATGAGAGATATAGAGTGAGAGTAGGGGATGAGAGAAAGAGTAGGAAGTGGGAGAGGGAGTGAGAGAGAGAGAGAGATAGAGTAGGGGATGGGAGAGGGGAGAGAGAGAGAGAGTAGGTTGTGGGGGAGAAAGTGGGAAAGGGAGAGAGAAGGGGGATGGGAATGTGTAAGAGAGATAGTAGGGGATGGGAGAGAGTGTGAAAATGTGAGAGAGAGTAGGGGGTGGTAGATAGAGAGAGAGAGAGAGAGAGAGAGAGAGTAGGTAGAGGGAGAGGGAGTGAGAGAGAAAGGGTTAGGAGAGGGGAGAGAGAGAGAGGGGGGGGGGGATGGGTGTGTGTGTGAAAGAGAGAGTAGGGGATGTGAGAGGGGAGAGAGAGTAGGGCATGGGAGAGAGAGTAGGTAGTGGGAGAGGGAATGGGAGAGAGATAGAGGGGGTTTGGAGTGTGTGTAAGAGAGAGAGTAGGCGATGGGAGAGAGTGTGAGAGTGTGAGAGAAAGTAGGGGTGGTAGAGAGAGTAGGGGATGGGAGAGAGAGAGAGTAGAGAGGGAGAGAGTGAGTGAGAGTCATAGTAGGCAGTGGTAGAGGGAGTGGGAGAGGGAGAGAGGGGGGGATGGGAATGTATATGAGAGATCTAGAGAGTAGGGGATGGGAGAGGAGATAGAGGGGGGATGGGAGTGTGTGGGTGTGTGAAAGAGAGAGAGAAGAGAAAGTAGAGTTAGAGAGAGAGAGAGAGAGAGAGAGAGAGAGAGAGAGAGAGAGAGAGAGAGAGAGAGAGAGAGAGAGAGTAGGGGATGGGAGAGAGAGTAGGCAGTGGGAGAGGGAGAGAGATAGGGAGGGGAATGGGAATGTGCAAAAGAGAGAGGGAGAGTAGGGGATGGGAGAGAGTCTAAGAGTGTGTGAGAGAGAGAGTAGGCGTGGTAGAGAGAGAGTATAGGATGGGAGAGTGAGACTAGGGGATGAGAGAAAGTGTGAGAGAGTGTAGGGGATGGGAGAGAGAGAGTAAGAGTAGGTGATGGGGGAGAGAGAGTAGAGATAGAGAGAGATAGTGAGAGAGAGAGAGAGATAGTAGGCGATGGGAGAGGGAGTGGGAGAGGGAGATAGAGGGTGGGATGGGAATGTGTGTGAGAAATCTATAGAGTAGGGGATGGAAGAGGAGAGAGAGGAGGAGGGATGGGAGTGCATGTGTGTGTGAAAGATAGAGAGTAGCCTGAGAGAGAGAGTATTATATGGGAGAGGGAGAGTAGGTGGTGGGAGAGGGAGAGAGAGGGGATGGGAGTGTGTGTAAGAGAGATAATATAGGATGGGAGAGAGTGTGAGAGTGTAAGAGAGAGTAGGGGATGTCAGAGAGAGAGAGAGTGAGAGTAGGGGATGAGTGAGAGAGAGAGTGAAAGAGAGAGATAGTAGGTAGTAGGAGAGGGAGTGGAAGCAGGGGAGAGAGGGGGGATGGGAGTGTGTGTTGAAAATCTATAGAGTAGGGGATGGGAGAGGAGAGAGAGGGAGGATGGGAGAGAGAGTGGAGAGAGAGTAGGGATGGGAGAGGGAAAGTAGGTGGTTGGAAAGGGAGTATGAGATGGAGAGAGAGAGTAGGGGATGGAAGAGGAGAGAGAGAGAGAGAGAGAGAGAGAGAGTAGGGGATGGGAGAAGAGAGAGAGTGAGAAAGAGTAGGGGATGGGAGAGGAGAGAGAGTGAGAGAGAGTAGGAAGTGTGAGAGGGAGTAGAAGAGGGAGAGTGAGCGAGAGGGAGTAGGGGATGGGAGAGGAGAGAGAGTAGGGGATTGGAGAGAGAGAGTAGGTGGTGGGAGAGGGAGAACAAGAGAGAGAGTGTAGTGGATGGGAAAGGAGAGAGAGCAAGAGAGAGAGTAGGAGATGGGAGAGGAGAGAGAGCAAGAGAGAGTAGGGGATATGAGAGGAGAGAGTGAGAAAGAGTAGGGGATGGGAGATGAGAGAGAGTAGGGTATGGGAGGGAGGGGGAGATAGAGAGAGAGAGAGTAGGCAGGGGGAGAGGGAGTAGGAGAGGGAGAGTGAGAGAGATAGAGAGAGAGTAGGAGATGGGAGAGGAGAGAGAGCAAGAGAGAGTAAGGGATGGGAGAGGAGAGAGGGTATGGGATGGGAGAGAGAGATAGAGAGATAGTAGGTGATGGGAGAGGGGGGAGAGAGAGAATAGGAGATGGGAGAGAGAGAGCAGGCAGTGTGAGAGGGAGAGTGAGAGAGATTAGGGGATGGGAGAGGAGAGAGAGCAAGAGAGAGTAGAGGATGGGAGAGGACAAAGAGCAAGAGAGAGTAGGAGGATAGGAGAGAAGAGAGAGTGAGAGAGTAGGGGATGGGAGAGAGAGAGTGAGAGAGAGTAGGTGATGGGAGTGGGAGTATGAGAGGGAGAGTGAGAGAGAGAGTAGGGGATGGGAGAGGAGAGAGAGTAAAAGATGGGAGAGGAGAGAGAGAGTAGGGGATGGAGAATGTTGGGCTAGGGAGCAATTTTTTTCACATAGTGCGTACACGCTTTATAGTGCATAAGTGCTATAGTGCATACACACTATGTAAAATCACCAAAAATGGGTCGTAAAGAAAGTTTGGCTCCCTGGTAATCAATATTCTACTTTTTGTCTATTGTGCATTCCATTGTTCTAATAGAAAACATAGGTTTCAAATTGTTGGAAGTTAGCAAATACTATTTGAAGACTTTTTGAAGCTAGCAAAAACCAAATTCAATCATTGGATACGCTATTTGAAGGCTTTTTGAATATTCTTTCTATACAAAAGGTTAGTGTAGTCCTTTTTAAACATTATTTTTTGATATATAGAGACAAATTTGATTATAATTGGACATGTTGTTTAATATATAGTGAATTCATTAAAATTTGTATGTTTGAATGAATTTTTTGTTTGGAAATGGTTAGAAATTTAGCAAGTTGTTTAATATATTTTGTGTATTCATTGAAATATTTGTAATTCTTATATGTATTTGAATGATTTGAAATTTATAAATTGTAAGTAATTTAGATATTTGAATAATTTGACATATAGAAATCATCAACATGCCAAGGAAGAAACAAAAAACTCAAACAAAGGAAGAGAAGGACACAGATTTGGCAATTAAAAGAGATAAAATGAAACTACTGTGTGAACAAAGAAAATTGCAAAGCAATAATGAAGAATTGACTTTCAAAGAGGAACAAGAACCATCAATACAAAGAAACAAAGATGAGGAATTTGAAAGACAAAGAGAATGAATGAGACTATTACGCTCAAGAAGACAATTGAATTGTGAAGCTACACTATCTTCCAATGTTAGAGTCATATCATCCTCCCATTTTGAAGAGATGCTAATTTGTAGATCTAACAATTTTCACACTCCATCATGTCATGCTGAAGGCACAACATCACTATATCAAGTAGGTGGTATTCCATCTTTTGCATCTTATTGCCAAGGCACATCATCTTTGGTTCAATGTACACAAAACACTCGACCTTATGCTGATGTTCAAAATGTTGAGGGAATGAAAGAGATTATAAAACCTTCTAGAATTCATTTTAGAAGACCGAAATATTTTATTGATATTGATACTAGCATTTTGAAATAAATGCCTAACAAGATTAGCAAATGTACTTGTCAAAGAAAACTTAATCGTATGCGGAGATTATTCTTTGAAGAATTAAATATTATTGGTCAATGCCAATTATTTGTTGAAATGATGAAGAACTTTAAATTTAGGCCTATCATGAAGATTCTTGGGCTAAAAAAGATGGACAATTCAAATAAAAAAAGTATTGTAAAGAATCTAATGAGTGCTTATGACAAAGAGGGTTCTAAATCACACACCAAAAATAGTAATATCACAAGATGAGTACTTACATTGACAATAGTAAGTACCCAAATAAAAAAATCTTGACTCATGAGAAAGATAAGGAAAACATTTAAAATTGGTAGAGGTACTCTAAGGAGAGCCAGGCTAAGGCGTGAAAGATTGAAAAATCCAACAAAAAATGAGTTATGGATATTTAGCGGTAGACTACCATGAAAGGATAAATAAATTACTGAAGCTTTGAAATCATTGATCGAAGATTTTTGAAAAAATAACACGTGTTTCCCCTAATCAAAGAGATGTTGTAAGGAGGATTGGTAGCCAAAATTGTGACTCACATGAGAAAATTTTTTTAGACTCAACTTAGACACAATTTTTTGCAAAAATTATTGGTATATATCCTCAAATTTAAATAAGTCAAAGATTTTTTGAGATGAGTAAAGTTTTTTATGTGAAGATAAATCACACATGCACAACTTGTTTTTGTAGGATACATATTGAATTTTCTAACCATTTTGATATTTTTAGGCATATATGTGTGTTTTTACATTCTAAGTTTGTTTCACAAGATTGTGACATGAATGAGCCACCAAGATCTTCAAGGGAATTCATATCCAACATTTTATGTGAAATAGGGGATGGCCAACAATTTTACAAGACATCATGCTTGGATGGTACATGCTAATTTTGTTCTTCTTTGCAACTTTTATCAACTTATGAACATATGGATAGTACACATGCAATTGGAAATAAAATAGTAGATTACAAAAAAATTGAGACAGTAACGTATGCTCTAAAAGATGGGAAACAAGGTAAAAGATGTAATTTAGGCATACAAAAGATTCCAGTGTGGGTGAACCCACAATTTTTAAATCATGTTCGCCTGAACATATTTCATATGTTCGCATGAACATACGTGAATACTATGTTCATGCGAACATATGAAACATTGACTTCCAACATTTTAAAACATCTTTTCATCCAATTTTTTTGGGTTGTATGTTCATGCAAACATTATGTTCGCATGAACATATTCATATGTTCGTGCAAACATACAAAATTACATTTTTTTGGGCCCTTTTTTCTTTAAATTTTTTTTTCTCTTTCGACACCCATAATTGCAGATAAATGATCTCCTTCTATAAAATTAAAAATGCCAAAAGGTGTTGCTTAGAGCAAGCTTTCTAATGACTATAATTCTAATACATATTTTAATCATTAAGGCTTTCAAATATGAGTTTAACTCATCATAGGTTCATTACCAATTAAACATCAACCGACTTCAACACCTCGGGAAAATTAGTGAATTAGGTCAAAAAAAATTTAAAAATATGTAGGAACTAGCTTATTGACATACCTTTCTATTAAAAAAAAAAGGTTTTTGATAAATTGACTTTAAATTACCTGTGTCAAACGGAATGTATGTCTAAATTATGATTCGTGTCACTTCAAAACTTCATAAACTATACAATATTCAACCAAAATGAATCAAACCAAATGCATCCTATGGATACTAATGTTATGAATCTAACACCATAAGAATTACTTCATTATCATTTTTAGAAAAAAAGTTATGTGTGTCAAACGGACTATCACTCTTTTAAAATATTGAATTTTATTATGTACCACTTTTCGAAGGAGATGAAAAAATTGACAAAAATAATTTTTTTTTTTAAGATTAAAAAATATGGTTACAAAGTAGGAATAGAGTACTCAAAATCATTAGTTTATGTCATCTTGAAATTATTTATATTTTTTGAGATATAGTCACTTGAATGTGACGTTTGTTGCAAAAATATTGATTTCAGTGTCAAAATTGGTCAAAAAGTGGAACCCATTATTGTGGGATCACCCATGTATGAGTTCATGAAGATGTTTTATGAAAAGATTATTTATGATTATGCAAGGCATAAAGATAGATCTTGATGGCTAGATTTGCAATTCAAGTTGTGCAAGGATATGTTTCCACTAGATACCATTGTTTCAATTGTAGACTTCACAGAGAACTACACACTAGAATGAAAAAATGAGGTGCAAGAAAAGTATTATACTTCTCAATAGGTTTTCATATTTGTTCACATAACATTCATGCATTCACCTACATATATAGAGGATGATAGGAAAATTTTGAGGGAGTACCATTTTTACATCGATGATGATCGATCACATTCCACGGAGATTGTACATGGTTGTTTTCAACCGTTTTATGGAGATTTGGCTAATAGGGGCATACCATATCATCATCACATTATTTGCTTAGAAAATTGTGCATCTCAATTCAAGAATGCATGGATGTTCTATTGGTTGAGCAGGATGCACAGGTTGTGTAGAATTCAATATATGTGAAATTTCACAGAGGATGGTCATTTAAAAGGAGATCATGATGCTCCAGGTGCATGCATCAAAAGAGCCTTAGCTTGTGAATAACTAAAGTAAAAAAATGAAGCAATATTGATAGATGCAAAATCCATCATCTAGTGGTGTAATGCTACAATGAGTCCAAGTAAGGAAGGTGAGTCTATGGTTCATAGATTTTTTAGGTTGATAAATAATACTAAAATTGCACCATATGAGGATTGTTGCACACTGACAAGATCAAGTGAGTTTCACTCTTTTAGAAGCTCTAATTTAGGTTCATCGAGTATCCACACACAAAAAATGGCATGCTATTATCCATCATGTGCAGAGGAAAATTGGGATGACTGTGAGACAACCGAATGGGTGGACAAATGGGATATATGGGTTTTGGACCCAATTGACACCTATCATCCCCCACAAGCATTGGAAACAATAGAGATGGATTCATCTATTGACTTTGACTACTTGTCTAATCTAGTGCAACCTGGTAATATATATATCTTTGTAATTTCAATATGTAAATTTATAACTTTTACCTAAGTATTTTCTAAATTAATGACCACATTTTGTACATTTATCATTGTAGACTATGTTTTTGTTGTTATTGCACCTAAAGACAATGAAGAAGGGACATATTATTATTTGTGTCACTGTGTCCAAGCCAAACAAAAATTGGATCACTTAGTTATAAATGGTGAAGGTCTAGAGTACCATATCTGTGTGGTGGTTGTAACTAGCACATGGCTTAGACAATATTTTATGAAGAACCCTAACTTGTGGTTATTCAAGGATTGGCAAACAAAGAGGAAGATTCTTCATTATTTGAAGTTTGTTATCGCATCAAATGTCCACTTGATAAAATATGGTGGAAAACTAGGTAATAAGACTCTTTGGAAAATTCATGAGTTAGACAATGAGGCAATACTTGAGACATTGAAATGTAATGTAGATCTAGTAGGTTCATTAGATTGAATAGTGAGAGAGGGAGAGAGAGAGAAAGAGTGGTCAATTGGATCTTTGGTATCATTATAAGCCAGGATACCAAATTGAACCAAAGGTCAAATTTGAGGAATTTGAGTTATTTTGTATGTATTGAGGATTTTTTAGGTTTTTAGAAATATTTAAATGCCTTGGGGTCTTTGGGAAAAGATTTAGGTGTCTAGGAGGTTATTAAAGCAAAAATGTCAATGTTGTCATGCAAAAAAAATGCAAAATGACAACTTTTCTTTCTAAATAATTGAAAAGGAAGATGAACACTAGAATAAACATTTAAATAATGGTTATGACTATTGGAGGAAAGGAATACATGTTTAAAAATGTTGTACATGGAGAGGACAACATAGTTTTACGGATTGGTGAAGATTTACGTCAATAAAACTTTGATTTTTTGCCTTTTTCTCTATTTCTCTAAGTTGTATAGACATGTACAAATTGGTGAAAGATATCAACTATAATGGTTTGATATATTGATGAACTAGGTCTCATTTGCATTTGTTTTGAAGGATATATCTTTTTATTTGATTAAGTTATTGCAATTTTTGTGAAGGTTGCTTATTTGGGCCTGAATTCAAGGGTTTAGGCAAATATGTGCCTCCAACTTGCAAACCAATAGTTTGAATCTAATGCCTCTTTGGGGTATGAAATTTAGGAGAGTGTAATTTGATATGGAAAAGTTTCAAACCTAGAGGAATTGGTTTGATATTTTTATTAGCCAGCCCTAGGCTGAACATCCCTATTTGTTTAGCTAGGAATTGAAGAAGTGGCATTTAGGCTTCCAAATTGATTGTCTAAACCTAGGTGAAGGGTGAAATGGAGTTTTAGGAAGGAAAGGAAGAGTTACATGGTGTTTAGTTGATTCTATCAACCCATCTTCAAAGAACTTGCTTTGGATGCCCAGCCTAATTAGGCGTGTTAGGTATGTGGACTAAAATGCAGTTTGCATATGCTAGAATGGAGTCAACCCTTGATCCTTTCAATTATTCACGAACTAGGCAAAAGGTATTTGAAAAGGTTATAATTTGGCCTTTTTCTTCGGAAATTTTGGAAGTTTTCTAAGGAAAACTAAATTTTGACCTACTAAGATTTCTAGGCCTAAGTTAAGGATATTGATCCTTTGAAGGTGTTGGGGCCTTGACATTGCATGAATCTTAGTGGTTTAGTCCTAGAAATGATGAATCAAGTCTAAGTTTGAAGTCTTGATACATTTTTACTTGTTTTTCCTTAATTGGCTTGTTTGAGGGCAAGTGTCCCTAAATTCATATTTTGATCCAAGTTTGCCAAGAGCCCTAGGAAAAGGGAAGGAACTTAGGAGAGTGGAGTCCACCTAGATAAGTAAATATAATCATTTGGAAAAGGCTAGTAACCAAGACATCATCCTGAAGTAGGTTTGGGTACCCTTGGAGGTTTAAGAACCAAGTGGAAAAAGTAGGCTATGTGATTTGCATCAATATGGATCATTAGACCTAGGTGTGATAGCGAGGGTGTACGAAGTCACAATGTATTTGGAAGAGTCACTAATTGGCCTAAAAGTCAAGGCATACTTTACCATAGAGAAATGAGAAACTTAAGGGATAATTCTCTATCTTAGGGAAGGGTCCCTAGCATGGAATTGCAAAGGGATAGCCCATTTAACAAGTTGGAAGTGTTAGAAAGGATTTTGCATGTAGTAGAAGTTTGAATTATATAGGCAGGAATATAAAAGAGTAAAGAATATATGAATCAAGTGAATTGAATAATGCACATATCGTTTCATCTTAAATAACAAAGTATATTGAGATTTGACTTTCTTTAAAAGGGTTCAAAGGTAGATTGAAGATCATCATCAACATTACTTTTTTTTAACATAACCTTTCAATATGTTGCTCTTGATTATTTCTTGCTAAGAATTAAGTACAAATCTACACAAAAATCCATTTTCATTGTGACTCATGTCTCTTGGCGGTGTAGGAGGACTCTCACATGGAATGATAAAATAAGGATGTTTGGGCCTCTTATGTTCACCTTTAACACTTTTGTGTGGCCCATTAGCAATTTGGGTATATTATAAACTGATTGCTCAATGAAGTCACAAGGGCACAATTTATGTAATTTGAAAGCATATACTTATAATCTAGTGTCTAGAATTTGTGCCGGGTCAATCTAGAATCATTTGAATGGTTAAAATGCCTTTTAAGCTCTAAAATGTAAAAAATCCATTAAAAGTGCAAAAGTTGCTATGCAACTTTGCAACTTTTTGCATAACTAAACAAAAATGCTTCTAAGATTTGCTCCAATGGTCACAACCTTTCAAATATGGTTGGATCAGTTTGGGAAGACCTTTATATAGAAATTTTAGGTGGGTCAAAGGTACAATGTACATTTTTTGCATTGAAATCAATAAGAAGAACCTTGTTTTCTACATTTTGGGCTTTTTTTTTGCATGGTATAGTTGTGCATGGATGCCTAGGAATCATTTCTTGGTATGGTTGGATAGATATTTGAATCACCTTTCCAATGCAATTGGTTTGAGGTCTTGAAAAATTGTACAACTCAAGTTATTCCTATTTTAGTGTTGATAGCCTAGAATTCAAGGGTTTCAAGGGTTTTGATTGAAATCAAGATATAATGTGACATTCCACCGTAGAAAAATTATGGCCTTTGGTGGAATCCTTGTATTTTTAATACACTTTAAGATTCTTTTGGTTTTTGATGATAAGATGCATGGAGAACAAAGAAACACGATGCCCTAGATGCATATACCTTGTATCCATCAATACACAAACCTATTGTCCCAACATTTTAAGGCCTCAAAACTCCATATTATGGTCTATAACGTGGCAGTTAGCATATTTGGATCATTCCTCAACATATCCAATTGGTATCATGTTTTTGGCACATGTTTAAATGCTACCTCCTTTGTAAATGTGTCCTAATTAGCCCTTGTGTCTAAATATTGTCCCCATGAGTTTTACCAATTTGCTTGCTAATGAAATCTCTCTACTTTGGAATCTGATAGTACATCAAAAATAGGAAGTAATATTTGTGTTAGTCTTTTCTTTTCATGCTAAGTGTACAAGTTGCAAACCTAAGTCTCATTCCTTGGGCTACTAGGAATCCAAGAGGTTAATGAAGGAACTATGTCCTTTTCTCAGTTTGGAGTCTTCATTTCCAATCCATATTCCTAAGCTGATGTAAGAAAATCATTTCTTGAGTTTGAGTTCTTGGTTCCATGTTTGGTGTAGGTTTCTTGTATTAAGTAATATTTGTTGTCAAGGTGCAAGTGTGGGGTCTTGAGCCTTGTTTGGGTTGTCAAACCTTGTTAGGTTGTTCTTGTAGGTTGTACTCTCCCAATATACCTTATTAGTACCTGCCACTTGCATCAATTAGGCCATTTTTTTATTTCTTTGAATGCCATTGCATTATCCTCATAGTTACTAGTGTATAGGTCAATATTTGAATCTCAGCATGTGAATAGTTTGTCTTAGTTCTCATATGTAGTCAAGGTTCTTGACATCAATTACAAGTCATAAGTTACATGCATTAACAAAATACAATTAGGTCTCACAAACTTGATTACAATTTTTCTCATGCTTAAGTGGTTGTTAGGCCTTAAGACCCAACCAATAAGTCATCCTTCTATGTTGATAGGCATGTATTGTAATCAATTATTTAGGAAATGATTCTAGGCCTTCAGGCCCAACCAATAAGTCTTACATCCCTACAATCTAGTCTTGAAAACCTTATTGCATATCACCCTCTTAACATAATCATAGTTAAGTATTTGAGACTTGACTACATGTCAGCATGTATTGAACTTACAAGTTGTAATGTAGCTTTAGGACCCAATTACATATTGTATCTCTTCTACACTTGCAATCAAGTCCTTAGGGTATCATTACATATCTTCTTTATAGACATTTATAGGGAAAGTGATGTAGAGGAAGATGGACCCTTCCAAGGTGTATGAGAAAATTCTCCGAACAATGTATTTTTCCAAAGGTTTCTAAATGCAACCTTAAGGCTTAAGTTTCCCAAATCAAGTAAATGACTTATCCAAAGACTTCTTAGCAATATAATGGTTTTTAATACCCTAATACACACAAAATAACTAGTTTATTGAATACCAAGAGCCTATCTCTAAGGCAAACCAATCATTCTAGCCTACTAGGCCTACAAGCCCCAATTACCCCTCAAATGTTGTCCTCTTGCCTTTTTCTCAACATTTTCCCATAACATCAAGATAATAAATTGAATAAATTAGGATACCCATTTCACTCCTCAATAACATATCAAAATATTAGGTCCAATTGTTTAGGACCAAGTCTCTATTGTTACACTATGAGCCACTTTTTAGGCATAAAAACCCCTCCATTTACAAAGGAACTATATGGAATAATTAACCACGAACCATAAAAATTGGTAAAGTATCACAATATGATTCTAAAGTGAGGATTATTCAATTGGATTGAACCCATCAACTCTCTATATGTGCTTTTTATGAAACCCTCACCAAATAAGGCCAAAAAATTACAGCCTCTTCAAATCTGACCAAGAAATCACTTCCAGGACCTATTAGTTGATCCTAAACCATGTTAATGATGTTTATTTTGAATTTTTTACATAAAACCATGGCCTCTTTTAGGCAGATCTCTTGCTGCTATACCTATGGCATCAAATGCATTTTCATGCACCTAAGCACACCAAACTTGTCCATTTGGATGCTCATCTACATCCTTTGATTTTTCCCTACATTAGTATGCATACTTACATATGATACATGTTAATAATCCATCCCCAAGTCATAGTTAGAATAGAAAGGGGATGGTCACATCATTTTTCTTAAAGGAAACTAGTGCAGGGCACCAAGGTAAATGGATAGTGGTCCAAGATTTTGATTTGGAACATTAATAAGAATTTTTTAATAATACCAAAATGTAAGGTCAATTGGGCTCTAGGTGCCATTATAAGCCAAAGTGCCAAATTGTACCAATGGGTCAAAAATAAGCAATTTTGGTGGTTTTTAAATGTAAATAGGATTTTTGTGATCCTTATAATATCATAATGGTCCTTAGGGTCATTCGGTCAAGTCCTAGGTGTATAGGAAGTTAGTTGTCAAAAATTGTCAAAAATTGCAAAAATTGTCAAGCAAAATTAAAAAAATGTTGAAAACTTTGCAGTATGATTGCAAAAATGGTTGTACATTGGCACAACCATTTCAAATATGGTTATGACCATTGAAGACATAGAGTACATGTTTAAATATGTTTTACATGGAGAGGACGACATTATGGTATAGGCTAGTGAACATTTGCATGAATAAAACTCTAATTTTCTATCATTTTCGTTATTTTTTTCTGTTGTACAAAACTATACTTATTGGGAGAAGGGATCAATTGACATGGTTGGATAGCTTGATGTTCTAGGCTTCATTTTCTTTTGGTTTGAAGGATTTATCTTTCCATTTCTTCAAGTTATTGCATTTTTTGTTCAAGTTTCTTGTTTGGGACTAAATTCGAGGGTTTTGGATAACATGTGCCTCTAATTTGCAATCCTATAGTTGAAATTTGATGCCACTTGGAGGGATACAAGTTAGGGGAGTTTACTTTGATATGGTAGAGTTTTAGGCTTTGAGTATAATATTTCATATTTTTACCAACTGGTCCTAGGCTGAACATCCCTATGTGTTTAGGCCCAATTTGTAGGAGAATTGGTGATTAGACTTCCAAACCAACTAATTTGACCTAGGAAAAGGCTGAAATGGAGATGTGGCATGAGGAGGAAGATTTATATGTAGTTGTGTTGGTTCTATGAACCCATTTCCTAACACTTGCTTTGGAAAATGTAGCCTAATTAGTCCTATTAGGTCTGTGAACCAAATGAGAGTTAAGACATGTTGGAATAGGTTTAGTCCAAGATATTTTGCAGTATTCAAGAACCTAGTAAACTATACATTTAAAATGGTAATTTGTTTGATACTTCATTTGTAAAGTTTGGAAGTCAGCTGTAGAAAACTGAAAATTGACCTACTAGGAATTTTAAGCTTGATTTTGGGAATTTGGTCTTTTGGAGATGTTAGAACCCTAAAAGTGAATGAATCTCTATGGTATGAGCCTACTGATGTTGATACTAGCCTAGGTTTGGAGTTTGGAAACCAGATTTCACATTTTACCTTGTTTGTCCTAGTTGACTGCTAGCGTCCCTAAAACCAATAATTCACCCAAGTTTGCTAAGAGCTCTAGAAAAAGGGAAAGACCTTAGAGAAGTGGAGTCCACTTGGAGAGATAGTGGTCAAAATTGGGTAAAGGCTAGTAAGCCTAATTGGCATCTTGTAGTGGGTTGGGTGCTACTAGGCAGTTAGGAAGCTTCTGGTGAAAGAAGGTTGTAAGCTCTGCATCAAAAACAATGTGAAAATGACTATCTACAAAAAATTATCTAAATAAATGAAAACTTCAAATTGTACCTAGGTGTGGTACTATGGGAATTGGATGCCATTTATTGTAAACTTGCAAACACGAATTGTTTTATTGTTACATTTCACCAATCTCACTACGTCCATGGTCATTGTTCTCTTATCATTCATGTTTGTGGGTATGTTCCTAGTGCAGAGCACCAAGGCACTTGGTTTATATTTTGGTTTTCATGTTTAATTTACCTACTTAGGCTAGAATAAACAACTCTTGGATGAGAAGTCCATGGTTGTCAAAGAAAGACACCGTTTTGTATGCTTAAGGTACTTTATGCAATTTATAAGAAAAATTTTGTTATTAGGAAAATAAGGGATTTTTAATATTTCTTGGTCAAGAAATCCTAGGACTGAATTTTTTTTAGTTGGTTTTAGAAGTTGAATCAAGTGAAAAATGTAAAAATTGCACTTTTTGTGCGAAGTTACACTATTGAAAGCTATAAAGGTTGCTGAAATTTGTAAATAAGTGGAAAAAGGGTTATAATTATTAAAATATTGGTTCTAACCATTAAAATATATATATGAAATATACATGCCTCATTTGTGAGGTCTGGAGGGCATTAATATACGAATTGGAAGAAGTTGCAAAGAAAGAAATTCAATTTTTGAGTCATTTTTACTATTGTTTGCATGTTGCATGAAATTTATGGATGTTTAGATCAAATGTGATGTATTTTTGAGATAGAGCTTTGAATCAGATTTCTTTTTCTTATGGTCTCATCATTTTGCATGTTTTCTAACTCAAGTTATTGCATTTTCAGTGAAACAAGGTTTTTAGGACAACATTTTGGTGCACACAGCAAAAATGGGCCTCTAACTACAATTTCCTTTGTTAAAATTTCATGCCCACTTGGGAAATGGTAGTTAGTGTGGTTCTTTTTAAGATTTTAAGGTTTCAAGATTGGAGGATGTGTTTTTTGATTTTTCCAATCAAGCCCTAGGTCAAGTACCATGAAGGATTTGACCTCTTGTAGCATGCTGATTTGTGAATGGTAGGAGTTTTGGAATTGGAGAAGGACTAAGAATTAATAAATGAGTTATTTTAGTGTTTTCAAACCTTTTTGAGCATTGAGTTCATTTCCATGACCCCATTTCCTACTAGTTTCTTTCTAAACTAGTCATCTACTTAACTGTGACATGTTTGGGAACTGGCAATCTCTATTTAAGTTGAAGTCTCCATTTGAAGATGGCAATGAGATTTATATTGTTTAGTTTAGATCATTAATATATTTCAATGAGAAATTTGAGGGATCATTCCCAACTTGAGTATCCTAGCTTCCCAAGTCCTGTAAATGCAAAGTTGCAGTCTTCTCAAAAAGTTACTTGAGCAACTTTTACAATTTTTGCCAAAAAAATTCAAATGGAAGTTTTGGAAGTTGTAAGGAAACTTTTTTTGTAAGGTTAGAAAGTTTCCAATTAGATTTTCTTTTTTAAGAAACTTTTGAAACTTTTTCAATTTTGCACAAAAAATGCAACTAATGCAAAGTTCACTAGATTTCACTTAAAGGACTTAGAAAAGGTTCCAAACTATTAAAAAAGAACTCAAAACACCTAATCCTAGGATATCTTGACCAAAAGGACTCAATTTGTCCTAACTAGCAAATTTTCCTCATATCTTGCACAAACTAGCCTAGGCATACATGTCTTGCTCATATCTCTCTCACCATTCATCATGGGAAAATGCTAGCCCCAAGCTCATCCTATCCCATTGAGTGCTTGAGAATTCTTGAGCACGCCAAACTGAAACATCTATTAGGGTCACTAAATGCCATAGGGTAGTAATCTTTTACGGGGCATATCTTAGAGCTTGTGCAAGGTATGGATGTGATTCTAGATCTTATATGACCATGTTGGAGAGACCTACAATAACCTCTCTCACTTTTTGCAGATCTTACTCCATTTTGATTTTGTGATGCCATCTTAAGTGATGCTGAAACTCATAATGTTGGTCAGTACAAAGTCGCCAACTACCAAATCTCCCTCACTATTCATTGTGGGATTGAACTATCTATTTTGTTAGATCCAAGTGGCTAGGTAAACCCTAGCCCCAAGTTTGTGTCATCCTATTGAGTGCTTGAACATTCTCGATCATGCTCAACTGAAACATCCCTAAGGGTCACCAACTGCCATAGGGAAGTGATCTTTGATGGGGTATATCTCAGAGCTTGTGTAAGGTATGGATGTGATTCAATGTCCTATAGGACCATGTTGCAGAGTCCTACAATAACCACTCTCATTTTTTGGAGATCTTACTCCATTTTGATTTTGTGATGCCATCTTGGGTGATGCTGAAACTTGTACTGTTGGTTAGTACCAAGTTACCAACTACCAAATATCCTTCACCATTCATTGTGGGATTGAATTTTTTGTTCTATTAGCTCCAAATGGTCAGGTTAACCCTAGTTGCAAGCTTGTCTAGTCCCATTGAGAGCTCAGACATTCTCGAGCATGCCAAACTGAAACATCCCTAAGGGTCACTAAATACCATAGGGTAGAAATCTTTGATGGGGCATATCTCAGAGCTCGTGCAAGGTATGGATGTAATTTTAGGTGCTATCAAACTGTGTTGTGGAGACCTACAATAACTTCTGTCACTTTTTTGAGATCTTACTCCATTTTGATTTTGTGATGCCATCTCGGCTAATGCCGAAACTCATAGTGTTGGCTAGTACAAAGTTGCCAACTACCAAATCTCCCTCACCATTCATCATGGGATCAAACTATCTATCCTATTAGCTCCAAGTGGCTGGGTCAACCCTAGTCCCAAGCTTTTCCTATCTTGTTGAGCACTCAAAAATTCTCAGGCATGCTGAACAAAAACATCCCTAAGGGTCACTAAATGCCATAGGGCAACGATCTTTGATAGGGCATATCTCAAAGCTCATGTGAGGTATGGATGTGATTCTAGGTGCTATAGGACTATGTCTTGGAGATCTATAATAAATTCTCTCTCTTTTATTTTGTGATGCCACCTCAAGTGATGCTAAAACTCATAGTGTTGACAAGTAAAAAGTTTCCAATTGCCAAATCTCCCTTACTGTTCATCGTGGGATTGAACTATCTATTCCATTAGCTCTAGGTGCGTGGGTAAACCCTAGCCCTAAGGTCATCCCATCTTGTTGACCACTCAAACATTCTCAGGAATGCCAAACCAAACATCCCTAAGGGTCATTAAATTCCATAGGGTAGTGATCTTTGACAGGGTATATCTCAGAGCTCATGCAAGGTTTGGATGCAATTCTAGGTGCTATAGGATCATGTTGTAAAGACCTACAATAACCTCTCCCTCCTTTTGGAGATCTTACTCTATTTTGATTTTGTGATGCTATCTCAAGTGACGCTAAAACTCATAGTTTTGGCTACTACAAAGTCCCCAACTAGCAAATCTCCCTCACCATTCATCATGGGATCAAACTATCTATTCTGTTAGCTCTAAGTGGCTAGGTAAACCCTACCCCCAAGCTTGTCCCATCTTGTTGAGCATTCCAGCACATCAAACTAAAACATCCCTAAGGGTCACTAAATGTCATAGGGAAATGATATTTGATAGGGCATATCTAAAAGCTTGTACAAGGTATGGATGAAATTCTAGGTGCTATAAGACCATGTTGTGGAGAACTACAATAACCTCTCTCACTTTTTGGTGATATTACTCCATTTTCATGTTGCGATGCCATCTCAGGTGATGTTGAAACTTGTATTGTTGGCTAGTACAAAGTTGCCAACTGCCAAATCTCTCTCACCTTTCATCATGGGATCAAAATATATGTTCCATTAGCTTTGGGTGGCTAGGTAAACACTAGCCCCGAGATCATCCAATTGCATTGAGTGCTCAAACATTCTCATGCACACCAAACTGAATCATCCCAATCACTAAATGCCATAGGGCTACGATCTTTGACTGTGGCAACTAGATATGTCATCTCATCCAATGATGGAGACTCATGATAGAAGGTAAAGGGGTGATCATACACATCATTTTGAACATTTTTTTTTTTTGGTAATAAGGTAGTCCTTGTTTGTAAGGTCAATGAACTTGAGCTCACTTCTAAACCCAAATTGTCTTAGTCCTAGCGATATTCCTTTCTTTGTTGTTTTTGTTAATAAGTTGACTCAATAATTATTTTGAGAATCATTACACCTTATATAGATACATATTATCACTGAATGGAGTTAGTGGAAGATGTTAATGATCTTCTTGGTTGTCAAAATATTCCTTTCATGGGTTTGAAACATAACTAGTTCCATTTGTGAAGAGTTGTCAATCAACAAATTACATGTTGTTGCAAAGCAAATATAGTCATTGGATGTTGGAAAAGAAAATTCACTCATACGATGTTGAAGAATCTTTTGGAAGGTGGTGAAAGAGCACTCTTTCAAGGCTCTCACCATATCATTTTGGTGTGGTGAACATCTCTGAAGAAGTACATGTGAATACAATAAGTGAATTTAGCTCATGCTTGTGTGTCTAAGCTAGGATAGGTCTTAAAGTTTCCTCTTTGGTCTCTATTGAGAATGGTACCTTGACTTTGGGTTGGTATCATTCTTAGCTCTTTTTTGGGGGAATTTTGAATTATGATTTTTTTATTGCATTTTAGGCATGGGTGTGCATTAAAATAACCTTCCAAGGTGGAATACTTGTTTAGAAGACCAGAGTGCATGAACAATGCAATGCTATGTAAATCTGCCACCTTATGGAAGGGATGTTATTATGAGTTTTGGGATCCTTAGGTGAAGGAAGATAGTGAAATTTTCACTCCCAAGGTTTTTTTAGGAAGTCATAGCATTGTATTGAAATTGTAGTAAAAACAAGACTACCCAAGCAACAAAAATTGTCCCAAAATTGCTTGCAATTTTTAAAAGTTGTTGAGCAACTTTTTCCAATTGTTGCTAAAAGACCTACTTTGTAAAGAAGCTTTGAAAAAGCCCTAAAATATATCTCTACCTCAAGGAGAAACCTATTTATGCATGGAGGAAACCTAATCAAGGGTTGGCAACTCATTTCTTGTATGAATCTATACTGTTGAAATGTATGCAATAGATTGTGACTGCTTTAGAATAGATTTTACTAGGTTTTAATCTTGTTTGGTGAAAAATCATGTGGCTATTATCATTTTGTTGCATATTGTAGTTGTCTTATTGTTTTTTTTCCATTTTCCATGCATTATTTATAGTTTTTTACCAAGTTTTGAGAGGTTTTTAAAATTTCTTCAAAGATACTTGTTTGCTACTAGTTTTGGAGTTTTATATCATGAAAGGGTTGTAACTCTTGTCTCCACCATGTAAATTCCATGGTATTCTAGATTTCAAGGCTAAAGACCCTAATGTATTATATTATCCAAGCAAGGGCCTTGAAAGAGATTGCAAAGAATTCTTTGACCAAACCTTAGGCGAGTTAGGCAATGCTTGGCTAGGGACTTTCAACAAAGAAAGAGCTCTTGAGAGAAAAGCTTGAAGAATGAAGACTTTCCACTTTGGGGAATTCAACAAGGGTATGAGAAGGTTCTAACTTGTGGAGGAGGAGTCTTGATCAAGTGTGGAAGGTGTCTTAAAGTGGGGACAATAGGAAGCCAAGAAAACCCTACATAACCATCAATTTTAGTATTTTTGATGTACACCTTGTAGACACCCTAAGACCCTAAAAATCCTTGAGCATGGGTCCTATGTATCAATTATTATTAAGGCCAAAGGTGTTGAAACTCTAAGACAATCAAGCTATTGGCCCTAGAAATCTAGGTGCAGACCTAATTAGGGGCTCTCCTTGTAGCCTTTTTGTGAAGAAATTTTGAAATCAAGTACAAACTCATTCTTGTTATCCATTCAAGCATAGTAAAAGTGCTCTAATAATTGGTTGCATCAAGGAGTGCTTTGGTACCCTAGTAGACCTATAAAACTTTTGGAGGGATAGTGTTCCTAGAAGAGTAAGGCAGTAATGCTACAAGCTTGGATTAGTTAACTTGGTGAGGAGGTTGGCCAAGGTTAGGTGATGTTCTAAGTAGCGAGAGATCCTAAACACCACATAGGAGTAGAGAAAACACCAAAACCCTACTGTTGGATGAGAAGCATAGAATAGCTAGTCTATCCTAGACTATTGAATCAGAAGGATGGAATAGATGATAGATTAAATTTTGTGAGGTAGTTAGTAGGTGTTCCTTGAAGTGGCTAAGATGTTAGTTTGAAGAAAGAAGTTGATTATGATCCATTTCTCAAATTTTCTCATTTTTCCCTTATTGCTTCCCATGTCTTGAATAGGAAAATTGATCAAGTAGTTTTGTGATGTTGGGTACAAGTTTCTTCAATATTGTAACCAAGTTGGAAAGAGTATTTAAAGACAATTACGAAGGTGGGAAAGGTAGTTTTCCTTAATAGTGTTCTTATTGGGAATCCACTAGCTTTTCGTGTGAGCATTCTACATCATTTTGGATGCAATTTACATTAAAATGAAATACATGAAATGTGATTAAAATGTAAACAATAAAAAAAAGATATATATTATGATAACCAATAATGTCATACATGAACAAACATATAATATATAAGGTTACACGGTGATGGGGGTACTTGGGGTATTTACAGTATGGGTACGACTTTTTTTTATAATAGGGGATGGGGGTACTTGGATATTTCAAACTTTATTTTTAATTATACTTTTATATTCATAGAAAACCTGAATTTATGAGTCATGACAATGATTTTTCAAAACAAGAATAGTAATAAAGTTTGAAAATGTAATGTATTATTTTCAGTTTCAATTTTTTTATATGTTTGTAATAATAATTTGTGTTAAATGTTTACATGCATAAGATAGAAGGCAGACTTTAAACATGAACAAGAAGATCATAAATCATATGACAATGACATATTGCAAATGATACATTTCTGGCTTTAGCACTGATAAAGTTTATTGTTGATCAATATTTGATCAAGGTTTCAAATTCATTAGGTATTGAATTAATCTTGATAAACAAATAATAGAGAAGAAAAACTTTAAATATTGTAAGAAATGATAATGTTGAGCAAGGAACGAGAAACAATCCAAGTAAGTTAAGTGTGAAACAATGTTACCATAAGATAAGCAACTCCAAGAGCATACACCAAGATGGTTCAACAATGGAGACAACGATTTATAAGGGGAAAGCAAAGAAAACCCCTTGTGAGTTATTATGAATGAAGGCAAATGCCTAAAGAAGAGAGAGAGAGAGTGTTGGAGCAAAAGTAGCTCAATACAATAACATCAAGTGCTTAGAGTGGTGTGTAGTTGTGAAGAAAGAAGGAGGAGCATCTCTTATATAGAGATGAGGGAGGAGTTGCATTTGTAACTCCCATTTCTATGAATGCCACATTCATAATAGGTGTGTGCAAAGTGTCACAATCCTCTTAAGGAGGATAAACTAAATAAAGAAATAAACAAGAGTTGTCCTTACATGTGGAATAAAGGACAAACAATGACATGTCCTCCACATGTGTACAAGTGGACAAACTACATGTAGGGACCCTTGGAATATCCCAATTAAAATATATCCAAGGAAAGATTAACCTTTCTAACACCCCCCCTTAATCTTTACTTGGGGAGTTTACTTCAACGGGTTGTAAACCCAAATTTTTACAATGGAACTGAAATCTCTCTTTAGAAAGTGGTTTGGTTAAAATATCAGCCACTTGATCTTCTCCTTTACAATAAAGAAGAATAATTTGATTGTCTTCAACTTGTTCTCGAATGAAGTGATGTTGAAGTGAAATATGTTTGGTACGGGCATGATACACTGGATTCTTTGCCAAGGCAATAGCACTTTGATTGTCACAATGTATAGGTGTAGGTAATTGTTGAGGTAGACCCAAATCATCAAGAAGTCTTCGAATCCACAAAGCTGCCTTAGCTGCATTGGTACAACCTGTGTATTCAGCTTCAGTTGAGCATAGGGAAATAGAGTGTTCCTTTTTGCTTTTCCAAGAAATTGGACCTAAACCAACAAAGAAAAAATAACCACAAGTGGATTTCCCATCATTGGGATCTCCACCTAGATCGGAATCAGTATAGCCATGTAAAATAAATTCAGAGTTTGGATCATAAAATAAGCCTATATTAATAGTTCCTTTAATATACCTTAAGATGCGTTTAGCAACTTTAAAATGAGTTTGTTGAGGTTTAGACATAAAGCGAGACACTAAACCAACACTAAAAGCAATATCAGGTCTAGTAAGAGTTAAATAATTTAAACTTCCTACTAACTGTCTATACAAAGTTTCATCAACAAAAGGAGTATTCATATCATTCATTAATTTAGTTCCTAATTCACATGGAATTGAAACATGGTTAGAGTCATTCATCTTAAATTTTTCTAAAAGATCATAAGCATACTTGCTTTGAGAAACAAAGATACCTTTAGGAGTTTGAAAAATTTGCATACCTAAGAAGTAATGTAAGATACCTAAGTCTGTCATTTGAAATTTTTGTTTAAGTTGGAATTTAATATCAGAAATCAAAATGTCTAAACTAGAAGTGAGAATTAAATCATCTACATAAACAATAACAACGATAATATCATCATTAGTATGTTTAATATACAAATTAGGGTCATTTTTGCTTCTAGTAAAACCTTGAGAAATGAAGAAAGAATTAATTTTAGAATACCATTCTCTAGGTGATTGTTTAAGACCATAAATAGATTTGTTCAATTTGCAAACTAGATTTTCACTACCTTTCTTAACAAATCCAGGAGGTTAAGCCATATAGATTTCTTCATGTAACTCACCATGTAAGAAGGCACTTTTAACATCCATTTGATGAATGGGCCAATTCATTTTAGATGCTAAAGCAAGAACTAATTTGATAGTAGGCATTTTAGCAACAGGTGCAAAGGTTTCATTATAGTCTAAGCCTTCAATTTGGGAAAAACCTCTAGCAACTAGTCTAGCTTTAAATTTACTAATTTCATTATTAGTATTCAATTTTGTTTTATATAACCATTTACATGAAACTAGATTTTTGCCAGGAGATAATGTGACTAAGTCCCAAGTGTGATTAGCAAGTAACGAATCATATTCCTCTTGCATGAGTTTCTGCCAATGAGGTTGAGAGTTAGCTTGATCAAAAGACTTAGGATCATTAGAATTCATAATAGTAGTCATCAAAGCATAATTACAATAATTAATCCTTCTATGTTTAATTCCACCAGATTTGGAAATATAATCATCAGCTTCATTGATGAGGTTTTGAGCCCATTTAGGTTTACGTTTAGTTGTAATGGAATTATCACTAGAGGAAGAATCATGAGTAAGAAAAGTATCATTAGTATCTATTTGAGTATCATGAGATGTAGGAGCAGAAATAACCGGTGGTACTTGATTAAGAGAAAGAGTAGGGTTAAGAGAAGGAGGTTGGTCCTCCACTAGCACAATTTTAGTGCCACTGAATTCTTCATCCGTTGTAGTAGAGCAATCATGAACTCCATTTTCTGCAATACAAACATCTCTAGCAACTTGAACTTTGTTAGTAGTGGAATCATAAACACGATAACCCTTAGTGTGTTCATCATAGCCAACAAACATATAAGGAGATGACTTAGCATCTAATTTATGCCTTTTCTATTTAGGCATATGAACATAAGCAATAGAACCAAATATCCGTAAATGATGTAAATTCGGTTTCCTACCAGACCAAGCCTCTTCTGGAGTGGTAGCCTTGAGAGCTTTGGTAGGAGTCCGATTAAGAATATAAGTTGCACAAAACATGGCTTCAGCCCAAAATTTATAATGCAAATTCTTAGCATGCAACATGCTTCGAGCCATTTCAACAATGGTCCGATGCTTTCTTTCCGCTACACCATTTTGTTGTGGTGTATAAGGAATAGTAAGCTCGTGCTTAATTCCACACGATTTCAAATAAGAATGAAAAGCATTATTCACATATTCCTTCCCATTATAAGTTCTAAGAATTTTAAGTTTATACCCAGATTGCCTTTCAACATATAACTGAAATTCAATAAATATATTAAGAACTTGATCCTTGCTATGTAAAAAATAGATCCAAGTTCGTCTAGAAAAATCATCAACAAAGGTAAGTGCATACCGAGAACCTTGGATGGAGGTATTCTCCATGGGACCCAAAAGATCACTATGGACAAGATGCAACTTATGAGTTGCTCGCCATGATTTTCCACTTGGAAAGGGCTCCCTATGCATTTTACCACTCATACAACCTGTACAGGCAATCTTGGAAGGAATAATGTTAGGCAAGCCATCAACCATATTATGCTTTTGCATGAATGTAATATAATCAGAATTTAAATGACCAAGTCTTTCATGCCATATATTGAAATCAATAGAAGTATGTAAAGAATATCATGAACTAGCAAATTCATGGAATTTAAACAAATTGTCATTATCCATTTTAGCATGAGCAATCACTTTGAGAGTTTGAGGATCTATAATATAACATGTATCTTTGTAGAACTCAACTTTATAGTTCTGACATAGCTATGAAATAGAAAGTAGATTAGTTTTCAAGTTAGGTACATATAAAACATCATGCAATTTACCATTAGGAATAGTAACATCACCTAGTCCTTCAATTTTACAAGTCTGATTATTAGCTAACTGAATAGGAATGTTA
Source organism: Cupressus sempervirens (assembly GCA_028749045.1). NCBI lineage: Eukaryota > Viridiplantae > Streptophyta > Pinopsida > Cupressales > Cupressaceae > Cupressus > Cupressus sempervirens. The sequence goes on from CM053790.1 coordinate 600,234,335, forward strand.
GCAATATCAGGTTGTAAAGAATCAAAAATTTCTTTATGAGAAGTGAAGTGTTGTGATGCACCGCTATCAACAATCCATTCTAAAGGTTTACAAAGATTAAAGCTACAAGTAAAAGCATGACGAGGATTAGAACTAGTCGAATTACCTTTTTTATGGTTTGAGGTTTGATGATTGCTACTATGATTCATAGGTTTTTTATCATTTTGTTTTTTAAAACAGTTATTGACAAGGTGACCATCTTTGCCACAATAAGAACAATGAGGTTTGGAATTGGAATGGTTCCTTTGATTATTAGTATTACGAGTATTATTAGGATGATGGGTATTATTATATTTGGGATGAAATTTATTGTTGGTGTTATTTGAATTAGAATTAGATTGTTTGTAATTATTATTATTGGAACGAAAATTATTAGTTGAATTTCTAGAGACAAATGCATGTTCAGTTGATTTGAGAGTACCAAACTGAATTAGCTTAGCTTCTTCCTATCTTAATAAAGTTTGAAAAATAACATAAGTTAACTGAGAAGTTAAAGTAGGAATAGCAAGCTGTGCATGAATATTAGTTATAAACTGTTGAAACTGTCTAGGAAGACATTTTTTAAGAATAAGATGGATTAAACGAATGTCCTCTAATTGAACACCTAAAGCCATAATTTGACTTTTAAGAGAATCAAATTTTAAGAGGAATTCATCCATACCTTTAAAATCTGCATACCTTAGATCTTCGAGTTGATCTTGCAATTGTATTTTGTGGTATTCATCGCCACTGTCATACTTGGTTTTCAAGATGGACCATGCATCATGAGCTTTAGAATAGTGAGCAATTAAAACATATAAATCGAGAATAATAGAAATACCAATTAACCCTAAAGCTTCTTCATTTTTAGCTTTCCAAGTATCTTTCTCATCTTGAGTAGCCGCTGAACCGGGCTCAAGAGAAGGGTCAGTGGCTATTTCGAAGAGATGTTTAAAACAAAAAATAAATGAGATATGAGTTTTCCAAGAATGATAATTAGAATAATTAAGTTTGATTTCTGGAATTAATGTTGACATGATTAGGAAAAAAAAATTCTTCGCTTTTTTTTGAAAAAAAAAATAAATGCCCTTAATTTGAAAATCAGATGAATTGAAAAAAATGTTGTTAAATGAGAGAAAAAAAATTTTAATTTTATTAATTGAAAAAAAAATTGGTTTTTTTTTGTTTTTTTTTTATAAGATTAAGAATATTTTCTTTTAATTTTAACTATTTGTGTCAGAGAGAATTAAAAATTAATTTATTAAACAAATAAAAACATTAATATAATACAAGTTGTATTAGTTTGAGTTAAAACAAAATTTTAAAAACATAAAAGGTTTAAAATTAGCAAAGAGGGGGAAAAATTTTAAAAAAATTTGAAAGGGGAGCGGAGCTTGTCGGTGGCTGCCGCGTGGCCAAAGGAGGGCCGAGGTCGATGGTTTCCGCGTGGCCAAAGGAGGGGCCGAGGTTGGTGGTTACCGGAGTAATGGGAGCGGCGGAAGCGGTGGTTGGGGTTTAAAATGCGAGCAGAGTTGCAGAGTTGGGAGCGGCGCAAGAGTGTCGCGCGGCGGTTGCGCACGGCAACGTTTGGGGAGGCGGTGGTTACGCACGGCGGTGAGAGAAAATTTGCGCGCGGTGGCGCGAGGTCTGCAACGGCGGTGGCGTTTACGTGGGGCGGCGCGAGTCTGGACCGCGGCGGTGTTTACGCGCGGCGGTGTGAGTCTGGACTGGCAGTGTTAGCGCGGGGAGATATGGGGTCTGTGCCGTCGGCAGCGGTTGCGTGCGGTGGCGCGGGGTGGCGCGCGGGTGGCACAGCCGCCCAACCAAATTCAAAAAATATATATATTTTTTTATTTTTATATAAAGCTTTGCACTATGTTTTTAAAAAACACAATATAGTAAAATATATTATTTTTTTTTCTAAAGAAATTTTTTCTTTATAAATGAAGTAAGAAAAAGTAGAGTTAGAAAGCTTTACTATTGTGTTTTTATAAAAAGCTTTACCAATGTAATATGTTTTGTTTTGGCGGCATGCCGTCCAAAAAAAACCAAAAAAAAATTAAAATTTACTAAGAAAACCCTTTGGTGGCAAGCCTTCCAAAGAGGGTTAGTGAAAAATATGAAGCTTTACAAGAAAACCCTTTGGCGGCAAGCCTTCCAAAGAGGGTTAGTAAAAAATATGAAGCTTTACAAGAAAACCCTTTGGCGGCAAGCCTTCCAAAGAGGGTTAGTAAAAAATATGAAGCTTGCATGCACAAGATTAGTTAAAAAGAGCTAAAATCACAACACAAACTTCTTCTCTCAATAACGTCTCCCAATAAGGTGTCCTCCAATGAATGGCAACCTTCACCACAAAACTTAAAACAAGGATTAGATAACCAAGCTCTGATACCATGTAAGAAATGATAATGTTGAGCAAGGAACGAGAAACAATCCAAGTAAGTTCAAAGTGTGAAACAATGTTACCATAAGATAAGCAACTCCAAGAGCATACACCAAGATGGTTCAACAATGGAGACAAGGATTTATAAGGGGAAAGAAAAGAAAACCCCTTGTGAGTTATTATGAATGAAGGCAAATGCCTAAAGAAGAGAGAGAGAGAGTGTTGGAGAAAAAGTAGCTCAATACAATAACATCAAGTGCTTAGAGTGGTGTGTAGTTGTGAAGAAAGAAGGAGGAGCATCTCTTATATAGAGATGAGAGAGGAGTGGCATTTGTAACTCCCATTTCTATGAGTGCCACATTCATAATAGGTGTGTGCAAAGTGTCACAATCGTCTTAAGGAGGATAAACTAAATAAAGAAATAAACAAGAGTTGTCCTTACATGTGGAATAAAGGACAAACAATGACATGTCCTCCACATGTGTACAAGTGGACAAACTACATGTAGGGACCCTTGGAATATCCCAATTAAAATATATCCAAGGAAAGATTAACCTTTCTAACAAACATGAATAAGATCATAAATCATATGACAATGGCATATTGGAAATGATAAACTTATGCTTGAACAATGATAAAGTTTATTGTTAATCAATATTCTATCAAAGTTTCAGACTGATTAGATATTGAATTAAGCTTGATAAAAAATGAGATAATACACAAACAAAAACCAAAAGAAAAAAAGCAAAAAATCTCAATCGAGGTTCTTAGCTATGATGCTCTCCATTGAGTTCTTGATACTTGGGGTACATGTACCTAGTACTTTGGTATGTGGGTACGAGTACCAGGGGTGTGGGTACAAGTACCCATGAAATATCGTAATATATTATGATAACCAATAATATCATACATGAAAAAACATATAATATTTTATGATAACCAATAATGTCATAGATTCTCATGCACACCAAACCAAATCATCCCTAAGAGTCACTAAATTCCATAGGGCAAAAATCATTGACTATGGCAACTGGATATGTCATCTCATCCAATGATGGAGACTCATGATAGAAGGTAAAGGGGTGATCATACAAATAATTTTGAACATATATTTTTTTATGGTAAAAAGGTAATGCTTTTTTGTAAGGTCAAGGAATTGGAGCTCACTTATAAACCAAAATTGTCTCAGTCCTAATGATTTTCATTTTTTTGTTGTTTTTGTTAATAAGTTGACTCAATAATTTTTTTTAGATTCTTTACACCTTATATAGCTGCATATTATCACTGAATGGAGTTAGTGGAAGATGTTAATGATATTCTTGGTTTTCTTAATAGTCATTTCATGGGTTTGAAACATAACCACTTCCCTTTGTGAAGAGTTGTCCAAAAATCAACAAATTACATGTTGTTGCAAAGAAAATACAATCATAGGATGTTGGAAGATTTTTTTCACTCATAGGATGTTGAAGAATCTTTTGGAAGGTGGTGCATGAGTACCCTTTCAAGGCTCCCACAATATCATTTTGGTGTGATGAACTTCTTGGAACAAGTACATGTGAATACAATAAGTGAATTTAGCTCATGCTTGTGTGTCCAAGCTAGGATAGGACTTAAAGTTTCATCTTTGGGTTGGTATCCTTCTTAGCTCTTTGTTGGTGGAAGGTTGATTTAGAATTTTTTTTATTGTATTTTAGGCATGGGTGTGCATTAAGAGAACCTTCTAATGTGGACTACTTGTTTAGAAGACCAAAGTGCATGAACAATGCAATGTTATGTAAATCTGCCACCTTATGGAAGGGATATTATTAAGAGTTTTTGAATTGTTAGGTGTAGCCAAATAGTGAAATTTTCACTCCAAACATTGTTTTGGGAAGGCACAGCATGGTCTTGAAATGTGAGTTAAAACAAGACTACCCTAGTAATAAAAATTGCCCCAAAATTGCTTGCAATTTTTAAAAGTTGTTGAACAATTTTTTTCCAATTGTTGCTAAAAGGCCTACTTTGTAAAGAAGCTTTGAAAAGCCCTAAAACCTATCTCTACCTCAAGGAGAAACCTTTTTTTTTTGGCAGAACCCTAATCAAGGGTTGGCAACTCATTTCTTGTATGAATTTGTACTGTTGGAATGTCTGCAATAGGTTGTAACTATTTCCAAACATATTTTACTCATTTTTAATCTTGTTTGGAGGAAAATCACATGGCTATTTTCATTTTTTGCATGTTTTAGTTTTGTTATTGTTTTTTTTTTTTTCATTTTTCATGCATTAGTTATAGTTTCTGACCAAGTTTTGAAAGGGTTTTTTAATTTCTTCAAAGATACTTGTCCGATACTAGTTTTGGAGTTGTATATCATGAAAGGTCTATAAGTCTTGTCTCCACCATGTAAATATAGACCCTAATGTATTATATTATGCAAGAAAGGGCCCTAAAAGTGAGTGCAAAGAATTCATTCACCAAGCTCTAGGCAAGTTCGACAATGCCTGGCTAAGGATTGTCAACAAAGAAAGAGCTCTCAAGAGTAAAGATTGAAGAATGAAGACTTTATTTTTTGAGGGAATAAAGAGGGGTACGAGAAGTATCTAAATTTTGGAGGAGGAGTCTTAATGAAGTTTGGAATGTGTCTTAAAAGTGGGGACAACACGTAGCCATGAAAACCCTACCAAACCCTCAATTTTTCTATTTTTGTTCTACAACTTGTAGGCACCCTAAGACCTTAAAAATCCTTGAGCATGGTTCCTATGTATCAATTATTCTTAAGGCCAGAGGTGTTGAAACTCCAAGACAAAGGAGCTATTGGCCCTAGAAATCTAGGTGCAAACCTAATTAGGGGCTCTCCTTGTAGCCTTTTTGTGAAATTTTTTGAAATTGAGTACAAACCCATTGTTGTTATCCATTCAAGAATAGTAAAACTATTCCAATAACACCTTAGGAAATCATGGAAACCTTGGTTGCACCAAGGAGTGCTGCAGTATCCTAGTAGACCTATAAAACTTTTGGAGGGATAGTGTTCCTAGAAGAGTATGGGAGTGATGCTACAAGTTTGGATTAGTTAACTTGGTGAGGAGGTTGTGCAAGATTAGGGGATGTTCTAAGTAGCAAGAGATCCTATAGACCAAATAGGAGTAGAGAAAACACAAAGACCCTATTGTTAGATGAGAAGCACAAGCTAGCTAGTCTATCCTAGCCTACCCCATCAAAAGGTTGGAATAGATGACAGAATGAAGTTTTTGAGATAGTTATTAGGTGCTCCTTGAAGTGTCTAAGATGTTATTTTGAAGAAAGAAGTTGATTATGATCCATTTCTCAAATTTTCTCATTTTTCGCTTATTGCTTCCCAAGTCTTGAATAAGGAAACTGATCAAGTAGTTTTGTGATGTTGAGTAGAAGTTTGTTCAATATTGTAACCAAGTTGGAAAGATTCTTTGAAGACACTTATGAAGGTGGGAAAGTTAGTTTTCCTTAACACTGTTCTTGTTTGGACTCCACTAGCTTTTGGTGTGAGTACTCTGCATCATTTTAGATGCAATTTACATTAAAATGAAATACATGAAATGTAATTAAAATGTAAACAATAAAAACAAGATATTTATTATGATACCCGATAATTTCATACATGAACAAAAATATAATATATAAGGTTACACGGGGATGGGGATACTTGGGGTACTTAGGGTATGAGTACAACTATTTTTTATAATAGGGGATGGGGGTACTTGGGTATGTCAAAATTTATTTTTAATTATACTTTTATATTTATAGAAAACCTTAATTTATGAGTCATGACAATGATTTTTCAAATCAAGAATGGTGATAAAGTTTGCAAATATGATGTATTGTTTTCAGTTTCAAATTTCTTATATGTTCGTAATAATAATTTATCATAAATGCTTAGATGCATAACATAGAAGGTAGACTTTAACAACGAACAAGAAGATCATAAATCATATGACAATGACATATTGCAAATGATAAATTTCTAGCTTTGACACTGATAAAGTTTATTGTTGATCAATATTGTACTAAAGTTTGGAATTCATTAGGTATTGAATTAAGCTTGATAAACAAATAATAGAGAAGAAAAGCTTTAAACATGAACAAGATCATAAATCATATGACAATTGCATATTGGAAATGATAAACTTATGCTTTAACATTGATAAAATTTATTGTTAATCAATATTCTCTCAAAGTTTTGAACTAATTAGTTATTGAATTAAGCTTGATGAACAATGAGCTAATACACAAACAAAAAACCAAAATAAATAACAGAAAAATCTCAATCAAGATTCTTAGCTATTATGCTCTCCACTGAGTTCCCAGTACTTGGGATACATGTACCTAGTACTTTGGTATGTGGGTACGAGTACTAGGGGTGTGGGTACAAGTACTCATGCAACATCATAATATATTATGATAACCAATAATTTTGTTCATGAAAAAACCTATAATATATTATGATAACCAATAATGTCATACATGAAGAAACATATAATATAAAATGATAACCAATAATGCCATACATTAACAAACACATAATATATTATGATAACCAATTATGTCGTACATGAACAAACATATCATATATTAACCAATAATATCATAAGTCTAATAATTCCATGCATCTAATATATGTCATACATAAAATATAAAATGTCATATATACATCAAATATATATCGAATATGTCCACTAACATAAAATCCAATATATATGTCCACTAATGCATATAGATGTGTGTCTCTCAACTATATCTTCTCCTTCCCATGAGGGGAAGGAAACAAATCCCTAGAGTTCTTTGGTCATCATATGGAGGGAGATGATGGGGACAATGGGGTCTTCCTCACACACTCTCTCATCCTCTTGTTTAGGCTCTTCTTTAACTCGAGATGATACAAACAAAGTAGATATGAATAAAAAGTTATTATAAATTAAAATCAAATATATGTACACACAAAATTAATTATTTTCAAGTAACACCATCAAATAGTCACTCTATAAGTCCATCTCAAAGGCTTGCAGATGATCAGGTCTAACAAGGCCCTACAACAATTTAATTAATATAATCACTTATAAATAACATTAGAAATTTTGTTACCAGCTATTATAAACAACTAAAACCAAGAAAATTCTTTCATACCTTAGTCAATGGCTTTGAACTAGCCATCACTATAATAACTCCATGATCAATGGACATTTGAAGATGAGGAGTCTTGGATGTCAAGATTTGCATGTCATACAACACACTTTACATGTAACATGAAACATGAAACAAATATAATCAAATGAATTAAATTAACATGAAACAAATGTACCTATACAAAGCTCGTATCATGGCTAGGCTCAGAGTCCCTAGTGAATGTTGATGGTCCAATAGAGAACTAATGCACATGCATAATTTTTTTGGAATCCTTCATATGATTACTTAATAAATATATGTATTAATTTAAATGATTAAATTGATACATACCTCTAGACTCATCGACTATATGAAAGATGAGGATGGGGAATCTCTAGTAGGGCTGCCAACACTCTGACCCTAAATTTTGAACAATATCAATACATGATAATTAATTAGTCATTCACTATACATACAAAATGTTATCAAATTAGTTTATTATAATTGTGATTTACCTGTGTGTCAATGCCAAATGTCTCATTCAGGAACTGATCAGTGATCATTCATGCTATCTCCAGCATGACTGCCAAATGTGCATAAGGATCCACATGATGTGCACATGTGACCATGACACACAGAAGGCTCCTCCTCAACTAATGGACTTGTTCAATGAATGAGGGTTTGCATCAAAGCATTAATAGTCCTTAGGTTCCTAGTATCTACATGTTCCTTCACTACTAAATGAATAATCACATGCTCACCTTGTGGCTTGACAAGAGGTGTCCTAACTACATTAGGGTTATGACGTACCCCTGGCCGCTCAAATGATGACCCCCCACCTCTACCTTGAGATTCTAATGTATCAAAGTAATTGGGGATCTCCCCAATGACAATGTATTCACAATATAATTTCCTTAAGAAATACATTGGGACCTCATGATTATTGTAGGGATGGGCATCAAAGACCATTCACCATCTATCCTAAAAATTATTTCTACTACCATCGTGTATGCACCAATTGATGGGGAACTATTTAGTTGTCTCTTTAACAATATTTTGTTCACTAGGATTTCTAAACAATGCACAAATGCTACTATTTGGTATATTTTTTGTTTTTACATCTTGATATGACAATTTGTTTACATAATATTTTTTTTCCCTCCCTTTTAACATGCCAAATATCCAACTAACCACTAACAAAAGCTACATGGGTCATAATGGACTTGAGGGAGGATGCCAAATGTGCTCTCATTGGATTTGTTTGTCCACAAGCTTTCAACCTACCAATGAGTGCTTCTAATTCATTTTTCCCTTTCTATTTCATTTATTATGTTCTCTTACATGTTAGGAGGAGGTCTTCCAATTAGTGTAGGTTGCATAATTTCTTGTTCTTGTTGTGGAGGGTTTTGATTCTCATCTTGTGGAGGGTTTTCATTTGGATCTTGTGGAGGGTTTTGGTTTTGATCTTGTTGGGGATTTGTTGGTTCATTATTCACATTCCCTAATAAGAGACAATTACAATCTAAACAAATAAAAAAATTTAAAGTAAATCTAAAAAAACCTACAAAATAATGGAAAAACATATAAAATAATGCAAAAATAAGGGTAGAAAACATAAGGCATGATCTTGATCTAAAACTTCAGCAACAAGGAGGCATTTTGAGGAGGTTGGTAGTGAAAATTTTCAATTCCTTCAACTTGTGTATGCGCTGTGAGGAGGAAATATTACAAAATGAAGTTAAAATGAAATGGGCTACATGTTTGCAGCCTATTTATAAAAAAAAATCTTTTGCAAAGTAGATATGTGCTATAGCGCATACACAATATAGCATGTATGTGCTATAGCTTTTGCAACCTAAGCCATAGCACATGCATGCTATAGTGGGTACACACTTTGTAAAACTAGAAAAGAAAAACATGTCATCTTTTAGGCAACACAACTTGGTCCACTTACACTTTTTTAATTATAAAAAATTTAGGGTGTAGTTCCTGTCAAACAAGTATAGGCAACTCATCCTTTTGTGTTTCAATTTGAAAATATTTTATAGATGACATGTATATCTAGGGAACAAAATAAGAAATAATTATTTTTGACGTATATTTTCTTTGTTATAAGTAGTCAAGGTCGATGTTCTTAGAATCAAAACACTCTTTTTCCTCTTCTCAAAGTCAAGGTCAATAGTATTTTCCTCTTGTCAAAACTTTCGCATCAAATCTACACCTTTTTGAAAAATAGTTACATATTCTTGAAGATGACTCTCTCCCATAGAGATAAATATAAATTTTTAACATTTTTGATAGAATACTATTTTCTTTTCCTTTTTTGAGTGAGCAACTTCTGAAATGTTGAAATATTAACTTATAATATTTGAAATTATGACATTTTATAAGTAATCAAAACACTCTAAAATTTATATAATGATGATATTAAATGCAAGATCTATAAAGGTGTATTTTTAGTTTTTGAAAAAAATTGAGTGTTGATAGAGAAATGGTATTTGACAGTTTTTGTATCCTAAAATGTGACATAGATCTATGCTTTATTGTACATGATAACTATTGATGTCAATGAGGAGAAACATTAAATGGGAGACAAGTGTGAAAATTGATGAGCATCCATGAAAGAATGATAAATCACATAGAGTTGTAATGCTATTGTTCTTAAGAGTTAGAGTGTCAATCACTAATGTCGATGCTAAGAAAGAGAAGTGTTCTTCTGAGTTTTAGACTTGATTAATGAAATGGATTTGAAAATGAAAGGAAAAAAAAAATAGCAACAACAAAAATAATAGAATGTGTGTCAAGGTATTCTTGGAACTTATATTTTTTTCATCTGTGTTGACATCAATATCAAAGGGGGTGATAATTAGCATGAATACTAATGGTATTACTTTGAGGGAGTATCCTAATCATTTCTAGAACACTTAGGGAGATTGTTAGCATATTGACATACTGCATTCATGATTGTACTTGTTATTGATGTCAACATAACATTGTTTCTGTAAAGATTGGTAGAGTAGGAGATAAAGAATGAGGTTGTATGGATTGCGTATTGATGATCAAGTCAAGTAAGGTTAAGGATGTGTTATACATTGTACCTTGGTGAAGTTGTTAAGTGTGCTTGAAGGGTGTCAAAGACATACAAAAGATATTATTGATTTATAGAAGATAGTACGAAGACAAACTAACTAATAAGTGGTTTTTGATGATTGATTTGTATCTCTTTACTAAGATAGAATCATGATGAGCGTAGTTAGACAGTGATAGTAGACAACCATATGATGACATCAAAGAGTGTACAAGGTCTAAGTTTTTATGTATGGAAAGTTCTAAAGACTCTGAGATGATAGTGATGTGTAATTGGGAAAAGATATAATGTTTTTTAATATCTTAATGAGGTCCTATTATAATTAAGTGGGAATTCCTCAAGTCTAACTCAAGGAATTATTTTGAGGATATGGTATAAAGGAAGGATATTTTCCTTGTTATGATGTATGGAATTCACATGTGATATGTGAAGTATTTGGTAAATGCAAGTAATCTAGCCAAGGGGTTATTGGATGCAAAGTTGGTGAGTTGGTCTCATGATCAAAAGAGGTTTGGTCCATTCAAAGGATAGAGATGGACATATAAATTTATATTATTATCCAAGCAATAATACAAAGATGGGTTGAATACTGAGTTCAGTAGTCTTTGACACTGGGTCCATCTTCCTTCTTCAACTCCTAATCAAGTTGGCACAACTCCTAAAAGTGTTGCAATCTCCTAACATGGATTCATAGTCTCCTAATAGGGACTGATATGTACTAAATGTATTTCATTCTCCTAACAGATTCCATCCTTTAACAAGGAACTTTTATATTAGTGCATCATTTTATGACTACCATTCCCACTTGGGTTTTCCCTCTAATCAAGGGTTTCCCTAATCAATATATTTAGTGTTATTATTTATGAGTATCTTCTTGTGGTTGTTCATTATATTGTTCACATGCTTAAGGACTAGTAAGGGTGATAAATAATTTATTAGTTGGAAAACTTATTCGACCTCTCCCTCTCAATTATTTTTGTGCACTTTACTTTCTAATAGAATGTTACCTAGTTTTTCCTCTTGATAAGGGAATCTTTACCTAAGTTTTCATATGATTAAAGGTTAATAAGGGATATTTGTTATTTTTACACTGACGGGCACATGCCAACTTTTTGTCAAGTCTAGTCAATTAATATTATGATATTCAAGTAATAGATTGATTGATAAGAATTTTTTCTAGGATTATCTAATGACACCAAGAATTAAAATACAAATTATATTCTATTTAGATAAAATTGCAAAATTTCTAAAGTAAATTCTTGATAAAGCTACACATGAAAACATTTCTTACAATATTATACATATTATAAAAATATGAAGTTATCTTAAGACTATTGATATTTACAAAGATAAGGAAAATTCTAGCTGATATTATGTATTACAAGGAGATAATCTATTAACATTTATATATAACTTACAATAATAAATTATATTCAAAAATATATATCTAATACTAAATGACGTTAAATGGCATGGAGAACCATGTTATATTTTACAAAAGAAATAAAATAGATGCATCAAGGAAGTAACTTGAAAATGTTATTTATTTATATCAGACTGTGACACATGGAAAAATTCAAGAACTTGACAATAGTGTGTGCATGCATACACACTAAAAATCTTTTCTTTATTAGAATACATTATCAATTTTATTTTGTGATTAGGTTTGATGTTAAAAACAATATTTTATTAAATATAAATTGAAAGGTATTGAAGAAATTATTGAATTCTTGACATTACAAGCATCTCAATATATTGTCTATGTTTTAAGTCTAAAAATCTATATGATTATCATGTACCTAATGCATTAATATATATATATATATTAGGACCTTATGGAATCAATTATTCAAAAGCAATTCAAGTAACCATCTTTATTTTTGAACAAGAATCTATAGACCATGCAATCACCCTTCTGATTTCATTCTATATATAGAGGATAGAATATAATATTAAGTTTTATCTATCAATAACTATAATTTTCTTTATTTAAAATAAGAAATGATCTATGTCATATAAATTATTTAAATAAATTTTTTTAGACCATTATTATCTTTGTTCACTATTTTTTCCTAAGTAGTTTCTATACCTTGTTGAACCAATTAGTCAAAAAGAGCATTCATTACTCTCTATATTCATAGAAAGAACTTTTAAACTATTGATCATCATATTAATTGACATTCTTGATGTGGTTTCCTTAGAATTACAATAATAACCTTGTGCCTCATCTATGGTTCACACATAATTATCATTGTATTTTCTATAATATATTTTCCTTAATAAAAACTAATTACCCTAATAATGGTCTACACTCTTAACTATATATTTTTTCAATGATTATCATGAAAAGTGTAATGCCAAAAATCACCAGATCAAAGTACACCTAATATTTAAATTTCATTTTTTCTTTTTAATCTAACTTTTTTTCAAAAATAGCTATAGGTCTCATTACTTAGTATATAAATGTAATCTATATTTTGTGTCTATATCAAAGGTAGTATTGTTATTTATTCAAGTCAAATTTAACATTTCTCCTAAATTTGCAAAATCACTTAATTTAGTATTCCACAACAAAAAACACATTAACTTCATCTTTTTATTGCATATAAATTAGATTTGAATAAACATTCCAACAATCAAGCTTTTACGATGAAAATTTAAAAGAGATATACTATCATTATTATTATATTCTATATTTTTAATCTTTATTGAATATCCATGTTTTCAAATCTTGTACAAAAAAAATTGAACTATTAATATTTTAACTATACCATCTATCAAAGATAAAATAGAACATACTAGATTCATCTTCTACAATATGCAAGTAGATATACTCCTAACAATTTCTAACAAAAATATTTGTAAATAATTAATTTTACAAAAATAACTTTCACATCTAATCTTCCTTAAAGAATTATAATAGACACAATTTACATTTAGTTGGGAGACTCACCGACACCTTTTGCAACAATTATTCATCTACCACAAAGGGGACAGATTCAACAAATCAATAAACAATATTCAATCCTAAGCTTTAAGAAATTCACAACTAACCTAAAACAAAGTATAATTTCCTATGGAAGCTTACCTCCCATCTATAAACCTCTCACGAGGAAACCCCCAAGCTAGGAGAAACTTCACTGGGTTTGGAAATACACAATTACCAAAAAATTAGAGATTTAATATACGCAAATCGAAAACCACTTCACATAACTCCTAAACCCAAAGCTTGTACATAGGAGCACCATTGGTGTAACTAATAATGTGAAGAGATATCCACAATGAAATAGAATAAAAATATACCTTCATAAGGCTTTCACATATATCTTCACATGCCTTTATAAGGATTCCACATAAACCTTCACTCAAAATCAAGATTTCACTCACATCCATTATGCCCCCCCAAGAAAATGTAGAATATGGGGCACATAAAACCATTATGTTATCTCTCTCCTTCTCATGGAGAGACTCTCTACCCAAATGATTTCCTCATACACTTCACCCAAAAATGTTTTCTTCACTCCCAAGAGCAACACTCAACTTGTAACACCTATACAACATTTTGTAAAATCAAAGGATTATGACAAGAAAAATTATATGAATGAACCATATTAAAGTACACCAAAAGTACATCCACAATACACTATTTTGCAACACTAGAGAACAAAATGCAACACTACATGTGAAACATTGTTCCAAAATTTAAATTAATTTTAAATCCACATGATAGGAGTACCAACCTCACTTACAAGGTTTCACAAGGGTTGGTGTCAGCTCTACCCTACCCAAGATTCCTCTGATTCCTTCCCAAACCTTTTCTCTTTTCCTTTAGCCAAACTTCCCCAAGAATTCCTATATTCTACTAAAATAAATTTTTTTTGTCTCCAAAGTTGGAGAGTGAAATTATCCTCCAATTTCTTCAAAAACACCTATAATAAGCCTCCAAAATATTCTCAACTACCACCATCATGGTGGTAGATCTCATTAGTGATTTTCTTTTCCTCTTGCCTCCTCATCATGAGGGTAAATTTCTTAATTTTGAAAAAATGGAAGCCTTTTATTACACCCAAAATTTGTCACTCTCTTCAAAGGAACTTTTGAAGGATAATTAGTATAGACTAAATCATAAAACATCCCCATAGTTGATGGTAGTTTTGTCATGCTGCATCAAAATTTTCTCATGTCATAACTATCTTAATCATTTGGACATATTTAACATTGTCCATTAAATTTACCACACAAACTCTTCTATACCCAATACAATTCCATGTACAATTCATGAATTATCTAACCCTTTGAAAAGGAATGTATTCATAAGATTAGGGTTTTTATTGAGTGCATAAAAGGAGGGATCTTATATCCTCTCTTGAAGAGGAAGGTTCTTATAGAAAAGTATTGTCTACTATTGCTTTCTATTTATATACTAAACCTACTTGACTACCTACAAATAGATCTAAGTACTAGTTATCTTATTTACCTAGGACCACTCCTAATAATGTACTCCAGATTAACAAGGGATAACCAAGGTGCTTCATCATTTGTGACATCATTAATTAATATAACTATTGTGGAATATTTTTTAGATAATTATATATTGGATATATAATTAACATATAATTCATATAATATTTATAGAAACTTGCATGTTTAACAACTTGAATAATATAGTACACCATCCTGTTACTCCATGTGAGATGTTTGACATCTTGTAAACTACATAATAATAATATATAGAATTAATTAGCTAAAAAGGATCTTAACTTAGGGATCCTTTTCCATGAAATCATCATATTAAAATTAAGAAACCCACCATCCATCATTGGAATCAAAATGCACTTTAAAACATTTAACCATACATCATGCCATTGGTATTCAACTTCACAAGTGATTTTCCAGAGAGTTGTGGTGCTCATTTTGGAAGAGCCATCCACCATTTTATTTGAAGTCTACATATTTTTTCCATTTTTATGCAAGATTTCAACAACAAGACATATTCATGGTAAGATTTTAATTGTTGATTTTCTATGAAAAATTCACAAAGTATTTTTGTAAATAAATTTAGAATCTTTGTTATTTAAATGTGAATATTTAAAATCTTAGTGAATATGATTGTGAAGCCTAGAGGAAAAAATATAAAAAGACCAAGGAAATATACTAAGAGTGAGATATTAGAAGTTGTCATCTATCAATAGATTTCCTATTCATTTATGGATTTCATGGACACATTCAAACCATGGAATGTCCTTGCCAAATTTTTTTGTATAAAGGTTGTACATAGTTATGATAAAAATAATAGTAAGATAGGTGTGTAAATTTGTGATGTATTTTAGCATGTAAAAATGGAAACACTTTCCATTGAGACATTTTATCCCTCCTTGGTGTGGTGTGGTAAATTACAACCTTTTATATTTAATTAATCAAATCGAGAGTTTTTCTTCATCCAACTTTTCTCAAAACTCTCTATTGGCACCAATTTATATGTTTTTCTTTCCATTTATTCCCTTAATCTCACCAATCCTATTTTAAATCCGTTTTTGACTATTTTACATGCATATATCACCATTTTTTATTTGATTCTATATTTTTTCTTGGATCTAGAGATAATTTTTTGCCCTATCATCTTAATTTTTGGGATGAGGTCACCCTTTTCTTGGGATAAGGGATGAGGTCATTCCATACCCAATTGATAAGGCACAAGCTCATCCCTTATCTAGGTCATTTTCCCAAAACTAATTCAGGTGTGATGTTAAATATGGCCTTTCCCACCTTGCTAAGTAAACCTATCCCAAAGTTTTGTCCCAAATATCTATTAAGGTGTTCCTTCTTCCATTATTTGGGTATATCTTACTCACATAAGCTATCCATGAGTTATATATCTATAACTACATTCAATCAAATCTTGAGAAAGAAATAAAGACATTTTGTATCGCCCTCCTTAGCTCTAACATCATTGTGGAATTTTTCATTAAAAAAATCATTTGTCATGAAGACATATTAAAATCATCAACAAAAGCTAGACTTATTTTTAAATGATTTCCTTTTAGTTTGTCTAGTGAGTCAAAACTATTGTATTAATATAATTTCTCATATATCAAATTTAATTGCATGAATTTTGTTATGATATTATATACTATTAAAATTTACTTTACGAAAATACCAATATTTCTTTATTACTACTTATTAAAATTTTATGTTTATTAGTCAACCACATCTTGACCAGGACAAGCCTCTCCCACTGGTAAAAAATACCTTTGTATTGTTCTTGGGTGCATTTATTGGTGGCTAAGTCTAATTTGTAGATCTAGGTTTTGAGGTTACAAGTAAAACTTGGAATATAAAATATTTGTCTAGATAAGGTAAGGTATGAAACTTTACCTTACCTAATTCGAGAACTAGATAGAAAGCCTTCTTTGTCTGATGGATTTTTTCAATCCTTGCACATTCTCACCATTTTTTATATCTAGATTTCCATTGTTGGTATTTTCCTAAGAATCAATTTGTTGTAATTCAAGAGTACTACCTTTAGATGAAATAGAATGCTTCTTTTGAACATGAGAATCGCTATTACATTGATGAGAATCATATTACCCAACTAGAGATTGATAAATTGATGCCATAAAATTGTTTTTACTTTGTGCAACTGTCAATCCAATGTTGTGAATATAGGCATGGATAGGGGACAAACTCATCCCTATCTAAAGACCTTCAAGCTCTCATATTTTATGGATTTCAATTTCTAGCTCCTATTTTCTACTTAGTTCAAGGATGATCTCAACATATACCCTATCTTTACCTTGAATTCATCTCATTCCTTACATAATAATAGCTTAGATAGAGAAATTCGTTTGTATCTTCAACCCTTTAGATTTCCTAAGTTTGAAGATCTAAGATTGTACAATGTAGATCTCCAATAGTTTTAGTCTTGGACATAGTTTTACATGTTGTTTTTAGGTTTATATCTTAGTTCAAAACTATTTCCCTCTTTTTTGTTCCCATCCCTTAATTTCTTACATCCATTTTACCACATCTTCATAACTTATGATCAATGGTAAGGAAGCGTCATAAATTGCAAAGATAAGTTCCCATGATTTGGCCTTTCCCTCTTAGTGACTTTAGCTAGATCTATCTTGTAGGTTTTTTGTATTCTTCACAATTCCCAATTTTGATGGAGGATAGTGCACCCTATTTTATCCTTTACACATTAAAACTTTTCACTAATCTAAATTTATTACTATATTGCAATCAAAATGAAGGTTACTAGACTACTATTTATTTATTTGTAGAAAATATTATTTGAAAATAAATGCATAAATTTTAAAACATTTACTATGCAATCATCTTTGGAATTTTTCCATAATTGTAGCTTTTTTACATAATATTGTCAGCTTTATTTTTAAATCACTAAATTAATTATCAACAATTTTTTAAAAAGACTAAATTTAAAATGATGTACAACTTAAAAATCAAAAGATGATATATATTACAAACCCTAAAATCTAATATTAGTTCTTCAAATATATATATATATATATATAATGATAAAGTAAAATAAACATTAAGAAAAAAAAAAGATTTATTTAATCCACTATGAAGATTTAGTTAGAAAGTGAAAAATCCAAATCTATTTAAATATATTTCAATTTTAATGCATTGGTGATAGCTGTAATTTCTTTGTGATTTTTAATTTTGAATAAATCATCTAAAAAGATGGAGAAGGAAGAGGAAGAGGGAAAGGGTGAAGAGGAGGAGAAGACAAAAGAAGATGACAACTTAGAGGACAAAGAATAGGATAAAGAAGAAAAGGAAGAGGAAGATATATATGAAGAGGGGGGAGAGATGAAGAAGATGAAGTACAATGAAAGGAAGAGAAAGACAACATAGAATGCAAAGAACCTGATATATCTTTCCATTGACTAACAATGGTAACTATGTTAGAAGCAAGTGATAACTATATTGATTAGGCATGTTATCAAAACCATATCAAGTTCTAGATTTAGTACCTTTATTTATATACATTGTAAATGTTACATGCTCTCCAAATTTCTTGGTACTTATTTATTTTAACATATTTTTCAATTGGAATCACAGTTGAAAAAGGGGGGGAGGTAATCAGAAAGAACAAGAGGATGGCCTAGAGGAACTTCTATGGGGACAAGGTCAGTTTTGGTATTCTTAGAGAACCTGCTAAAATCCAAGTGTTGGAGGACCTTGACAAAAGTACCCACTACGACGAGCTCATTGACCTAGCTCTTTTGGTTATCTTTGACAATGTGCGAAAAACTGGCTTCAACTTCCTGAACAATGCAAAGAACAGCCTGATTGACAACTTTTATTCCATCAAGTGGATTTTCCAAGAAATTGAGGCTCTAAAGGACAGGACCAACCAGCCCAACAACCAGGATTCTGACAAGGACTAGGAAGCCAGAGGAAACAAGGACTAGGTGGGTAGCTAGGAGAAAGACAAAGGCCAGGTCCCTAGAGACCATCAGGATGAAAAACTCACCCAACTTGAGCAGAAGGTCCAAAGGTTGGATTCTATCCACCAGATAATCACCAAATAGATAGTGGACACCCTTAACACCTTGAATGAGAATATTGTCAATCTGGGGGGCTATCTGACTACAACTGGCCTTGTAAGGGATGTGGAGCAGAACATAGAGCAAGGATTCAACCGGGATGAATTTCAGAAAGAGGCCAGTGACCAGGTGAATTAGGGAAACCAAATGAACACTCCTACCAGGATTCAGGAGGGTGCGACCAGTCAGAAGGACAATGGTGCTACAAAAACCCTGCAGGCCATGGACATGGATAGCCACTAGCCTATTCGCCTGGCTTTTCTTTTCTATCTCTAGCTTTTGTACTTTGGCTTCAGGCCTTCTTTTGTCTCTGACCTTTTGTGGCAATTTTTTGTTTGTTTAGTTTGTTTCATCTTGCTCTTTTCGCTGTAAAACTTTGGGTTTTAGGATCCCTATAAAACCTTTTTTACCTAATCAAAAACATATTATTCAATTGGAATGATATGTATAACCCAAGATCTATTTCTTCATTTTATTTTTTTGTCAAATTAAGATTGGTAGGTATTATTTGACAAACAAATGGTCATATTTCTATCTATAATAACTTTAATAAAAAAAAGTGGATTGTTTTATTATGGACATGATTATAATGTTTTATGTATGCTTCAAAACTAAAATTGATGTAGGATAGGAGTTGTGTAACTATCCATTTTCCTTTTTCTTTTCCATGATTGGTTTTTCTAGTAACTATCCAATATAATAATCTCTTCTATACCTATAACCAAAATATGTCGGCACACTTGGCCCTTGTTGAATGAGAAATGACTTTCTAATGCAATTTTTTCAAGTACAACTAGTAAATTGATGAAATTTCACAAGAGCACATTTATTTTTAAAATAGTTTGATTCAAGTAGGGTAAATGAAATTGCTGCTTATATAAAGGTCTTATGTACTTAAAACCTTTATATCATATTTTTGTTTTTTAATAGTCATATTCATCCAATTTCCAACAATATCAACACCTTCTTTAAACTGTATTAATGACTCTTCCTTTCGTAACTACTCCTCTAATAAACATCTACTTCCAATTATGTTCTAATAGATATTCATAACCTGTTTATATGTCAAGACTATTACATATGATTTATAAGTATTAATATGCCTTCAAAATTCTTCCTTCAAACTAGCAACTGAACTGGATTAAATAATTTTATTTTCTATCTAATAATAGTAGTTATGTAACAAGTCAATGAAATAATCGTTGTAGAGTACTAGTTATGTAATAAGATATTTGAATAGTAGACTTCATTGAACTTAAATCTTGAAACTGAAAAGTACTCTGCAATAATTAGTTCTCCTACAACAACGAATACTACTTCGAATACAATAAGTATGCTAAAAGTGTACATACCAACACATATTACACTTGCACTAGGCAATGATAGTGTGCAATTAGAAGCAAAGACGAGGAAAAGCAATTGAAGTGCTTCTAATAAAACCAAACCCTACACAAGAGTGATTCTTGTTCCACTATTACAGTCTTCTAGTCATCTAGCAACGCTTACCTTAGAATATAAAATGACCTGAAAAGAGAGATCAATGGGCAGGTGAGGGGACGACAAAGCTGAAGAACAGGCAGTCTCTGAGGCTTCCCTTGAGATAAACATAGCTACGTAGCAGTCCCTCCTTTATAAACCCTGCCTTCTCCAATACTCTTACGGATGCCACATTCTCTGGAAGAACCAGAGCTTCAATCCTCGTCACTCCTTTCAACTCATTCAATGCAATCTTCAGAGCAGTGATAACAGCTTGAGTTGTTACACCCATCCTCCAGTACTTTCTAGAGATGGCATACCCCACCTCTGCTCTGCAACTGTTCCTCCCACTCCCTCGCTTCAGCATAATGTGCTCAATTGCCTTGGATGCAAATGGCCTTAAACCATGGATGAGGAATCACCACGTTCGCAACATACTCTCTTGCCTCTTGCTTAGACTTGAAGGGCTCCCAAGTCATAAAGCGAGTAACTTCCTCATCACTTGCCCATTCATAAGAAGCTCCTCAGTTGCACTTGCACTGCCCTCTCACCCATTGCTAAGCTTGTAAACTCTGAATTTCAATGGACTATCCTACAAATCTCTCACTTCAATAAACTCAAAATCAAAAGTAGAAGCGAAATAAGAGCTCAATGTTTCCTACTTCGTTCTTGTATCTTACTGCAGTATGGCTTGACTTGTGACAAGTGTAAGCTGCAATTTATAGGATGATAAAATGCTCAATGCTTACAATTGCACATTGTTCACATGTTACTATGACAAAATGTCGAATTATAATTGATCTCTCTTTGAATGGATGAGATTTTGTGTTGTAAAACAAAGTGACTCTCTAGGGGAAGGCTTTTACAAAATCTCCCAGTTCCCTTATCACTCTAAGTAGATGATACCAAAATATGGAAAGTGGACATATTCTTCCACTAGGCCCCGTTTGGTTGCTGGAAGATGAGGGCCAAAATCAGGTTATCAGGGGTAAAACCAGGTTTTGCAAAAAAACTTTGGTGTTTGGTTGGTTAAAATTATAACCTGGTTTTCAATTTCATCTTCCAATTTTGGTCAAAAATTGGAAGAAGTTTCTTCCAACAAAAGGGTGGAATTCGAAATTAAAACCAGGTTTTGAATTTTATGACAATTTTTTTAATAATATTGTAGGGTCCACAGTATATTCATCTTCCGTGTCAACCAAATAGACCATTGGTTTTCCAAACCACAAAACCAGGTTTTCAAAAACCTGGTTATAAGATAACCTGGTTATGGCACAAATTTATCTTCCCCAACCAAACCGGGCCCTACTATTTTATTGTTAGCTCGTTGATAACAATATCCGGACGAGTGGTAAAATTTATTTCGCATAGGCAGCTTTAGATATCAGCCAATTGTAAGGATACAAATGTTCCAAGGTTCATTCCTGCAACAATTTAATCTCTAACATCACTTATAACTTTTCCACATTTCCCAAGTGAATAGCTTGAGTTGGCCTAGTGCTCGAGAACTTGCACTCTTGAAAGAGAGGTCACAAGTTCAAATCCAACTGGGGGGTAGGGTATGTATGCCTCGTTTGTAGCGCCAAGTGCCTCTCGAAAAAGAGTACGAGGTAGTCCCATATCACTGTCACCATATGTAAACCCAAAAACTATGGTATAGTGTTGTGGACTATAAAACCACCTTACCTTTTTCTCCACTTCAAAAGTAATGCTCGGGAAAAGATATAGTTGATTCTTTCTAGTTTACCCTTTTCTTTCCAATCATTGGTTATTTCAATCCACTGTACGGACATATTTTTTCATAAGATAACATATTTTCTCATAAGATGAGTGCATGAAAATAAATTAAATAGTTTACAAAAATAAAACCTTTCCTTTTGAGGATCAATTAATTATATTTTCGTGTGGTCAATGTTGTGGGGTAGCATTAAAGCCACTTAATCTATTAATTATTTAAGAGAAATATTCAATCACCATTTACTTTAAGTGCTTCAGTAACTTCGCTAAAACAAGTGAAGTTAGTTGCAAACATTTAAGGAGTGTATGATAATTATCATTTTGAAAACACTTGCACACATTTCTTTGTGTTCATGTAGGAGAAGCATATCCACATGTGATAGATAAACACTCCTTTTAAGATGCATAATAAGCATCAATGGTCAAGAAATATTAGGAAACATAAAGAAGTCATATTGAGTACAATACAAGTGCAAGTCTGTAAATAACATAAGACTACTTGTAGATATATGATTTTAAACCAATCTCCAACAGTTTTTGTCCAACCCCTATGAGCATTCCTATCTAGTGTTAACAAAATACTACATGTCTAAGCTAATTATAAGCTTTGGATGAAATTCTTTAGAAAAATTATGATATATTATTTTAATCTTGCCAAGATAAGCTTCTAGAACCCTCATTAGGAATTTTTATTATGTTTCCATTGGTAGTATTTGTGAGACACTTATTTGTGTTGTTCTATTTACATCTAAATGTGAATGTTTGAAGTAGTCTTATTTTCCTAAGCCATAAACACTAGATTTTTGATGGCATGAACTCAATTAGTCAAACATATTTGATCTTTTTGGTCAAATATATTTTCTTCAAGGCACGTGTTCTATGATTTATTTGTTAGAAAAACCAAGGGATCAAGTTGATGTGAGAATCTTATAAAACCAAAATGTTATCTATTACAAACCTAATTTTAATAAACCATATCTTATTCATACATTACATGATATGCATGATATTATATTAATATGTAGCAAACACTAAAATTATTTCACTTCCCACAAGGTGATCAATGAGTCTATACATATGATAGAGAATAAGTAATTATTTAACATTATTTAGTTTTTCATGTAAGATTATAATTTAGTATATATATTTTATACCGAGTCAAGTAAAGACTTGTAAATAAACATATATATGTCAAGCTCGTTAGGAACCAAGAAAGTCTTTGGTCACCAAGTATTTCTATATAAGGCAAGTTTAGTAAATGCTGAGCAGACAAACCATATAGATGGTGAGTCATACATGACTTGAGTTACTTAAGGCTAAGTAACAAGAGGAAGAATAGTAATGATTCGATATGAGAGACAATATGTTTTGAGTAACACAATGTGAACAAGAATTTCTTAAATAGTATAAACTTTGAGGTAAACCATTTTGAGATGACATGTAAACAACATTTAATGATTGTAGATTTTTCTACAATAGTTGTTATGCATTTTGATTTCGATCATAGATCCCTATGAAGGGAGGAAAACCAATCAAAAAGAGAGGTAGAAAGAAAAACATCTAGAAGACTCTAAAGATATCTTTAAAAAGGAATATCCAAACCCTATTTTTATATGAGATGAAAAGAAAAGTGTGCATGCGCAAGAATACCAAGGAACCAAAGTATTGTGTGAAAGAAGTAAGGTTTTGCAAGATGCAAGAAATTTTTATGAAGCAATAGACTTAGTCACCTAATGAAGTAGTGAAGGAGAAACTAAAGATATTTTAGATAAGAGATTATATCAGAGGTTGGAAGGAGGAGATTTGTAATCAACATTGTAAGTGAAGATAAAGGATGAGGTACTGAATCATTTTTTGTAGATTGAATTGGGGTAAATCTTTTAATAGAGTGGTCCTAATAGGAATTTGTAAATCTTTAGAATAACTAAGAGGGGGTGAATTAGTTATTCAAGGTCCAGATGTACAAATGAAACTTTTTAATTATTAGTATACCCATATCCATAAAACCTTATTATCCATGCATCCATTAGATCATACAATACTTAAATTTTGTAGGTTATTGTCCCGGGCGAAAACAACTTTGCAAAAATATAAACATGAAACATAAAAAATTTGATAGCATATGTCACCCAAGGATTTTATGTTGAAACCCAATTTGGGAAAAACCACCAATAGCATGCTACTAACTCTCACTATTCCGAAGTGATGCCCTATGAAAGGCCAACTTTATTAAAGGTTACAACACACAATGTTAAATGTGACCTAGTTAAAGGATTTCAATCACCTTGTTAAGAGTGAGCCTTTTTAGAGGACTTTAGACCATTTTATTAGAATGTCACTAGTTTAAAGGATTTACAAATGACTATTAGGTCATCCTTAATCCATAGGATTTACTCTAAAATGATACATTGATTAGAAAGTAATAGTAAGGTCTGATATAATGAAAAATTACAACTCACTTTTAGATTATAGATCTCTATTTGAGTCCTCCATTTCACTTGGCATTCACACACTTCAGCTTTGATAGCTTGTCCACCCTTCAAGCATTCATACTCTTAATTCTTCTTTCTTTGCATGCCAATTGCAGTCACTTTTGTTTGATCACTAAATAAAGCAATACCCTACACTACATGTCTTCCTTAGGTTCTTGCACATGACAACCTTTTCTTCTGACCAGCTATCTCTATAAATAGAGAATTAAGACCTTTTTTGCTTAATCGAAATTGTCCATTTTTGGGTTAGGTAGGATATAATGAATCTATCCACCGTTCCCTTTGGATCCTCTAGAAAATTCTTCTACAATCTTCCTTGAATTCACCTCGAAATGGTTTACTTTGAATTCTATGCCACTAGCTCATCTTAGTTATCTTCCACACGCTTCACATGATTAAAGAAAATAAAATAGTCATCTGAGATTTGTCAAATCTTCTATTTAACATAAATACTAGCACTTAGCATCAATATGTTGTGACTTGACTTCTATACTATTCTTTCACTTGGCCAACACTAGTTTACTTGGCAAACACTAAAGTTACTGATGCTCGGCATCAAGTAAACTTTACTTGACATATACTGACAATCACTCAGCTTGCACTATTTTCCATCTTTTCGCGATACCTCTTATATTTTCACTCAATTTTCACTAATTTCGCATTGGCTTGTTATACTTCCTCAATAAGGCTTAGTAGACACTTTCCATACTTGATCTTCTTCCAATTTTAACTTTTCTAATCTTTCATTTCAGACTTTAAGTAGATAAACCATACATTATAGTATCAATGTCTTACTTGGTCTTAGTACCTCTTTTACATACCAAATAACTCAACCTTTCTCTAGGTACTATTGTTATCTTTCCTATTCAAATCCTCTTTATCAATCAACTTAATGATAGCTTTTAGAGGAAAAAGTAATTGTCTTACTAGCAGGTAGCAGGTTTGATATCATTGACAAAATAATGATTGTTCCATTATAAGTTCTTCGCTTTAAAACAATGTTATATCAACAACTTCATTGTAAGTGCTAAATCCTTTAATCAAGCTAGACCTAACAATCTTGTAAAACTCTTAGTAGGGCACACCCCTCACAAGATAGATCATCAAAAGTGATCAAACTTGTAGTCCTATTAGGCTAACTTTCTTACTATAGTAGTGAACATTTGTGAGTGTCATCCCCACCTCATTTTGACCTTCACCTTGGAGAGTTTATGGGTTACCATGACCTTTTTTGTTATGTGTTTATATTTTATGGATGTGATACATAGATTCATTTTGAAATTTGATATTTCAACTTATGTTATGCACGAGATGGTTAATATGATGAATATAGTAAATTTATTTTGAAGGTACCCAAACAATTGAAATAAAATACAAATCGAAATCTCTCATAATTATATGAAAATTAAAATTAAATATTAGAGAAAAATCTTCTCCAAAACATAGAAAAGAAGAAAGATCAATCAATGGACCACTCAATCACATCCCCAAGGACTATACAACATACGTGTAAATTCAATATCTAGCCATTGGAAGAAATAAATGAGACAATTATTCCCACCATAATGAATAGTATCATGTAAAATAGTTAGATCAAACAAAGCATAGCGCAATATCCAAAAACAACATTGCTTCCCTTGGGATGGAGACTAACAACTTCTAAAAGAAAAAGTGCTTCCCATTGTAGATTGGCATTAGGAATTGAAATTTTTAAAATGTGTTATCTCTAAAATATTCTCATATGTCACCACTAACTTGCATGATGAATAAGTAAAATACCAAGCAAAATAGGCTTAATCATATTAGAGGGTAATAAATAGGAAATCAAGGGAAACTTTATTCATTTATATGAACTAAAGATAGTGATGAAGTAACAAAAAATTAATTTAAAAATACTCAAATATTTCTTTGAACTTCACAAGGCCATATACAACAAAAATGACCAATGCCACTCAAATAGGAAATGCTAAACTTGTGGATCATGAAAGTCACAAAAGAAGAAATAAAAATAAGTTGCAACAAGAATATTGAACTTTTGAAGCATTTTAAACTTTATTCAAATTCAAAAACTTTAAAGGGTTAGGAAAAATGATTATCTTATATAAAGAATGATGACACATATCAAAGTTAGAAAGAGGATAATTTAGATTCAATATAATATTAAATGTGTGATCTTCATATTTTTCTTTAAATGTAAATTCACATAGTATGCTGACACTCAAAGAGAACAAGTAAATGCAAAATTTTATCATTATAATTTTATAAAAGAATCTAATGGCCTCGTCCCTATAACATTTCTAAATATTATACACATGTGTTGTGCAAGAAATATCAATTTGGTTATACAAATATAGAAACAACAAGAATTCACATAGTCGGCTTAAAATAAAAAAATTACACTACCTGTAGTTTTACCTCTCCAAAAAAAATGAGAAACTCATCATGGCATTACCTAATTCACTTAGAGATAAAGATAACATATAAATAGATAACTTCCAAAAATTCAAAAAATAAACTCAATTTGTATGAAGTATATACCCCTTGTCTGTAATTAATGATAAATTGGTGGATAAATTGCAACCACTTGTAAATAAGGTCCAATAAGTGTAGATCAATGATATCACACAACTTTCTCATATAGTAAGAAATGTGGGATAAAACTTTACATTATAAATTAAAGGCTAATGAGAAAGGTCCCACTAGAGAAATATTTAATGAAGATAGTGAAAATTTGGAAAACCTAGGCTCCCACAAAGATATGTCACTATAAAATAAACACAACACTTTTATTAGAGAGCTCTTGCCTAATGTGTCAAAACATTAGTTTGATTCTAGGAAATAAAATAATAAACTGTTATCTAAAAATTATCAAATCCATTATATAAATAGGAAACTAACAAGGATTGGTACTTGCTAACAAAGGGAATGGCATTTTTCAATTTACATTTTTTTTGCCATATAAAAACCAAATAAATAGAGAACCCATGTTGTAGACTAGATCAAATTAACTATAATATAATATAAGCACTACAAAAATGTCATCTTTAAAGATTGTCCCAACAAAAGGAAAATAATATTGTTTTTTCATTACCATTTTTGAAACACAAATATAAACAAAATACCACATGTGAGTAGTATAACTTCTTGATGCAAAACATATAATGTAAATTAAAAAAGTATTGTCCACATTGATGAACAAAACAAAGAAATAGTATAAATGAGATAATACTAAAAAATACTATACTAAAAAATAGCATAGGTATTTTTGGAAGAAAATCACAAGACATAGGTAATGTTGAGCAATAAATATTCGTATATATTTCCAATAATGGATGAGGCTATAGGCCACAAAAAGAAAGCACACTTGTTGATTATAAAAAAATAAGTTGAATATGGAAAAAAAATACTCCTTGTAGTCAAGATAATATTTAGTTGAAGGTATATACAACCAATGTTAATCAAGGAAATGTTTGTTATTATAAAACCTAAAACTCCCAAAAATGTTGGTCAAGGAAGACTTTGATCTCCAATGATTATCAAAATAACTAGGCAAACATTACAAATAGATTTCTCATATGCTTGAAATAATAATTATATTGTGTAAAAGGCCTCAACAACAACCAAGAAATTTCTAGAATTTATTTGAAAAAGAATATTAATTAAAATTTCTCAAATGATATAAAATTAATTATTAGATGTTAGCTATGATACCTTATAGGACAATGATCAACCTTCCATGACCTACCAAAAGCTATAAACATTCACAATAAACTTAAATTATAGTATACCAATGCATGAATGCATTAAAATCAATAAAATGTGTAAATATCTCCTCTTATATATGAAAGATAAATAAATACTAGGGAATTGGATGATCTTATGTCTCTAATGTAGGTATAGAGTGGTTGGAACTCAAAATCCCACAAAAAATAAAAGTGTAGGTAGGAAATATCTATTTATAATTGTTACAACTAAATTATAGGAAAACCATATTCACTTAGAAAATAATAATGATACTTAAGTGAACTTATGATATTTGAGTAAATATTAATTTACTCAAATATTAGCAATTCCATCAATAATACATCCAAGTGGAAGCAACATCAAGTTGTAATATTTAATTTTAAATTTTATTTCATTAATGATCATTTTTTAAATTTAAATGCTTCCATTAATGCTTGGAGGACATATTTAAATAGCATTGAATCAATTCTTTTATTAGTATTGAGATTGTTGGTGTAAATAAGTATTTACTATTTACACTTAAGTTTACTTAGGTTAATGCATTATTTTATTATTTTGCATTATTTTATTATTTATTTAGGTGAGACACTTAGGAGTTTGTGTACTCTCATGAGTTGTCATGTTCACAACACAAAAGTACGCAGCTCTAATTCAACACATGGTGTCTATAGCACTGGAGTTTGCATCATTCACTGAGTTGTCATGTAGACAACACAATTATTCGCACTCCATTTTTAGCACATGTTGTGTACACCACTTATTTGAATGCTACACCATTGTAGGCTTATCCTCACATAATTGCACTTACTCCCGTGGTTGATGGAGGATAACCCATATCTGGTGGACATGTGCCTAGTGGTATGAATTATCATGTTGCTAACTTCTATGCATTATAGAAGCTCTCTAGAGGCCTTTATATATAGGAACTCCTAGTGTAATTTGATATGGCATATTCAATGAATATATTGTCATTCTGATCATACTCTCTCTTTGGTCTACTATTGTGCTTGTGCTTGAGTTCCTTGGTCTTGAATGAATTCTACCCTAAGGAAAATTCTTACACGGTGTCAGAGCTCAAGGAGATTCTTTACACATAGTAGTTTGAGACCATTCATGCTTCAGCTCCTCAACTCAAATTTGGAGAATCTACAAAAATTGAGAGCATCTAGAGCTAGATTTGAGCATGCTATTGTGTCTAGAATGTCGATTTGGTGAAGATTGACTATAAATTTTCCTATACTAGGATAAAGTTAATCATGAGGAAAATTATTTTTTGTAAACTGGCACTCAAAGACACTAATTTGCAAACTAGGTATGATCTAATTCAATCTGTGAATTTATTTTAGATCTAAATTTAATTTAATTCTCTACATTTTTTTAATTTTATTTTTGGGAAATTTCCAAGATTATTTTGCCCAGTCAAGGAATATTTTTTTGTAGAACTAGGTTGTCACACCCCGGCTCTGCAATTTCAAAGGAATATTCTATAATTAATTATAGGATATTATTCTTTGGGACATGCCATCAAATCTATGTGCTCAACAAAATATAGTGTTGGCATCTTGTACTAGCGGCTAAGGCAACAAAAATCTAGGCAACTGGCCAAGCCCTTTCTAATCGCCTTTGTCTAAGCTCATGTGGCATTTGTTTTTTATACACATTGGAGTTTTAAACCACACTTCATGTTGGATTAAAACATCCAAATCTAGTTGACACAAATTTGAAACTGCCAGCTTACAAACATAGATTCTGGCACATTGATAGTTTCTAACCTACTCTCATGTTCTTCATGACCCATTTTCTTGCTATAGGAACACGTATTCTTCTCCTTATTCTTGTCCCCCTTCTTGTTGGAATTTGAGGAAGACTTTCCTTGTTAATTGGATTGTGGTGCTGAAGCATGAATGGTATTGGATGGCTATGTGTAAAGAATCTCCTTGAGCTCTGATACAAAAATGGAAGTTGAAGGGAAAGGAAATGTGGAGATGGAAAATGGAGAGTTTCGAGATGTTCTCTATGTTCCAAACCTAAGTTCTAATATCCTCTCGATTTACCAAATCACTCACCTTAGAGATGGACATAGAGTTGAGTTCCTTCCTAACTTTATATAGGTGCACAATCTAAAAGATGACTCATTGGTTGTAGTGGGGAAAGTGAATCATAACAAAAGGTTGTACTCTTTCTCCCATTTTGTGCCCAAGTCACCTTCAAAGGCCTTGTTTTCATAATCCAATTCTCAAATCCAATTATGGCATGAGCGATTTGGACATCTTTCCTTCTACTATCTTCAACAAATTTTCACAAAAAGAATGGTCAAAGTTCTACCTATAATTAACTTTTCCCATAGTGAATGTTTAATAGATTTAGTGGATATGCATCTAGAAGGGAAGTTATAGAAAGAGAAGTCTTCAAGAGCATGAGTTGTTCTACAAATAGTTCACATGTTATTAGCAGGACCTTTTGCAAGAACATCAATTAGCCAGGGTTGTTATATACTTACTTTCATTGATGACTTTTCAGGATATACTTGGGTCTACTTTCTGTGTCATAAGAATGAAGTGTTGGACAAATTTCTAGCCCTCAAGACTCGTGTTGAACAAAATTCATGGAAAGAAATCAAATTTTTCCAAATGGATAATGGAAGCATGTATGTGAACATAAGACTAAAAGCCTTTTGTAGACTTGAGGGAATTGATGTTCAGAATTCACAAGAATTCAGTCTGAATAAGATAGATGTTGCAACTTTGAGGATCCACATTCTTAAGTGTATGGAAAGTTGCATGATATAGGTCAAGTCTCTAGATCCATCACGTGAAGTCAAAGTAATTAGTAGTGCCACTCACATTCTTAATAGGTCGCTTCATCTAGCCTTAGATGGCAAGACTCCTTTTAGGGCATGGTGTGGTAGAAAGCCTATTGTGACACACTTTAGAGTCTTTGGTTGTCTTGCATGGGAAAAGATATCTTCCAAGGGATGCAAGGCATAGTTAGCTTAGCCTTTTACTTTCATTGGTTATGAAGATTGTGTGAAGGCATATAAACTATTGGATCTAGAGACCCATCAAATTTTTGTAGATAAGGATGTACACTTTGAGGAAAATTCTTCAAGCTTGTCCTCTAATCCTCTTTGCACATCATATCATGTGGAAACTAATAGTTACACCAGTGATAGTACTTCAATAGATTCACACACATGGGGTTCTATCAACAGTTACAATGAGAGGTCACCATATCAGTATAGTCCACATGCATATATCGCCACAGTGATAGGTCTAGCACAACAGTGTATATCCAGTCTTCTAGGTCTAGCTTCAATGATAGATTTGGGGGATAGTATTGATGATCTATCTCTTATTCTTGATGTAGCAGTACGTTCTTGAATTTTCATGAGGGCTCCATCTGAACCTCGTGTTTATTCTCTACATGACCAATCATTATAGGTTGAAGTGATTGTTGATACATATGATCAGTGGTTACAGAAGGGTTCTTCATCAGCTAAGGAGATAGATAGTTCTTTGAGATAGGTTCTTCATCTAGTTGAGCAAGTTTCAAAGACATCACTTATCTATGAGATTCTTTCCATGCACAGCAGAAGCATCTCATTTGTACCCATGGCCTTGTTTCTTCCTAAGATGAGGAACACAATTTTGTAGTCTTGGATCAGCTTCTTCATCAGAGCAGTCACTAGTAGGCATTCTTCTTTGGGAGGGGGGGGGCGTGGGGTGACTATTTTATCTCTCTTCCTGTTCTCATTTTTCTCTATTGTATATACTAGATGTATGTCATAATAGGGGGGTCTTGATTACTCCATGCATCCATACATTGTATGTGTTTTTCATTTCTCTCTTTGGGGAGCATTTTTCCCACAAGGTTTTCCCTCTTTCTCCACTTTATGAGAGATTACATTTCATTATGTACATGGGTATCTAACATGGCCTAGTGTACAAGACCCATCATGCACTTCATCCTAGTTTTTGTAAGCTTAAGGGCATTCCCCTAAGTTGCACTTAAGGGGGGGTGTTGGTGTAAATAAGTATTTACTATTTACACTTACTTAAGTTTACTTAGGTTAATGCATTATTTTATTATTTATTTAGGTGAGACACTTAGGAGTTTGTGTACTCTCATGAGTTGTCATGTTGACAACGCAAAAGTATGCAACTCTAATTCAACACATGGTGTCTACAACACTGGTGTTTGCATCATTCATTGAGTTGTCATGTAGACAACACAATTATTTGTACTCCCTTTTTAGCACATGCTATCTACACCACTGATTTGCATGCTACACAATTATAGGCTTATCCTCACATCATCACACTTACTCCTATGCTTAATGGAGGATAACCCATATATGGTGGACATGCACTTGGTTGTATGACTTATCATGTTGCTGACTTCTATACATTCTAGAAGCTCTCTAGATGCCTTTATATATAGGCACTCCTAGTGTACTTTGATATGACATATTGAATGAATATATTGTTATTCTAATCATACTCTCCATTTGGTCTACTATTGTGCTTGTGTTTGACCTCCTTGGTCTTGGGTAAATTCTCCCCTAAGGAAAATTCTTACAGAGATAAAAGCATAATATGTTTTCAGTTTTTAAAAATTCATTTCCTTTTTGGCCTCTAATTTATTGAGGTCATGTCTCTTTTCCATTATTATTATTGTAGTGGAGGTTTGTACATACACAAAGTTTGACCGAAATAAATTAAAATATTAAAACCTGCTTCCTGAATCTGCATTTTTAGACTACCAAGCCAATAGGATGAAGTTGAATATTTAGAATTTGAATAGACTAAGACAACTTGTTCTAGACTCAACCATGTGTTAATTTACACATGTCATAATGAATTTTTTGCAAAATTTAAGATGTAAAAACCTCTAGAAAATCCAAAGTTAGGAATATCAATATATATTTAATGTTATAAACTTGAGATATAGGTTTTGTAGCCCACTCAATATCACTTTTCATTCTATAGTTTTGTTTAATAGGTTCATTTTTGTATCTCATTCAATTCTTAGATAACATTGATTTCTCTATATTTCCTTATCTTATTTCTATTGTCCATTTTACAAAATGTTATCGAGCCATTACACATTCACATCAAATTGAAATAATAATATTAATTATAAAGAGAATCAAATCTCATTTAGGATGAATTTGGATCTTGGTGGCTATTTCCTCTAAATGATTCCTATTAGTTTTTCTACTATAATACTCCATTTAATAATACTTTATTTTTCTGAGGTGCACTATTCTTATAATTTTATTTTTATAATATCCTTTATGGTATTTTACTTTTGTATCAAATTTTCATATTTAGTTCCACTCATTGTTGTGCACTATTATTTTTTTTCTTGCACTGGAAAAATGGTGAGAAATATATGCATTTTTATTCCTTATAACATGAATTTATCATCTATTATTATTATTAGAAAATTAATTTTCTTTTGTTTCCAATTAAAAATAATCATGTTTTATAAATGTGGTAGATGTTACAAGGAAAGAACATATAGCACAATGTTAACTTATGAGCCTCCCATGAGGGAGGTCTTGGGTTTGAATCTACTTAAGATTAACACATAATTAAAATTAATCTCAAAAAACAATAATAATAACTAATCTAGTCTTTGGCCCATTAAAAATCAAAATTAAAAATGGCATAGATATTATAGTCTCCTAACTTCCCTTAAATTTAACTCCTTCTCTCTCCCAAATATCCTTCAATTTAAATGGACATTTTGATGAAACCATAATCATATAAACACACTTCTCAATATTCTCCCTTGTAAGGATGAAATTTTGCTGGATCACTTCTTTTTTTTCACAAAATTTGTCTGAGACATGAATAAATTATGGTGGAATTTGATGATACCACTAGAAGTTTTCTCCATGACACATGATAACCATTTTATTTAATGAAATTTCTTTTAAATGTGAAAAATTGTTGAATCATGATAATACATCTCCCATAATTAATCTAATTATAAAGGAATATTTTAGTCTAATAGGAGTATATCAGTAGAAATTTTTTTCATCTTTCCTCTTCTAAAGGAACAACCTTAATAGATTGAAAATTAATTGAATAAATTGTTTTTATTATTCTAGTTGTCTGAAACATCAAATTGTTGTTTTTCTTCATCAAGATACCCCTTAACATTAAAAAAACTTAAACTTGTTCTAAATGGTGATAAAAATACAAATAGAGGTCTTAATGATATCTTAAACTTTGGAAAAATAATTTACTCAAGGAGGTAAGATGAATCATTTACACAATTATTATGTAGCAACTTAATGGATAAAACATTAAATTATATGAAATATTTAAATGTTCTTCACTTCAAAAAAAAAAAATTCTCCACAAGGAGTATAATATTGCTACGAAATTTTTTGATACTCTCACCAAATAGCCCTTTGGAATTACATTCAAATTTTATTTTAATACCATGAAATGCTCAAAGAAGACATAGAGAATGTGGTTCTTTCACCTTATAATAAAAAAATTATGTGGTTTTTTTCATTAACACATTACACTAACTATAAAATAATTAGTGTTACTACCAAGTAATATGTTACTAATTGTTCACTCTTCTAAAGTGAGCTTGGTGAAGAGCCACTCCTGCTAAAGGTTATACAGTACACTTTTAAATGTGACCCTATTAAAGGATTTAATCACCCTATTAGGAGTGTCCTTGGTAAATAAATTTGGATCAACCCATTAGAATCTTAGCTTGGTTAAAGGATTTACAAAATGACTATTAGGTCAACCTTTGTCAAAGGAGTTTTATTGATATAATGGTTAGAATGCAACACTAGGTTTGATTCATAAAGTACAAATCACTTCACAAATTCAAATCTCCATTTGCTCATTTATTTGTTCATTGACTAGCCTCCACTGACATCTCCATCAATGATCTACTTGGCATTTCCTCGGGCAATCACTCTACAAAAAACTCTTTACACTTTTCCTCTACTACTCTATTCATTACAACATCTCCTTAAGATTTCCATTCAATAGCTAACAAAAACCTTAGAAAACATCTCTTATGCATCTTTAAATAGGTAATTTTGATCTCTTATCATTTAAACATGACTGTTGATCTTAGGTTTAGGTTAGATTCATCGAATCCTTCCATCTTTTCATTTTACTTCTTCTTCTAGAAACTTCTAATCAAATCATTTTATTTGATCACCCAACAATCTCTCCTCATACATTAAATATTCTAGATCATCAATTCTTATGTTCTAAATGGTTTGACTAATTCAAAATTCCAAATATGTTGGCCTCATATTCAATTCTTTCTCAAAATTTAACTTTTGTTGTCACTCAACAATCATTGTGTTCATCTACTTGGTCATCACTGTATACCTCGGCATACACTAGATACTTTCTTTCTCGACATTAATATGCTTACTTGGCCATTACTATTCTTGGTCACTACTAACACTTCTTCATACATTTTCTCATAAATAACTAACACATGGCTTGAACTATTTTTTTTGGCTTCTACTTATGCTCCTTAATCTTCAACTTCAACTCCTTCATTGTCTAACCAATACTAACACTTAGTCACGCTTAACCTAATGACTTATTTAAACTCTAAGCTTCAATAAATTGTCTTTGTTACTTCATGTATTGATTGAAAAATATATTATCTTTTCAAGGAAAAAATTATCAAGTGTCCATTGTATTTCAATGACACTCAACTACTTATCACTTATCAACACCACTAGCTCATCTTGCTATCTCTTCTTTTCAAATCTTCTTCATCAATAAAATGATATGGCACTCTACACTATTAGTAAATATTTTTTTAGTAGGCGAATAAAGGTAAAAATGTGTAGGGGAAAATATGATATGATGGGGAGTATAGGATCTATCTTTACCCCAAATTCTAAAAGGGAATGATCCAATTTGATTAACCAGAAGGAAGTGACCAATGCACAAATGAATCAAACAATGGAGACTATGAAGAAAGGAGAAAATATTGTAATCTACTATAGAATGTAATTACTTGAAAGCCTAAATGAATAAAAGATAATTATTAACTTCAAGGTAGATAAAATCTTTTAAAATGCTAATTTATGATGTCTGTGTATAGTTTCAGGGAATTTTGTAACTTGCTCTGGACTAGAAATGTCGAGATAGAGAAAATGCATGAACATTTTGTCCTACTAAGGGTGGATCAACCTTAACCTAGATAGAAGGGAACACTCTTACCTGGAGGCACAATTTTACCCTAAAAATTTGACCTTGAGTTGCATAACTCTGATGAAATTTCTATTCACAGATCCCATAAGTTTGGCAAAAAGGGTACCTAAATTTTCACTTTAATTCATTGTCCTTTACCTATACTTGCAAGAAAAATTATTTTTTGTTTAGATGTGGAGTTCTCCTTGGTTAAATCCTAGTTTGGAATCAACCTTAAAATATAATTGAAATTGCAATATGAATAAACAAAGTAAATGGAACGGTTCATCGTGCTTATATTGAAATCCTTGTGAAGGATTCAAATCCTTGAATCCATGAGTATAAATTCTCCAAATAAATGTAGAATTGTGTAGGATGTCGGAAATCAATGGCATTAGATCTTTGACACCAATCTTGAATAGACCTTTTCTTAGGAAAATCCTTGGATGAATATGAATGTGGATGGACAAATATTCAACAAGAGGGCTCCATAGAGATTGAATCCTTCAATGGCTAACAATGGATCTCCTTGATGAATTCAATCCTTGAACACTTGAATGCTTGAATACTTAATGAATAGTAAATCTTCACTTCATAGAAAAACTATTTGTTTGATATCTCTTGTGGGTGTCCAAAATAAGAGAGGAATGATTCCTTATATAGAGATCTAGGGCACAAACTTCTAGAGAAGGTCAACATTGGAGAATTAAATTATAATTAACCTTAACCCATAGAAATGAACCTAGACTAAATGAAATTAAAAAATTTACCATTCCAAAACTTGAAACAACTGACCTGGAAGTGGGAAAATGAAACTTTTAGATGCTCAATATCCCAAAACCTCCATAAATTGAAAATTGGACCTAGGGTCAGGGACGAGATTGACCCTACCATAGGTCAAGGTCAAGGTCCTCTCTAATGTAGGTCAAGGTTGAGGTCAATGTGGATCCTTCAGCTTGTTGTTGACCTAGAAAGTCAAAGTCCTCAATTTCACAGAGAAAGTTGTCTAAAAGAGGCTAGAAATAGGGGGAGAGAAGCAAAATAGGGGGGAAACAACTAGATCCATGCAAAGACCTATTCAATGCACTTTACACGACCCAATACCATTTACTCAAAGGGTTAAATTACTCAATGCAAACTCTTCATCAAGTAGATAATAATGAAAGGATATTTTAATTAAATTCAAAGGGACAAAGAGATCCTGAAGCCCCTAGAGACTCAAGTCTTTTTCAACTCCTAGATCTTAATAAGAGAGACATCTTTAGAAAGAGAGAAAAAGAGAAATTATCTCACCCAATGAGAACTTATGTCCCATTGTGAACCACACAAGGAAATAGCGCAACTAGAAAGATGGAATTAAATTTCCTAGTGAATGTGTCTACCCACTAATCAACCCATCAAGGATTTTCCCTCAAGAATATTCTACTCCATAAGTGTAAAACTAAAAATAAAAATAGATCCATTCTTAAGGACATGTTTGACCTTAAAAAATCAAAATTTTTGAGACTAGATGGATCAAGAGATCCTAGAATATAAATACATGCTTTAAGGATTAGTAACTAATCCAAGAAGGGAGAAAAGGTATCTTGAAAAATAGTATATATGTATTGAAAAGTGTGTGTGTGCAATAAGTGAGTAGAGTGTATGCCTGGACATTAAATTCATTGATAATACTTTAATAGGAACAATTGCTTTAATGGAAACATAAACAACTCCACTGATTACATTTCCACTACGAGGTGTCCCCAAATAAAGACAAATAAATGAAAATACCACATAAACATACTAAGAACACAAAAGGGATCTGCCTACTATGGGTTAAGTATGATCATAAGATAATATACATAAATGATATTGTTGCAAATGAAGTGACATTATTCCTTGAAGAAAGTAAAACTACAATAAAAAAGGAGGAAAGATCACATAAGAGATACAAAGAATAATCCTTTTGGACCATGACCTAGAGACCAAAAAGAATTAGTGCTACCAAGTCACGAATCCAAGAAAATTACACAAAGAAACATGTACAAATAATAGCACAGGTACACCATATGGAGGATTGAGATACATATAG
Source organism: Cupressus sempervirens (assembly GCA_028749045.1). Classification (NCBI taxonomy): domain Eukaryota; kingdom Viridiplantae; phylum Streptophyta; class Pinopsida; order Cupressales; family Cupressaceae; genus Cupressus; species Cupressus sempervirens. The sequence continues at coordinate 600,273,237 of CM053790.1, forward strand.
AGGAATATTACAAAAAGTTTAATTCCTTTATCACCTTGAACCAACAGAGAAACAAAGATCAAGTATAAAAGAATCTAATAGAATTTAGCAAACACATTATGGGAGAAACAAATTACAATAGAGAAACATAGAAAAGGGCTACCATGAAGGGCTAGCCAGTAAATCATGTCATCTACTCTTCCCATCTCATTCTATATCATTTAGGGAAAGTGGGTAACTCACGAGAGGGACTATATCCAACATAGTGGGAATGATAGCTAGTTTTAAACAAGGATCCTCTTGATAATCACAATGTTTGATACTAGGTGTATGTATCAATTGTGAGGAAATCATATGAGGTAAATCAAAGTCAATGTCAATAGTATTGTATTCATCATTAACATCATAATTATCATCAAAAGTATCTCATTTATCTAAATTAATCAAAATAGGATCTAAGATACGAATGGAATCATCAAATTCATGTAGCTTAACATCATTATTAGCAACAAAATCTTCTAACCCATCATTCATAGTTGTATCCAAAGAAGGTATAAGTTTATGAGCTTTAGCTAGAGCATGACACTTCTTATGACATTCATTAGCAGATTAATTACATTTTTTCTTGCTTGAAATGTTTTTAGAGCCAAGAGGAACAATTACTTGATCCTTCATAGGTTCTATAGGAGGATTAATAAGATTATTAGTAGATTAGAAAGAAACAAGAGGAGCTCGATTAATAAATGTAGAAGCCATAGATAAAGGAGGTATTGAAGGTGTAGAGAAAAGACCACGATTAAGATCCATAGGAGGTAAATTTAACTTGAGAATCTTGCAATGCTTATAAGCTTGATATGAATTGAAAAGATGATCAAATCAAGATGGAAATAAATTAGGTAATGAAGGAAAAAGAAGTCAAGTGTAGCACAATACTTGGGCCTAGAAGTGTGATATAAATGATTATTAACCATCTTCACTTCTTCATCATGAATAAAATTTAAGGCATTTAAAAATAGGTGAAGAAACAAAATGCATGGCATTTAACCATGGAAAACCAAGCTTATCTTGAAACCGATCAAGGGTACAAACAAAAAAAAAGGTAGTGTTCATAATTTTTCCACAAAGTTCAACTAGTAAATCAATAGAACCATATGATGGATAAAGAAAACCATTACAAGTTTGAATCCACACATCAAGTGTATCATAAAAATCATAGTGCAATCCTTTCATAAAAATATTTTCTTCAGTAATAACATTGATTAAGGATGTAGAATCAATAAGACAACCATGAGTAGGTATCTAAAAAAACCTAGTAGTTATTGGAATTGCTTAGAATAACTAAGACGGAGTGAATCAGTTATCCAAGGCCTAGATGTACAAATATAACATTTCACAACTTAATGAACCCATCTCCATAAAACATTTTCATCATGCATGCATCCATTAGATCATATATTCACTTAAACTTATAGGTTACTATGAAATCAACTTTGTAGAGATGTAAACAGGAAACATAATAGATTCAATAACACATTTGACACAATTATTTAACATGGAAACCCAATTTGGGCAAATTCAATAACACATTTGACACAATGATTTAACATGAAAACCCAATTTAGGAAAAGCTACTAGTAACATGCTACTCATTGTCACTCTTTTGAAGTCATGTCATGTGAAAGGCCACCCCTATTAAAGGTTACAATGCACACTATTAAATGTGACCTAGTTAAAGGATTTCAATCACCTTGTTAGGAGTGAGCCTTATTAGAGGACTTTAGATTAGTCACTTGGAATGTCACCTGGTTAAAGGATTTACAAATGACTATTAGGTTAACCTTAATCCAAAGGATTTACCCTAGATTTGTATAATGAGTAAAAAGTAACAGTAAGGCTTGGTTTGAGAGCAACTTACAACACACTTGTAGATTATAGAAGATCTATTTTAGTCCTCCATTCTCCTTGGCTTTCAGGCACTTCAACTCTAATAGCTCGTTCACCCTTCAAGTATTCATACCCCTGAGCCTTCTTACTTTGCTTGCCAATATAGAAATTTCTCTTAGGCCACTAAATGAAGCAAATACCCTCAACTCCTTCTCTTCCTAAGGTTCTCGCACATGACAACCTTTTCTTATGACCAACCATCTCTATAAATAGAAAATTAAGATCTTTTGTTGTTCATCCTTATCGTCAATTTTAGGGTTAGGTTGGATTAGGTATGATTCAATGAATCTATCCATCATATCATTTCATTCCCTTCTAGAAACTTCTCCTTCAATCCTCTTTGAATTCTCCTCAAAGTGATTTATCTTGAATTTTACAACACCAGCTCATCAAGCTTATCTTCTAAATGGTTCACACAATCCAAGAAATCAAACTTGTCAACTTAGATTCGTCACATTGTTTATCTTTCTCATAGTGCTAACACTTGGAATTAATTAGTTTCTAATGCTCAATACATACTACATTTCTTGGCATCCACTATCAAAACACTCAACATGAACTAAAGTTTACTAGTGCTCGACATCAACTAAACTTTACTCGACTTACACTCTATTACTTGGCTTACACTTAAATTGACTTTTTATTGACTCCAACTAATTTTTTAGTCAGCTTACTCTAACTTTGCTCAGAACCTATTGTACAAATTTTTAAGCTTGGCAAACACAATTTTTTTAATCTATTTCTTCTAAACTTAATCAGTGTAACCATCCTTTGCAACCTTAAGTAGATTATCAATGCATTATAATATCACTTTCTTAACTAAACCTTGTACTCCTCTCCCATATTATATCTCAACTTTTCCTCTAGGTGGTATTGTTACCTCATTTGATCAAATCCTCTTGATCAATCAAAAAAATGATTGTACTCAAATCATCTAAGAAATTGTTTTACCAACAAGTAGCAAGTTTGACATTAGTGAAAAATACAATGATTGAAACATATATTCATCCTATATCAATCTATTTTCATTAGAATCAATATAACCAAGACCATTAGGAGCTTTAATATTCTCATAATCATCAAAGGTAATCAAAAGTTCCCAAGGTCTTTTAATCTTAGGTAACTGTCAAGGTTTATGTTGAGTGAGTCTTCAATTTAGGCTTAGTTTTTAAATAAGATTGAGATGAAACTTAAGACTGAAGCTGAGGTTGAGTCTTAGTTAGTGATATATATTGAACAACATGCTCTACTTGATTAACAAAATGATGAAGATCATCCATCTTTGAATTATAAACAATATCTAGAGAAGATGGCTGAGCAATAGTATTAGTATCATGTTGACATAAAGGATTCGTATAAATTTCTAGATTTTGATAAGGAGGAGAAATAGACTTATTCCCACTACCATCAAAATTATCAATAGATAAAGAACTAGAGTAAATTAAATCTTGAACCTTATATTTTAAAGAATAACATTTCTCAGTATCATGATCATTCTCACGATGATATTGACAAAAAGCCTTAGAATCAAAAGATTTAGATGTAATCATAGTAGGTAAAAGAGGTTGAATATGAGGCAAAGTACTCATATTAGTAGTTAAAAACCTATTCATAATAGAATGTAAAGATTTAGAAAGAGGAGTAAACGTATGATTTAATCTAAAAGCAGTGGATGTAGAAGTGGCATTATGAGATCCAACAACAACTTGATCAACAACTACAGTTGCTTGTTTGTTTATCTTGACATAGTTCTTGATTTTTTTCAATTTATTTGGATTAGGAGTAGAATCACTTTTATCAATAGGAAAATGAGCCATCAGATTGTTGTTCTCAAATTGAATCACTTGTTATTGATCATGATGAAGCATTGCACAATCATTGAAAAGAGATGAATTCAATAAGAAAAACCTTATCTCTAATATCCTTCTACAAATTTGAAATAAATATGCATTTAATGTCAATATCAGGAATAGGATAGGAAATATGAGCATGTAAATGCTTAAATCTTCAAATAAATTCAGTCTATTTTTTGTTAGAACTTTTTTTACAATGCACCAAATCAATCAAAGACACTTGTGGGTCAATGTTGTTTTGAAATTATTGGAAAAAAGTATTAGCAAATTGTGAAATTGAATCAAAAGAATAAAGAAGCAACAAAAAAACCATTGTAAGGTCTTTTCATGAAAGATTCTAGCAAACAACTTAGCTAAAATCTTATGATCATTAGCATAATCACTTCAATGGATTTGAAATGTTTTAACATGATGAACAAAAGTCTCCCTTGTCATTTTAATTCTCAAGATGAGGCATATTAGCTGGCTAAGGAATGAGAGTACGAATGATATCTCAAGATAAAGGACTTCCCATTTCACATGTAGGAATACTAACCTTGTTTTGAGTCAAGGATGCAATTTCTTGTTGTAAAGATGATATAGTTTGAGCCAAACTATTAAGTGTTGAATCATTAGAGGAAATAGGAGGAAAAGCAACATTAGAAACACTAGGGAAAGTGTATGAATCTATAGGAATAGAAGACACAATTGGAGAAACACTAGGAACAATGGTTGGTAGAGAATTATAATAAGTAAAAGGAACATTATGATAAGAAGGTTGTGATAAAGGAAGGGCCACAAGAGAAACACTCATAGAGGTAACTTTCATAGGCAAAAAAGGAGTATATGTAGTACTAGTTAAAGGAATAGATGAAGGTTCTACACTAGTGATGGGAGGAATCGAACCTGAATATTGAGCTTCTCAAGCTAAAGGTTTAACATTCAAATACACAAGATGAGTAATACCATGCAAAAGGTTAACACCTTGATCACTCTAATGAAGAAATAGAATCTTGATTATGGTTTTCTTGAATAATCCAATCACTCATTTTATCAAGTTTAGTTGAAATTTTTTTGACTTGTTTAGTAGGAAATCTTAAAACATCCTCCTCATCATGAGATGAGTGAGAGGATTTTTTCTCCCTAATAGGATTAGAATTAGGAAGAAGAAAATTCTCACCCATGATCCTAAGGAAAGTAGAAGAAGACTTAGGATCAAAGCTACCCATAAGTATACGACTCTATCTAATTGAAAAACTAGAAGTAGGACTAGAAGTAATAAATCTCATAAACCAATACAATGAAAATGAACCAAACTAAGAAAACATAAAGAACGAATATTTTTATATTTTTTAAATAAGAAATCTAATTAGCATGCAAGAGTTAACATAAAAGTCAAATCTAACACCATAAAGCACAATAGGGCATCTAATTCTACAAAAGAAAAGAGAGCAAGCTTGTTGGGTTCAACAAAATGAATAGAGATAAAAAAAGTGTATGGAGAATTATCATTTGAGGGAAATAATAGGATATATTGCTAACCCAAATTCCCAAAAGGAATGATCCAAATTGATTAACCACAAGGAAGTGATCAATGCACACATGAATCAAACAATGGAGAATATGAAGAAAGGAGGAATCCTATAATCTACTATAGAAAGTAAGTACTTGAAACATTGAATTAATAAAAGACATATACTAACTTCAAAGTTGAAAAAATCTAAAAAATGTTGATTTTTGATGTCTATGTATAGTTTCAGGTAATTTTTTAACCTAATCTAGACTAAAAATGTTGAGACAAAGATAAACTAGAAAAAAATTGTCTTTTCGAGGGTAGGTCAACCTTGACCTAGATAGTGGCACACAATCTTACTCAAAGGCACAATTGTACCCCATAGATTTGACCTTGACCTGCATAGATCTTACAAAAAAATTATTCACAAATCCTACAAGTTTAATGAAAAGGGTATCCAAATTTGTACTTCAATTCATTGTCTTGTACATATACCTACAAAAAAAAATAGTTTTTTGTTTGGATGGGGGGTTTTCCTTGGTCAAACCCAAGATTGGATTTTTTGTGGCCTCACAATACATGCCAAATTTTGATTCATGAAATTGGGAACCCCTAGTTTGAAAATTCCCCATGACGCATCTAGTTCAAAGCCTTAGTCATTTTTTATCAAACCCCAGTCTCTAATAGTCATTTTTTGGTCAAGCCCTAGTCTTTGATGAGGAAGGGTCAGGCAGTCAAGAAAAGGTAAAAAAGAACAAGTTTAAGAAATTTATGTGCTTAAAGTGTGCACATGTGTACATGTGTAGGTCTGGCAAGTGCACACTTCAACCTTGCTCCAAGAATGCATATGTGCACACCATTGGAGGTGCACACTTCCATCCCCCCAACTACCTATATAAGACCCACCCCCTTTTGATTGTACAATACAGATATGCATGTGTGTGGTTGTGTACTTGTGCACCATATACAGCTTATCAAGATGTGCATGTGTGCTACTGTGTACTTTTCTATTTCTAGGGCAAAATTAGCACATTAGCGCACCTAGCAAGGTGTGCTAGTGTGCAAAATTGACTCTTAGGAGGGAAAAACTCCATCGTCTTCTATATTCTAAATATTTTTTACCCTTTTTCTTGTTATTTTGAGTCCTATCCAGTCCTCTTTTGGGATTTTCAATATATTATAACTAATTCTTGTTTCTTTATGTAGATAAAAAGGCATCCTTCACTTGTCAAGGTCATAACTTTTGACCTTGAGATTGAAATTTGGAACCATTTACACCATTGGAAAGAAGATCTAAAAATATAATTTCAGTCCCTAAAATAATTTTTTTTTAGCTTCTTAGTTTTTGGAGACTGATGAAAGTTTCAACTTGAAATTTTGAGCAAAAGGCCTCTATAAAAGCTAGTTAAAAATGCCTAAAAAAACTTGTTAAAAAGATATGGAAAAGTTTCAAACATTTGATTTTTTTGGATAATCTAGATCACTTCATGTCTAATTGGGAAGGATTAGGCAGTCAAAGAGAAGAAAAAAATCAAGGAATATGATTCATATTGCACAAAGATGTGCATAACACAAAGGTGTGCAAGTGTGCATAACATGAAGGTGTGACACAACACGAAAGTGCATAGATTATCACAACATCTTCATTATCAGAAGCAATAGAGATCTCACTTTAACTAGTAACCTTTACCTTCAAAGTATTCACACATAAGTTTTGAGTCATGAACTTATATTGAAGATCATAGATATAGAGGCTGGACACATTAAGAAAAACAAGTTCCTCATATTATGAAACTATTAATGATAAGATTCAACATGTGTACCTTGGGATTTCAGATAGAAGAAGTAGAAGGAGTTCAAGTCTATGAAAATTTTGGGCTATAAAGAGTGTATTAATCATCAAAAAGGGAAAAATAAGTACACAAGACTACTTCAATACCTTGTCTGAGAAAAACTCAAAAATTGTTTTCAAAACTGAAAACTTTGATTTTTTGGTAAATTGATCATCTTGCACAAATTTCCTAAAAGTGTGAAAGGTGTGCAAGGTGTGTAAGGTGTGCATGTGCGCAAGGTATGCAAGGTACTCTTGTCATAGAGGTGCACTAACAACTAAGAACAAGTGACAATACACTGATGCTTAACTACTTGTTGCTACTTTAGAGCCTTCCATGCCCTAAAAACACAATCTAACCACAATTTAACTCCTACAAATGCTTAGAGAAGGTTGAGCTTCCATTTTTACAACATTCAATGACTATCAAATTCTCTTAAAACCTCCTTCTTCTTATCTACTTCTTTTTTCATTATTTTTAAGACATGTAAAGGCTGATGCACCCATCATTTAATATAAACAAGGGTGGAGTCCTACTTAGCACTATTTAGAAAGTTAGTTTGTATATAATTAGATTTGTTTTCTTAGTTTAGAAGCATGTGTTTTCATTAAGAGATCTCTCACTCACAACAAAAATTGAGGAGATGATTTCTTATAAATTCAAGAATTTAACATGTATTCTAGGCCGTTATTTTGATGCAATAATGTATGCTATTGCTGCTCTCATTCTAAGTGTAGTTATTCTTGCTAGAGTGTGTTATTTTTTGTGATTTCTTGTTCATAATAATAATCTAGCCAATGGTTTTTTTGTGTTTATTTGATTACGTGATCTTTTAGTTTTGGTGCTTTCCACATGTCGATGAATTCTACTGACGAACCGATCTGGAGAAGATATCACCCTATTGTTCCTACATAGCTTCTTATGTGATATGAGCACACTTTTTCTAGCTTTGCTGTTTGATGTGAAGTGAAAAATCTTTTAGTTTTTACTAAGTTTCCATCGAAAATTGCATTAGTGAATTATAGGAAGCATTGCTCCTATTTTCATTGGTTTCTTACATGCTCTTTCAATAATTTAACTCATAAACATGTTGATACCATGGTTTATGTCTGTTAACATTTTCCCTTTCATGCTATTTTCTTTCATCTCTGATTACATTATCTTCATTATTTTCTTTCCTAACACTTGGTTAAATTATGAATTCATATAGTTATATTGTTAGATTGCATTCATTGTAAAAATAGAAGATACCAAAAATATGTATCTTTTTTGGTTAATTTTGAAATAGAAAGAAGATTGAACATCTTATCCAAAATTGGTCAGAACTAGAAAATGCCTCCCTCTAAACAAATACATTTATCTTCAACTGAGTGGATTCCAGTAGGTCACAAGATTTCTTGAAACCTTGGAGTCGACCCTTGATTATCTTTTAAAGAGAGGAGATTGAATGGATTCCTATCATTAAGCATCATGCAAATTGACATATCAATAGGAATTGACCTTGAAATATAATTGAAACAACAATATGAATAAGAAAACTAAATAGAACTATTCACCTTTCTTATATTGAAATTCTTATGAAGGATTCAAATCCTTGAATCCACAAGTACAAATACTCCAAATGAATTTAAAATTGTGTAGGATATCTCAAATCAATGGCATTAGATCTTCAACACCACTATTGAATGGATATCTTCATTTGAAAAGGCTTGGATGAATATGGATGTGGATCAAGAAATCTTCAACAAGAGGGCTCCATAGAGATTGAATCCTTTAATGGCTAACAATGGATCACCTTGATGAATTGAATGCAAAAATGCTTGAATTCTTGAACTCCTGAATGTTTGAAAACTTAATGGATAGTAAATATTCACTTCATAGAAAAACCATTTGTCTGATATCTCTTGTGGGTGTGCAAAATGAGAGAGGAAAGCTTCCTTATATAGAGATCTAAGGCACAAACTTCTAGAGAAGGCCGACTTTGGAGAATTAAATCCTAATTAACCTTTACCCATAGAAATGGACCTATGGGTAAAAGCACAAACCTATGTCACGCTTTTGTAAAGGAAAAGGCTAACAAAAATATAACTATTCACCTCAATGACATAAACTTGATATTATTATTTAGATTTTGAAAATAAAATAAACTAATGAAATGTGTAGAAATGGATGAAGTTTTGGATTATAATTTTTTATAATTATTTGGAATAATAATTGATATGTTCTCCTAATTTTTATAGATTATTTTTTTAGTTGTTGAAAATTGTTGAAAATTAAGGATTTAGTTCCCACCACAAAACTATATGGAAATAAACTTATTTCCATTTGATCTTAGACCATGTTATAGATAACATATATATCTCAAACAATCAAAAATAAAAATTAACTTTAGACCTATATTTTCTGTTTTATAATGATTCAAATTTCAACTCACATGAAATCAATAGTTTTCATCTCTTGCCACATTTTTCAAAATAAATTTATTCTAACTAGAAGAAAAATTATACATTCTGAAGGAGGAATCTCTCCTCTATAATGTCATATAATTTTTAAAAACATTTGACATATCCTTGTACTTTTACCCCTATATTAAATTAAATTTAAGAGTTTACCATTCTGAACCCTGAAATGGATGACCCAAAAGTGGGGAAAAGAAACTTTTTGAAGCCCAATATCCTAAAACCTTAATAAATTGAAAATTGGACCTAGGATAAAGGATGAGGTCAGCCCTACCCTAGGTCAGGGTCAAGGTTGACCTTGACCCTTTAGGTCATCCTTGACCCAAAAAGTCAAAGTCCTCACTTTCATAGAGAAAGTTGTTAGAAAGAGGCTAGAAAAAGGGAGAGAGAAGCATAATAGGGGGGAAACAACCTATCCATACAAAGACTTATTCAAGGCACTTAACATGACCCTATACCACTTACTCAGAGGGCTAAACAATCTTAACATGTAAGTTCTTCCATTTTGAGATAATAGAATAGGTTTGACACTTTATCTTACTAATAGGTTTGATATCAATGACAACATAATAATTGATCTAATTATCATTTTGAACAATATCCATCATTTTCATTGATGGAAACCCCTAACACACTTCACTAGATACCATGCAAGTAAAATTCATCAACACTTGTATAATTAGTTCTCTGTATCTTTGTGTTCTCTCTTCCTTAGTTTCATTATAATTATTATCAAGTGCAATCTGAGGATGCTACCTCTATATCATTTTATTACAACACCTCACAAGTTCAACAACATATGTGTCCCTGTTGGTAATACTCTCTCTACATAACTTCTCTCCCTCTTTCTACTAAGAATGGTAAATTGATCATGATAATCTCTCCCTCTTTGAAAATAATGACAAAGACATCAAAAATTCACATACATCATCATGTTAGTACTCTGACCTATATAGAAATTCCATTTCAACATGATCTCTTTGCAACTTCATCTACTCATAGTTCAATGTCTTACTTTTCACACCTTTAGGTAGCTCCTAAAGTGTTCCCTTCTATATCAATGCTTATGATATTTTGATTAAAATATTTGATGCAATGCAACATCTCTACTTATTTTTCTTTAGCTAAGAGGATCATCCCTAATTTACCTCTTATATGCTCAAAAGAATCCTTAGGTAGTTATTTTGTGACTATGTTGACTTACTATTCTTTTGTATTGACATATTCCAATCTCACTATTTTATATTTTACTAGATCTCACAAGTAATGATACTTGATCTCAATATGCTTAGACTTTGTATACATCATAGGATTCTATGATATATTTAGAATACTTGTATTATCAAATTATATTACTATAGGTTCAGTGATCTTTTCCTTCATTCCTTTCTATAATTTCTCTATCCACACAATGTTTGAATAATTACTACTATACCAACATATTTAGCCTTTAATATAGATTGTGAAATCCAGTTGTTCTTTTTTTTTTATCTAAGAGATCAATTTTCTTACTGAAAAAGTCTTCCACTGGTACTCTTTCTACTGTCAATATTTTGTGCCTAATCATCATCTATATAAGCCTTCAACTCATATTCATCACTTTTCTTGCACCATGGTCCATGGTCTTCTGTTCTTTTCACTTATCTCAGTATACTATTTACTGCCACCATATGGTTTTCTCTAGGATTAGCAGATAGTCTATTAACAATTCTAATTGCTAATATAATGTCAGGTATGTTATGTACAATATAATGTAGTTTTCCAGTCATTGACATGTATAATGTTTGATTCACCTTAGTTGAATCACCATTCTTTTACAATTTGTGTCTACTCACCATAGGTGTTCCAACTGGTCTTGAGTCTTCTATACCAAAAGTCATCAAAAATTGTTTGATATACTTAGATTGAGTAATGAAAATACATTCATTCATCTCATACACTTACAATCCAAAAAAAACTTTAATCTCTCCAAAAATTGAAGTTTCAAAGTATGTTTTCATTTCATCAACAAATGACTTGCTCAATGATTCTTTTCCTCCAACTATGATATCATAAACAAACATTTCAGCTAGCAATATATTGTTTTTAGATTCACTTTTTAGATTGAAATTTCTATTTTCATTAGTTATTTAAGGAACAAATTGACCAAATGGTTGTGTAACCTTTCATACCATGCTTTAGGGGCTTGCTTCAAACCATATAAATCTTTGTGTAACTTACATACCAAATTCCTTTTGTTTGGATCAACAAACTAGTTGTTCCTTGTGACTTCACCTTTTTCATTCAGTTTGTTTCTAAATAACCACTTAGTTCCAATCACATTCTTATCCTTTGGTCTTGTTACCAATGTCCATATATTTTTCTTTTCATTTTGTTCAATTTCTTCATTAAATTCTTTGATGCAATCTTCATTCTCCAAAGTATCTTTGATAGATCTAGGCTCAAACTCACATAATAAGCATATATCCTTTTTCAATCTTCTTCTTTTCATGACTCTTGAATCTTTATCTCCAATGATTTGATCTAGAGAATGATGTCTTCTAACATATTTTGGCAATACATATTCAGGTCTTGGTTTTCTTTATATTGTTGTCTAGATTTGACATGTTCAACTTCTTCAATTGTTTTTTAATGTAATTGTGTTGTAGAACCACAATAGTTCTTGGTAGTTGATGCTTAACAACTACCTTTCTTTGTTTAGGTAAGGTTCTAGGTTCTCTTTCATAGATATAGATAAACCTTATACAATCTCCATTTTCATTCTTGCATTCTTCTTCATTTTTTTCTACAAATTCATCAACTCTAAAATTTGTACTTTCCACAATTTTGTTAATTGTAGAATTCAAACACTTATGATCTTTCCTCTCAGTGGGATAACCTAGAAATATGTCTTCATCACTTTTTACATCAAGTTTACCTTTTCTTATGTCTTTCAATATTTAACAATTGCTTCCAAATTTTTTTAAATAATTAAAATTTGGAGCATAACCATACCATAGTTCAAAAGGTGTTTTTTTTTGTACCTTTCTTCACTTTCACTCGGTTTAGAGTATAGATTACAATACATATTGCTTTTCTCTAATAATTGTGTCAAACATTCTTCTCCATCATTAATGTTCAATAATCTATAATTAGTCTCTTCCTTCTCTCTATTATACCATTCTATGGTAGAGTCCTTGGTGTACTCATTTTCCTCTTGATTCCTTTATCATTTCAAAATATGTTAAACTCTTCAGAAATGAATTTACCACCTCTAACTGATCTTAAGAATTTTAGACTCTTTCCTTTTTATTTTCATCTCTAGCTAGATACCACTTAAACATTTAAAATGCATTATATTTTTCATTAAGATACATTAGACTCATCATTATAGAAAAAACATCAACAATTAGAATGAAATATTTATCACCATAATATCTTTGCACTCCAATAGGACCACACAAGTTAGTATGAACAAACTCCAAAATATCATCAGAAGAATATGGCTTCCTCTTGAAAGTAGACTTTGCCATTTTACCTATTTGACATTTTTTTCACATCACTCTATTAGGTCTTTTTAGTCTCATTAACCCTCTCACTCTTTTCATCTTACTAATGCTTTCTAAATTATCAAATTTCACATGATATAGCCTCTTATGCCATAACCAAACATCTTCACATTGTGCAAATATACTAGTATCTTCATATAGGTCTAGAAAGGACAAGTTACCTCTTATTTTCTCTCCACTTTGAACTACTTCACGCATAGCATCATAGATATTTACCTTCTTGTTTTTGAGATCAACTTTGTAGCCTAGACTTATCAAATCTACCACACTCAACAAGTTATATTTTATACCATCAACCTAATATGGATTACCGTACTTGATCTTATTATTCATTTTAATTGATACTTTACCTTTCACATAACATGTTGCTTCATTACAAAACCTAACACTAGTTCCATTATAATGTTCTAGATTATCAAAATTACTTGTATCACTAGTGATATGATGTGAGCAATCACTATCAATTACCCATCTATCATTCTTACTCACATGTAAGATCAATGTAGTTTTCTCATCTCCATTAGAATCATCTTTCATTGCAACATAAATAATTTATTCATCATGATAATCAAAATTATTGTTAGAACCATCATCTTCACTAATATATCAAGATTTCTTACCTTTATCCTTGTAGTCTCTTTTAAATCTCTATTACCTTTTTTGTCTCTATAATCTCTCCTTCCTTTCTTGCTTCAAGTCTTTGCTTTCTTCTTTCTCATCTCTAACAAGGCAATGATCAGTAATATAATGAACTACATTACATGTAAAATAGAGAAAAGGATATTTACCTTTGTATTTTTATTTTCCTCTACGAGTTCATCTAGTCAATAATGCTTCAATATTATAAAGGTCATCATTAGATCCACTATCACTTTCTACATACTATCTCTTCTTTTTTCTTAGACCCATCAAGGGTTCCTTGTTCTTTGAATGTAGATTCAACACTAGAAGGGTAATAATTTTAAAATTTTAAAATTCAAATGTAGTAAGTCTAAAAATTAGACTATCCAAGGTCAAATTATTAGTAGGTGTAAACCTCAATTCTTGAATTGCACATACTCTAATTGCATAGATAGGAATTAAAGTCCTGAATACCTTACTTATCATAGTCTCATCAAATATGTCTTCACTAGCTCCTCTGATAACATTCATCACTTATTTAATTTAGCCATGCTACTTTGAAAAAATCTCAACTTCTTTCATTCTCATGTCATCAAACTTTCCTCTCAAACTTTTTACCTAAGCCCTCTATACATTCTTGTCTCCTCAATGGATATTTCAAACTTGTTCCATATTTGTTTAGTAGTATTGCCTTCCTTCACAACATAAAATTCAATATAACTCATGGATGCTACAAGCTCAACATCATTTTGCGGTTCACCTTCTTCTCTTTCATTTGTTCAACTATCATAGTTCTACCTAGCTTAATGTGTTCATTATCTAGTTAGTAATATTTGGAATTCCTAATACTATTTAAGTGAAATCTCATTAATCATTTCCATGCTGGGAAGTTATCCTTTTTCAATTTAGGTATCTCTCTCTTGTACATCTTAATATCTGGATTGAGTCCCTTTAAAATTTCCTTACAAGCATTGAAGCTATCATACCAATTATTATAATGATTTAGAATAACTAAGAAGGGGGGGTGTGAACTAGTTAGTCTTAGGTCTAGATGTACCAATTTTCAACTTCTACTAACTTCAATTAACTTAATCAGCCTCATATATACACTCAGTCTATATAACATATTATTAGTAAATCAACTTTTAATATAATTACTTAAATCTTTATTTCTACATGCATCGACTACCACTAAATAAACTAATCAAAAGTATAGCCTGGAGAACAATAACATCAACATATGAAAATAACATTTTCACACTAGTATTTAATTTGGAAACCCAATTTGGGAAAAACCACCAAGTAACATGCTACCAATTGTTCACTCTTCTAAAGTGAGATCAGTTAAGAGAAAACCTTGTTAAAGTTTATACAACACACTATTAAATGTGACCTTGTTAAAGAATTTAATCACCCTATTAGGATTGACAATGTTAGAGGGCTTTAGATCATTCCATTAGAATGTCGCCTTGATTAAAGGATTTACAAAATGACTATTAAGTTAACCTTGACTATTATTATAATGATTTAGAATAACTAAGAAGGGGGAGTGTGAACCAGTTAGTCTTAGGTCTAGATGTACCAATTTTCAACTTCTACTGACTTCAATTAACTTAATCAACCTCAGATAAACACTCAGTCTATAAAACATATTATTAGCAAATCAAATTTTAATGTAATTACTTAACTCTTTATTTATATATGCATTGACTGCCACTAAATAAACTAATGAAAAGTATAGCTTGGAGAACAATAACATCAACAGATGAAAATAACATTTTCACACTAGTATTTAATATGGAAACCCAATTTGGGAAAAACCACCAAGTAAAATGCTACTAGTTGTTCACTCTTTTGAAGTGAGATCAGTGAAGAGACAACCTTGTTAAAGGTTATACAACACACTATTAAATGTGACCTTGTTAAAGGATTTAATCACCCTATTAGGATTAAAAATGTTAGAGGGCTTCAGATCATTCCATTAGAATGTCACCTTGATTAAAGGATTTACAAAATAACTATTAAGTTAACCTTAATTAAAGGACTTACAAAATGACTATTAGTTTAACCTTGATTAAAGGATTTTGACTCGTATAATTCTTATAATGTAATAGTAAGGTTGATCTATAAAGTACAACTTACTTTGAAAATTCAAATATTCATTTTCTCATTTGCTAGTTCATTGACTAGCCTCCATTCACATCTCCATCACTAATTTTTTGACATCTCCTTAAGCAATCACTCTTCACCAAAATCTTCACACTTCTCCTTTGCTATTATGTTCTTCACAACATCTTCTTATGATCACAAATAAAAAATGAACCAATCTTAGAAACTATCTATTTTACCTCCTTAAATAGGTAATTTTGATTTTTTTTTCATTTAAACATCAGCATTGATCGTAGGCTTAGGTCATATTATTCAAATACTTCCACCTTTTTATTGTCCTTCTTCCTTTAGAAACTTCTAATCAAATCCTCTCCTTTGATTTCTCAAAAAAATTTCCTTGTACATTAAATATTAAAAATCATCAATCCTTATCTTCCACATGCTTTGACTAGTATAAAATTCTAACTATGTTGGCCTCAAACTCAATTCTTTCTCAAAATGTAACTTTTTCAATCATTATGCTCATCTTCTTGGTCACCACTATGTAGCTCGACATACAATATACTTTTTTGCTTGGCATCAACAAACTCACTTAGCCATTACTATGCTTAGTTGCTACTAAAAGTTCTTTATACATTTTCTTGGCAATAATTAACACTCATCTTGAACTATTTTATTCAACTTCTACTTAAGTTTCTTAATCTACTGCTTGAACTCCTTCATTCACCAACCATTGGTGATACTCAATCAAGATTATCCTTGTGACCTATTTGAACTATAAGATTCATCCAAATTTATTTGTTACTTCATGTATTGACAAGAACAACACATTATCTTGTCAAGGACTAACTTATCAAGTGCCCATTACATTTCCATTATACTCAACTTCTCATCACTTATCGATACCAATAGCTCACCTTGTTATCTCTTCTTTCTAGATCCTCTTCATCATTGAAATGATATGGCATTGTAAACTATTAGTAAATGTCTCTCAACTAGGTTTGATACTTTACATTACCAATAGGTTTGATGTTAATGACAACACAATAATTTCTCCAATTGTAGTTTGCAATAGTTAGTAAACAACTACATTGGAACAATGCATAATTTGAATTTAATCTCCCAAAGATATCAATTATTCATCATTTATCTTTCATATATGTCTTTCATATGGTACCACAACTAGAATAGAATCTTGGTACATTAAGTGGAAATAGATACACATCATAGAAGTGACAAAATAAAATTGGTATACTTTGGGTGACTCACTTTGGTGATAAACTATCATAGTTTGTACTAGAGAAAAAATTCTTAGAAGTGGTTTGCTTGTAATCTGATGTGACTCTCCAATGCCCATAATTTCTGTTGAGCATTTGAACATTTTGTTTGAAGTGCATTAGTCTTTGTATCACAAATTCTTGTGAAAAAGATGTGAGTATCAAATATAAAAATAATTTTTAGAGGAGCATGGGACACATTAATAAAATACACCAAGAAAAATGATAAATTTATATTTCATTTTCTAATGGTTTATTTGTAAACAAAAAATTATTAGCTTCTCCCTAGGAAGCTATTTTTTGTTTTTTCTATATTCATTTGTCAATAATTTTTTATTTCTTTAGAATGATATGAAAATTATTATCTTTAGAACTTCCCTATGTGCTTTCTACACTCACTCTAGTGTGCACTAATATTATTTGGTGCAAGCTTTATAATACATATAAAAATATTCAACATAGAATTTTTCTTTAAATGATTGCAATCATTATGCTAAAAAGGAATGTACAAGAAATAGAAGTTGAAGTGAAATTTATAAGACAAAAATGATGTATTTTATGCTATTAATCTAATTCTAAATAATTCTTAAGAAATCTTGGATTTCTAAAAAATGATACTAAAATTGAAGAAAGAAGTGCAACATTATGTGGGATTACACTAGGAAGTTATCCAAAGGACATTTACAGTTTTTAATATTAATCTTATTATTTGTAAATAATATATTTAAAATTTCTTGGTAGAGTTTGTAAGGAAATTTTACAAGTTGTAATCAACATATACAAGTAAATTCCTAATTTTTAGATTGTAAGCAACATCAATCTCAAAGATTTAGTTGTAAGCTTTTTGCTAGGCTTGATTTAATTTGATTCAACATGCTAATGTATGAGAAAAAACACATAAAAAAATAAATTTCCATATTGAAGGAATCCTCTATATATTGTTGTTGGTCTCCTTGTTGTAGTAAGTATTTTGAGGAGATAATAAGGGATTCAAAAATTCTAAGGACTAACATTCTTTGTAAGAGAAATCAAACTATTTTTTTAAAATATTGCATACTATTGATGAAATAAGGGACATATTTTTTATGGAGATATAAGATTTAAAAATGATTGTATCTAGAATTGAAGTAAGTGTCATTCTCATGGAAACTCAATTTAATATGAATAATCTTGTTTATGAAAACCTTTAGAAAAGGACTTGTTAGAAGGTAAAGACCACCTATACAATTGAGGAGGGGGAAATAGTTGTGTAATTTATATAATTTAAGTAAACTATAAGAAATCTGAAATGTATTACCAATAGGTGCAACAACTACAAGATAATAACCATGCACAACAAGATAATATTTTTTAACTAGGGTAACCATTGGTTAGATGGACAACCCTAGTGGGAATGATGCCCACAAGATGATGTACTAACATAAAAGTTCCTTGTGAAAGGTTAACACTTTGTTAGGAGCCAATTGCATACAATCAATACATGTAGTCCCTATTAGGAGACTTTGAATCACTATGAGAATATTCTTTCCCTTTTATTCTTGAACCCTGTTAGGAGTTTACAGGAAGTCAATTGTATCCCATTCTCCAAATTGCTTCAGAAGTATCTTCACATAACAATTCTTAGGACAAAATATCCAAGGGTGATGTGATTGATAAAATAATTTTATTTTCCAATACAGCTCCTTTGAATTTTTCAACACATCATCAACATCATTCTCTTCTTTGATTTCATCAAATTCTCATCCAATGCTTGCATAGTAAAAATATCATACCTTACAACACATGACATTTACAACTAAGGAAAACATATTTCCTTTTTACAATGTCTTAAAACAACTAACTGAGTCTACCTTGAGTCTTCCCTAGTGTACATTAAACAATATAGTATTCAATAATATATTGCATTACATGTTACATTACAAATACAAATTCCTAAAATAGTATAAATAAAAGTTGACTTCTAGTCAATAACCCACATAATATCCCTCAAATAACTTTATAGAATGATCAACCAATTCTTCGACCTTTAACATATTTCAATGAATATGTCTCTAGAAAAAACCTAATCCTATTGAATAAAAGCCCATCAGACCAAATAGATAGAACTCAAATACTAATAATATGTTCCCTACACATTGGCCTTGAACTAGTCTTCACCAAATCCTCCATAAATTACACAATCATTCATATTCATTTCCACAATCATATATATACCATCAAGGCATATCAAAAAACACTTTTCTAAACCTATGGAATAGAAATTTTCATCCTTTGAATCTATTGACTATAATTCTCTTTATAACTCTAACTATTTCATCTAGAAAGCCAATATGTTAACACTCATGACAACCCAAGTCATGAATGCAACACATAACTACTCAATCGCATCTTCAAATATGTTAAAAACTACCAAAAGGATTTTTAAAAATTCTCATACTAGCATAACTTGTTAATAAATGTCTTATGAATGGGGTTCATTGGGCCCGCAAAGGTCATATTAATTCCTCTAGAAATATTTTAAAATAGTAAAGTCTAAAATGATTACTTCTCAAGGCTAGTGGTATCAAAGGATGGAAGAAAATCTATCATCTCATCTCAACTTCTTGCTTTGGGATGGTGTTTTGCATGACAAGCATTTTTGGAGTTTTTAGATTTTTTAGTTTCTATTTCTTTTTTATGCTATAAATGTGAAGAATACATGTTTTGTATAGGCTAACATTTGAGTCAACATATTTTTTGTCTAGTGACTGCAAAAGGGTATGTCTAGTGACTCAATATCATTTTTTGTCAAGTGATCTTTAGAGTACATGATAGAAAAACATACCCTTTTGCAGTCACTAGACAATGATAGATATATATTGCATATAATAGGGATTATTGTTAAATAATTAAAGACATTGTGGTTTCAGAACACATCTAAAGTAAACCTTTTTGAGGGTCACAAGACAATTCAATGGAGCCTTGTAGCTTGCATTCTTTAGAGTCTACTTCTTTTGAAATACATTTTCTAAAATTATGTAATCAATATTTTTACTATGTGATCTACAATAGGGAGTCCCTAAGGTATGCTTTATTAATGCTCTTTTAAGGTAAATATATTAAGGGTTGGGGAATTTTGGTGTTAATATAGTATAGTAATTGTAAAATAGTAAGTAGATAGGTTTATTATAATTGTACATGGAATAACTCATAATACTTTGTATAAATCAATCACTCCACTACATGAATAAGATATCAAATGTTCATTTTTATCTAACATATTTATCTATTAGTAGCAACTTTACTTAATGGTGTGAGTATTAAAAGAAAGGAAAATTAATTAACCTCAAGGACTTGTTAAAATTGCAAGGGAAGAATGAGTTACATCACCTTAGTTTTTCTAGAATTTTGGTGATCTAGGTCGACAAAGAAAACTCAAATAATAAAAAATTATTCTAATGTTTCATAAAATATGAAATTAAAAAGTAGAAGATGCAAATTCACTTAAATGTACTGATTCATTAGATATTGCTAATAATTAAAAATAGAAGAGAAAATTGAACTCTAGATCTATTGATCCACAAGAACTTTCCCTAGCATTCATATGTGGACCAAGGAAAATAGTGTCAGTATAGATTCATCTTCTTGCATTTGGGCACTTTTAAGCATAGATTTCCATTTGTGTATCCCAACTATCAAAAGAAAGTTGTAGACTTTTTACCTCAATAAATTCAATTTGTAGAAATATAGGGGCCAATGCTTCCCTCGCATACATATTGCACATAAAGAGATTTTTCTCTTCATCATTACATGTAGATAGGTCCTTTTATTCTTTAACTATCTGCTTAGTCTTGGTAATTATCCACTAACCAATCCCCATATAGAACAAGCGAGTTCTTATTTTTATCTCTCCAACTATCATAGAACTATCCATCAAACTTCAAACTTTCCTTCCTAAATTCCATGTATCCCTTTAAGTTGCTAAGATTCTTGATCAAGAGCCAAATGTGTTGATACAAATTATTAGAAAGTAAATTCCACCTAGACAACTGAGAAGGGTGTGAGGTGAATCAATTGTGAGAAAATCAAACTATATCCAACTTATTAAATCTAACTTTAGTAATCAAAATAGTCAACAACAAGAAGAGATACAACATTCATAGTAACACAATGATTTGTTAACTATGGAAATCCTTGATTAGAGGCAAAACCCCAGTGGGGATGCAATCCAGTAGATGATATACTAATATATAATTTCCTTGTTAAAGGATGTAACACTATTAGAATCCAATTACAATGCAATGAGTAAATTGGTCCCCTTTAGGAGACTTTGAACCATTGTATGAAGGTTCCAACCATGCTAAAAGACTTCTAAGAAGACAACTAAATCTATTGTCCAAATTGATTTGGTGAACAATGAAGAATAGTTTTTAGGATAACATATCCAAAAGTTGAACTAACCAATAGTGCAACTTAATTGCTAACACATCTCCTTTAAAGTTTAAAACCTTATACCAAACCAACATCTGCTCTTCTCTTCTCAAATTTGTGTCCTCAAACCACAAACATTACATTCATAATACATCTCAAAACAAGGAAACAGGAAACAAGAGCTTAAACCGTTTAACTCTACACTGCAGTGTTCATCTTCGAGTATTACAATGTTTTTTACATGTAATAACAGATAGAATTAATTATGTTACTAGTAACCATCGTATTAGATTTAAGCATGGGTAGATAAGAGATTCTTTAAAATTTAATAATGATAGAGATACTCAAAAGAGTCCTACTCAATGACTCATTTTCAAACAAGCTCCAATTTCGCCGCTCTTCAATCATGCCCCACATCACTCAATCGTAAAGAAGAGTCACCATCAGCATGAACTGATAGAATTGAAATCTTTCACAACTTATTGCGTTCGATATTGACATACAATAGATGAGATTTTCAATAGTAGACTTCATTGAACTTAAAACTGAAAAGTACTCTACAATAATTTGATCTTCTACAACAACGGATATTACGTCGAATATAACAAGCACGGTAAAAGTGTGCATACCAGACGCATATTAGACTTGCACTAGGCAATGATAGCGTGCAATTAGAAGCAAAGACGAGTAAAGAGAAATAGAAGTGCTTCTAATAAAACCAAACCCTACATTAGAGTGATTCTTCTTCCATTATTACATTATTTAATTCGTCCAGCAACACTTAAATAGTCTAATGGACATATCTAACACACAGTACGCTTACATGAGAATACAATGACCTGAAAAAGAGCTCGATGGGCGGTTGAGGAATCTACAAAGCTAAAGAGAAGGCAGTCTCTGAGGCTTCTCTTGAGATAAACATAGTTACGTAGCACTGCCTCGTTTATAAACCCTGCCTTCTCCAACACTCTTGCGGATGCCACATTCTCTGGAAGAACCAGAGCTTCAATCCTCATTATTCCATGCAGCTCTTTCAGTGCGCTCTTCAGTGCATTTTTAACAGCTTGAGTTGTGACACCCATCTTCAAGTACTTCCTAGAAATGGCATACCCTATCTCTGCTCTGCAGCTGTTCATTCCACTTCCTCGCTTCAGCATGATGTGCCCAATTGCCTTCTTATTTCCTTGCACACAAATGGCCTTAAACCAAGGATGTGGAATCACCACATTTGCAACATACTCTCTTGCCTCTTGCTTAGATTTGAAGGGCTCCCAGGTCATATAACCAGTAATTTCCTCATCAGTCGCCCATTCATAGAAATCATCTACGTCAGACATAGAGAGGCTCCCAGTTGCACTTGCATTGCCCTCTCACCCATTGCTATTATTAAGCTTGTAAACTCTGAATTTCTATAACGCCCCGCCAAGGGATCCAAAATAATTAACCTAAATTTTAATGAAGTTTGCCAAACAATTTTTGTTTTTTTTAATTTAATGACAGATAAACCATTCATATCAAACACATAGTAGTAGAAGCAATAACATACATTCAACCAAAGCATACATAACAGGTTACATTCCTTAAGGATCCCAAGACATTGAGTCACATTTAATCTAATAAAAACTAAGTCTAACAACTACCACATCCACATAAAAGAATAATTAAAAGGTCCAATGTCCATATTATACATTTGTTCCAAATGCCTATTTGGAATGCTCAATCATCCACTGTATATGTCACAGCATATGAAAGGTTTAAAAAAGTATACATGCGTAAAAATAAAGATACATCATCCCCATCAAATCCATGATACAAGTGCAATAAAGTAAATGAAACGAATAACATACATGATACATCCATCCATCAATAAAGATATAACAACCATCATAAAACATATCCATCCATCATAAAACACATCTAATCTAAGTGCATGGTTCATCCCAACCGTCAATAGAATCATTAGATTGTTGTGGGCCCTAGCCATCCCTCTGCGCATAACATCCCAAGTCATCGAAGAGATTATCAGTATTATCATAGTAGGGATGTCACTCCTAAACATACTAAACATATGCATACGGAGATATAACATGCAAGAATAATGCATAAGATGATCGTATGAAATAGAAAACATCATATATCACATGCTAATCATCAATATAAAGAAACATACCAATAAATAACATCCATCATAAGATCCAAGAATAGAATGAAGATAAATGCCAACAAAGAATGCTCCAACCACATTGTCTACAGATGGATCCCAAATGGTAAGAGTGAAAAAGAACTACCACCCGACCACATGGAACCTAAATGGTTCACTCCCACCATGTTGAGGAGATAGTCTCAAGTCCCAAACATGATATCAAATCACATAACACAAGTACTCTCTAAGTCCAGGAATCCTAAAAGTATACTAACTCAAAGGTTCCAACACACAGATCGACATCTACTCCCAGAGGCACAACAAAGACATGTAGGAATATACTATGTAAGTAAAAAAGTGTCATCACACAAATCATGCTAGAGTTACCTTGGTAGTCTCTCAATAGACCCTGGCCTCCTTCTGATCCCTATGTGGCCACTAGTATCCTCTCGTACTGATGAGGCATACTAAGGAATGCAAGGTCGCAACCAAGCATTCTCTCTACTCCCATCTTAGTCTATACTAGCACTCAAGGCATGGGCAGGAACATATAATTGTCTTATTAGGTTTATTTTAATCTCTATTTAGTGTAAACATTTTCACTTATTAAATAACTTACAATGAGTTACCCTAGTAGCCACTTAGGGCCCCAGCCCCCATTGCAAGCCACTTCTTGACACTACAAGTAGATAACCTACCCTAGCCTCAATAAAAGTACAAATGCATAATCACATAAAATCACCTTAGTCCTGAACAAGTGATTGGAAAGCATCAAAAGATAATCAAAATAATCACATTAGTTCTCCATGAGAAATTGAAAAGTACCAAATGATAATCATAATAATCACAACAGTTCTCTATAAGCAACTGAAGGCATCAATGATAAATCACAATATCCAATGGTTCTCAATGACCAATCACAATAAATCACAATGTCTATTAGTTCTCAATGAGCAACCAGAAAGTATCTCAAAACAATACTTGATCGATGACTCCCAAATGGTCAAGCCAAACGTGAAATCATCAAGAACAAATCAAACACTTCAATCCCATCAAGGCGATTGGAAAGTAACCCAACTATAACTGATTGATGACTCTAAAATGGTTAAGTCAAGTATCTCAAATAGATAGACCTTAGCTTCACACAAGAAGACTAGAAAGCAATAACAATCAGTAAATACAAACATCTCATACAGCATACCATCACATTACCAGGGTTGGGTTCAAAAAGATTAAGATCAAAAAACATCAACATGCCATCACATTCACATAACTCCCAAGCGTCTGGTAGACATCCTATAACTGGTCAATAATATAGTCAACCCCAAAAACCCCAAAACACGGATAGCATAAGGAAAACAAGATACAAACACATATTTTAGTTTGCTTTTGTAATCACATGGCTAAGCCAAATACGAGGTTTCAATTTTTGTTTCAAGTATATTTCAAGAGTATAAGATTCTTCATTTAATCTCCAAGTCAACCAATTTATCTCTTCAAATTAAACATAGAATTATCCCTCCATTATTTTAAAAAAAATATTCTAAAATAATAATAAGATAATTATTTACTTATTTAAATCATTGAACTAGTTCCCATTGACTTTTAGATAAAATCATTTGCATTATTTCACTAAAAATCAATGTTACTAATAATTCTAAGAAGAGTCTCTCATTATTTAAATTATTAGAATAATAATTATCAACCTTAAAATACTTCAAGGAAAATCATTTATTTAAAATAATCTTCATTGATTTTAAGTAAAATCAATCTCATTAATAATTCAATTATTTAATTCCACTAAACACTTATTAATATCTCTTTTCTTTTAATTTGCTCTCATTAAAAAATCCATTTGCTTAAATTGACTAATGATTAATTACACTTGTTCTACTATTAACTAATCTTAATTTAATTATATTAGCTAATAAATCATATAAAACTAATGCATAATAATGAGATTCTATTTTAATTCGAAACCAAACCCAAATCAATTTCTAAATCTTGATTCTACTAAGGGAAGATTGCAATAATATTTTAATTCCCATAACTAGATGAAACAATATGCATGCCCGAATTTCAAATTAAAAAATTGAATATTCATTCATAGAGAATTATTCAGACACACATAACAGACATGATGAAGATAGGAAGAGAAAGAGCATAATAAAATATGTAAAATAATCACGAGTGCCTACCTAGATACTAATGCTAATTTTCTACAGCTCAAAAAATTGTAGAGAAGCTCCTCCTCTTAGAACCTTCTCCTTTCTGAAAATTTCTTTCTTCTCAACTATTTGCAATTCCTCCAAGAACTGAACCCCCCCCAAGTGACTAGGAGTGCTTGTAGAAGCATATGAGGATGTTCGTACACACTAAGAGAGCATGTATATAAAGGCCTCTAAGATGGATCTAGAATGTGTCTAGAAAGAACTAGGAGATAAGCATGACAAATAAGCACATAACTTCCATGATAAGAAGATAAACATGATGAGGTGTCTAGAATGTTGTAGACACCATGTGCTCAAATAATGTGCTAACTCCTAAGTGTAGACAACATGTGCATAATTAGAGTGCAAACTCCTATGTTGTCAACATGACAACTTACAAGAGATGACATACTCCTATGTGAATAAATATTAAAATAATGCACAGTAATTTATTTAATATTAATTTATTAATTTTAAATCTCATGCACTCACTTTATTAAATTCACTTGTTTTATCTTAATATATTTTAATCACATGCACGCATCATGCGATCTAGAATCTTTTAATAATTTTAATATCTTTTCTACTTTTAAATTTATTTTCAAAAATTAATTGATAAAATAGTTATTAACTTAAATACTAATATTATTTAGAATTTGTTTTAAAATGAACTATAAATATATTATTATTAAATTAAATAAATATTATCACGTTCCAAATTCAAACTTATAATTTTTATCTCTAAATTTAATTCTTTTTATTTAATTAATTTCCCAATTAATTAAATAAAATAAAATATTAAAATATGATATTAATTTTCCATTTAATTAAATCATTAATTAATCTTTTAATTAGACTTAATTAATAGAAAAATACACCAAAGACTCATAAAATAAAATCTGAAAACCCATCATAGAAAAACACATACAAAATCAAACAAAGGGTTAATATCATGAATTATGTCATTCGACGCATTCAAAGGGTACTCGACAAATGGCTTAAAGGGTTGGGATTTGGACTCAAGAATTTATCTCCCCTCTCTTACCATTGAGATAATGAGATAGGGTACACTCATCCTAGCAATTCAAGGAAGTCGATACCTGATACCTACAACATGCATAAAATTTATACATGTAAATACACAATATATATATATACTAAGCTAAACAGGCAATGTCAAGAAGTGGTGCATCATGTAGATCTTGACTAGTAGGTGACTACGACTCCCTTCCTTAACCACATCAAAAACACCATACATGAAGAAAACAAACACACACACCATACACATGCAAGTATGGGGTAAGTATCCATAAGAAAATACATATGATAATAAATCATTTAACTAATCATCATCAATAAATGAAATCACTAAATAATCATCATGCATACATGAAATATAAGTACCAAGTAATCTCATCATATAATAAGCTGAATTTAAAACAATATCTGATAATCTCAAAATAATACTACTAATCATCAAACATAAAACTAGCTTAAAAGCATTTGGAAATGATGGCAAAATGCGAACTAGGGGTAGGCACTACAATTTCAGTGGGTTCTTCTTCAAATCTCTCACTTCAGTAGTACTCAAAATCAATAGTAGAAGAGAAATAAGAGCTCAAAGTTTCCTACTTCACTCTTCTATCTTATTATGGCCTGACTTGCCTTGTTAGAAGTGTAAGCTGCAATTTATAGGATGATAAAATGTTCAATGCATATTGCTCATTGTTCACATGTTACTATGACAGAATGTGGTTGAATTTTGATTGAGCTTTGTTTGAATGGATAAGTATTTGTGTTTTAAAGCAAGTGCCTTTCTAGTGGAAAAGCTCCCAATTCCCCTATCACTCTAAGTAGATGATACCAAGATATGGAAAGTGGACATATTTTTCCACTTCTCTTTTTCTCTTAGCTCGATGATAACAATTTTGGCCACTTGTAATGATAGGTACATTCAAAGATTCATTCCTGCAACAATTTCATCTATAACATCACTTAATATCATTTCCCAAGTGAACACTCCTTTTCATTCCTGGAATACTTTGAAATTATTTTTTCACATCTTTTATTATACACACAATTATAATGTTTTTTCTCCACTTCAAGACTAAAACTTGCAAATGAATAGCAATTATTCGATCTAGTTTCCCTTTTTCTTTCTAATCATTGCTTATTTGAGTCAATTTTTTATTTTCAATCAATGCTTATTTCAATCCATTGTATGGACATACTCGCATATATACTTGTTATTTTAAAGCCTAAAGTCAATACTTGTGTATATTCCTTTAATGGAGTACTGTGGAAATTGAGACATATTGTTCATATTTTCTTTAAGGGCCCCTTGGTTTGCAATTTGGATTTAGCATATGTGTTTCATTT
Organism: Cupressus sempervirens; assembly: GCA_028749045.1. Taxonomy (NCBI): domain Eukaryota; kingdom Viridiplantae; phylum Streptophyta; class Pinopsida; order Cupressales; family Cupressaceae; genus Cupressus; species Cupressus sempervirens. The sequence continues at coordinate 600,301,493 of CM053790.1, forward strand.
TTTTATTTGCTTCGAAATGAATTTTTGCTAACTTTATTTCAATAAGTGGAATTTGGAGTTGAAATTTGAATTTGAATTTTTTGTACTCAATCAAATTTAATTCCAAATTAATAAATCAAACATCTAACATATTGTGGATATAAGACAAATGTAACATTTTCGAATGCTAGCAACCAATGGACCCTTAGTTTTTCACCAATTTAGAGGAAAGTGTGTAATATATTTATATAGTGATGGTATGTCATTGTGCAAAGTTGGAATTAGTTTTCTTAATCTTGTATTCATATCTACATACATTTCTTCTATATTTTTTGATGAATAGTCATTTTCTATTAATAATTAATATACTAAGATTATAATTCACAAAAAAGGGCTAGGGGATACAAGATCATCCAACAAGAGTTCACATGGCTGAAGTTGGAATCATAAACTATTCATCAATAAAAACATATAAAGCAACCTCAGGCAGCTAAAGCAGTGCCTGCTGAGGGAGGTGGCTCATCACAATCATTAAAACTCCAATCATCTTTGGGAATGGGAGGCAAGCTAGGAACAGTTCAATCATCATTAGTAGCAGCAGTAGTAGCAAGATCAATGGCCAGGTCAACATCTTTTATCATTGGTCATGGAGGTGAAATTGCAAAATCTAGGTGAGTCCATTTCCAAGAGAATTCCTACAGAGCACTACAAGGAGGAGTTGGGGACCAGCCAGTGCCACCACAGGGAAGGGAAGCTGAGCAGTGCCTCCATCTTCCATCACCATTGTTGGGAGAGTGGTGGTGGGAAGTCTAGGAATGTAGGGTGTGTGAGTTGCATCCTGAAGAGCGGCACTACTGACAGCTACTTCTAGGCATCAAGGTATCAATCGAGGCATCTGGAGGAACTCTGGGCATAGTGCAAGTGGTTGAGTAGCTCTTACAAGTGAGCCACCTCCAAGGCCACTTTTTTTGCTTGAACTTGAATTTGCATAGTTACATTATTAAAAATGCATGCCTTAGTGTACATAGCAATATTATTATCAAGAAAACTGTGAGTGAAAAGAAAAATATTTCTATCTTTCATAGAGAAAATAAAATCTCCATCCTGAAGGTATGCCAAATATAGGTAAATTTACAAGGGATTCTAGGAGAATCACCCAAAATAGCCATGTACCAAGAAAAGGGTTTAGGGCTGAATGGCTTTAAAAAGTCATGGATCCAATGCTAGCAATTTTGAGCATGTCTAAAAAACTAGAGAAGATGCATGAAAGACTCTAGTTGTCCACAGAAAAGGCATCTAGGATCTGAAACCCTTGTATGCTTGAGTCAAGGCACTAGGGGATGATCTTAAAAAGCTAGGGACCAAGAAAAATGGGCAATCTTGGGTTCTCTAATACCACTTCAAATATTGTCAAAGTGCTTTCTCCATTGAGTAAGAGAAGATTGCAAATGCCATCTCTGATTGGGCGTGTCCACCATTGGTAGATGGGGAGAAAGCCATCTACAACCCAGACTTGGTTTGTAACTAGTGAAAGGAGTGGCAGGATACCACTTCCAATCATGCCACCAAGGTCTAACTAACTGAATACCCACTTTATGAATTAAGTACACTAAAATTGAAGAGAACAATAAGTCAAAAGTCTACTGATTTGAATGGGCAATATGGTACTCAACTTGCATATCTCCCCAAGATTTGAAACTCATGGAAACCCTAGAGAATAGATCTTTGGAAGTCTTGATGCCTTGTTTGAAGAAACACAGAGCACTAGTGCCTTGAGTCTTGGCAAGGGGAGTACCCTAGATGAAAAATAGTGGAGACCACCAAATGTTTTGCTAATTCAAACAGAGTCCATTGTGGAACTCATCACAAGACCAGCGAAGCCAAGGCTTGATACCTTCCCATTATTTCCAAATTCTATTGATAATAAAAGAGCCATGTATGATCATTGGATCCCACATGATGAGGAAGGTATGAAAACCAATCCCTTTCCATGCAAGTGTGTTGATAGGAAATCTAGAAGAAATACAATGCCAAACCAAAATCTTCCATGCTTCATCACCAGTGATGGCACAAATAATCCATTTGGCACATAGAGCAAGACCTTGCTTCTATGTGGAAATCTTGTTGAGGCCTCTAGATTCTTTTAGGAGACAACAAAAATCCTAAGAAACTTTATGAAAGCCATGAGGATTGGAACTAGAAGTCTAGAGAAAATCACAAAGAAATCTTTCCTGTTTCTAATAGGATTCTTTAGAAGGAGCCCAACAAGAAGAATAATAGACATGAGTAACCACAAGAACTTTTGAGCAAATTTGGAATTTTCTCACAAGAGAAAGTGGTTTCGTAAGCCAATCTAGCTTCTTGGTAATCTTGGCAAGCACTACATTCTACAAATCAATAGGAGAGGCCTAAAAAGAAAATGGAATGCCAAGAAAGTGGATGATCTCCTTGTGAGTGACCCATTTCCATTCAAACTAGCAAAGCCAAGGTGGCGCTAGGAGGAAAGACTAGTGGTAGTAGAGCATTTTATGCCATTGAAAAGAAAATCCAAAGGCTTGACAAAAAGTGTCAAGGAAAATTAAGGCATTTTTTATGTTTTATTAATCCTCCAAGAGAGAGAAAAAGGAATCATCAGCAAAATGACCATTGACCAACTGGGAAGATGATTCTGGCAAAGAAATTCCATGAACTAGTCTTGAAGACATGGAGTGGGCTAGCAAATAGCCAAACCCTTTAGCAACAAGAACATAAAGCACTGAAGCTAGAGGGAAACCTTGACTAATGGAAGGAAAAATCCCAAAGGCATTAGATTGGGAGCTATTGATGGTAAGGCAAGCATTAGCATTGCCAAAGACAATTTCCATAGACTATAAGAAATTAGGACCAAAACTAAGAGCTTGGAATATAGCCAAGATAAAAGGCCATTCAGTGTGATCATAGGTTTTAGCAAAATGAATCTTCAAAAAAATAGCTTTCTACTTGGACTTGCGAGCAAACTCCATTCCTTCCCAGATAGCAATAATGTTCTCAAGAATATATCTGGACTAGATAAAGCTAGTTTGCTCATGTTGCACAATTAAAGGTAGAAGGTGGTAGATTTTAAGACAAATTGCCTTGGAAATAATCTTTTAAGACACATTTAGAAGGGTAATGGGCCTCTAATTGAAAATATACTCAACATCTCTAGCTTTAGATATGAATTCAATATTTCCTTTATTGATAATCGCTCCTAAGCTTTTAGAATGATATGCTTCAAGATAAAAATTTTGTAGATCATGACCAATATACTCTTAGAGGTGTTTGTAAAATTCACAAGGAAACTCATCATACCCAGGGGATTTATCATCAGCCATGGAGTAAACTGCCTCCTTAAAGTGTCGAAGGGTAAGAAGTTGCTTATAGAAAGAATGTCGCTCAACTGCTAGACAATTTGGAGTAACAGAGATACACTTTCTGAGAGCTTTCTCTTGAGCAACCGAATTTACCTATGAAGCAAAAACATTCTCATAGTGATGAACAAATGCTTTTAGGATGTTAGGGAGACTGGAGAGAATAGAAGTGCCTTGTTTAATTTTTTAAATCCTGAGATGAGTATTACGGGATCAAAGAGCCTAGAAGAACTCCTTCAAAGCCTTATCGCCAACCTCCAACCAATGCAAATGAGCTTTAACTTGGGCTCCTCAAGTGGTATAATTATCAGCAACCTATTTATCATGGTGATGTTTAGCAAGCTAGACTTGTAAATACACATTAAATGAATTAAGGGTGAGAGCCTCATAAGCTTTTTTGAGTGCAGAAGAAATGGCATCATAAGACTGCTTTCTAAAAATTGCCAACTGCCACCCATAGATGCACAAAAAGTGAGAAGTTTTGATAATAGCATCATTCTACTATTGGATTCACCATGTCTAGCAATGCAAACATGGCTCTAGATTCCAGACACGTAGGATATGAGCAATGGTAGAAACATGCATCAACATAGATGCATTGAGGAAATTTTTTGACTTGACAACTTTCTAGATAGTTGTTTGCCATGAAATGACAAAATAAATGGGATAGTAGTCAAATAACATCACATCTAGCAAGAAAGTGATAGGTAAATCATGATCCTTAGAAAAGGAGAAAAAATATTATGCAATAGTCATGGCACTATTGAGATGATTTAAAATGCAGCTAGAGCCAGCTTGAATGTTGGATCAAGTGTACCAAACCCCACTATGTTGGAAGTGGTTAGAATTGGGATAAAAAAGCCCCAATTTATTGCGCATGTAGTACTAGGATTTCCTTTCCCTAGCTGTCTAGCAAAAGGGAAAAATGTTATCTTTTTTAGAAGCCAGTTGAACCATATTGAAGTCACCACAAATAACCCAAGTAGGTAGAGGGAAGTTGTCAGCCAATCAGCCACACATCCAAGATCTTTCCATAGCATCAAATGTTGGCAGCATAAACATTAATGATTCCAAAAGAATGAATGTCAATGGAAAGAAACAACCAAATAATTCTATGCATTGGGTTAGAACCATGCAAAATAATAGCAGAATGAAGATGAGGTGACAAGAGAGTAACTACACCACCTCTGCCATCTTTGTGTTGAGAGGAAAACATAATGCCATCCAGCCAAATGACATGACATACAAAATAAAGCATGAAACCAGAATTCTTAACTTCTTTCATATAGAGAAAATCTAAATTACCAAGTCTATGATGGTTGTCCCAAACATAGTAATTTCTAGAGAGGTTTATAAGACCTCATACATTCCACAATAAAAAATTCATGAAAATTTTTCCATATCTTCTTCATCCTCAAGAGAGGAATAACTATTCTACAAGAAGGTAGAAATCTTGTTGAAGTTAGAAGGAAAATCTTCTGGACTGATGGCCTAGCATTTCACCTCTAGTTTCTTAGCATGTTTGGGAGGACTACAAGAACTATTAGATTATGGTGACTGATCAAGAAAGTATTCTACATACTTCATAAATAGTGGGGTTCGAGGCATCACCCCAAAAAAATTTCTGGGTCGTGGCCGACATGGTAGCCGACATATGGCCGACATGTTGTAACCCTAAAATGAATAATATACTTGTATAAAAGGGTTTAGGGAAGGTATTTTTTTTATTATGTTGTGATGCGAAATTGGTTCTTGCGGCGGTATTGAGCTGTAAGGGGTTACGGATTGTAATCATTGGATTGTAATAAGATTGGACTTGCTATTTGGTGGACGTAGCCCATGGATTGGGTGAACCACGTTAAATCTTGCTGCCTTCTATTCATTTTTGTGTGATCTATTATTTTTTGTTATTGGTTATATTTGCATGTAGTTTTTATTTATGTCCGTGGTTTATCCTAACAAGAACAATGTGTATTCTTAGGCACTATAGAAGAAGCAATAAGAGGGGTTTGAACCACAATCGAGGTGTTAGCCCTGGCAGTTGCCTTAATCCCCTATGATCTAGCACAGTTTGGAACCTATAGAAAATGTAGGTTGGGTTCTAAAGAAACCACATGCATCCCTAAGCTAGCTGGGGTTTGCACTCCTATTGAAATAGGAGGAATCGAAATGACCATCACATATGACTATTCAAGAGCCAAGGGAGTCAAAGGAGCTTTTCCCTTGCACCCAACAATAATTCATTCTTCTTCTTTCCCTTCGGTTGGCTTGGTAGGAGCTTCTTTAGGTGGGGGTTTAATTCATTCTTCTTCTTTCCCTTCGGTTGGCTTGGTAGGAGCTTCTTTAGGTGGGGGTTTAACCCTAGGCACAGCCAAACAGAAATCCCTAATCTTCTGTTCTGCTGACTGGAACCTATAATAGGTGTTAGGAAAGTTCAAATAAAGCACCTTCTAAGAGGTTTGAGCCCCAATCTATATTTCCACAAAATCCTTAAGATCCTTCAAAATGAAAACATGTCTCTGAGGGTGCGTGTTAAAAAAATTCTCATATTCCATTGTGATAACTTTGCCAAGGGTATTGGAAATGAACTCAGAAAAAGGCCAACATGGCAAGGGTAAACCAGGGAACTTGACCCACACAAGAACCCTAAGCATTTTGTCATCAGAGACTGTGAAGTCTCATGACCATTTTGAAAAATAAACAAGGAAGAATGCAAAAACTAAGGACCATTGTTAAAATTTGCATATGCTTATGACAGGTTAGGAAAGTAATATTAAAAAAGCCTTTGGTGAGGTTTTGCACAATGTCAAGGTAGAATAAATGAGGAGTCTAGCTCTTGTTAACCCATTCTTGGAGAATAACTTTAGGAGGAGTCCTACCCATAAAATACCTATTAAGGTATGTTGTCCTAACCAATCACAAGTACCATCAAATTCTTGTAATAGAAGGATAATATCAAGATTACCTCATGAAAATCCTTCAAGACAAAATTTTGATGGTGTTTGTTCTAAGGAGGTGTCATGGCTATCAAAAGTAGGAGCGTGAACACTAGTAACAATAATTAGGTCACCACTCGCTAGGGACATTAAAACCTAGCATAAAATCTCCCATGGTAAATGTGGTGTGACAAGTGGTAATAATAGAAAGAAATCTCAAACAAAGAGTCATATGCAAGAAAATTAAAAGTTCATATGAAACCCTAGTAGAGACAAAACCCCCCAGAAAATTTATTTGCCATTTTCTTTGCAAGTTGTTGTCTCTTCTATATTTCTCTTATAGACATACTCTCTTATGCTCACCTTATTCTAGCACTTATTATGTATGCTTATGTATTTAATCTTAGGCCTCATTTTAATGATTCTCACATTTCCACACACTTATTCCTTTTTTTCCTATATGATTTGCATTTTTTATATCCACCATATTTATATACCATTTTTTATTTTTTGATCAATAAAAGGCCAAAGCCATTGATTTATATATTAATAATTTGAGAAATGACATACACAATCTTCTATTCAAATGAGCACTGGTAGGAAAGAATGGAGAAGAAAACTTCAAGTCTTACCTAGGACTATAGTCTAATACTATTGAAAGATTGACCAATTTACAACATCTCAGCCTCAGAGATCTTTATACCTAAAATAAAAATAACTTTGTTACAATAACTCTATCACTAGCTTCACATCAGTTTGAATTTTAATGATAGAAATATTACAAGATGACTAATGAACTGCAATATGTTTTGGATAGGGATCCTATATGGGAGAGAAAAAAATATATCCATGTATGCCAATGGGTAAGAGGGAGAGAGAATTGAAGGTGGTGCAATGAAATACCCTTGTTAGTGACTTGCAAATATAAAAGAAAAAATTGTTATAATGCAAAAGACAAATTAGTTCCACAAATTATTTATAGATACTGAATCTATCTGAAGATTATGATGACTTCCTAGTTTTATGTTTTTTTGATGTCAAACCATTCGTGGGCTACAAATCTATTGCAAATTAGAAAGTAGGAAACAAATAAAAAACATGCTATTCTTATATAGCAAGATGCCTTTACATATTACAATTGGATCTAAAATATGATAATTTAAGTTTATAATGAGTGCTAATATAAAATAGTATGATCAACTCTCTAAAACAAAATGCAAAGTCATTAAAACCAAAAAAGTGTTAAAGAACTTAGAACATAGCCTAAAACCATAGATCCTCTTCAAAGATCTACCTTTGATAATGGATTTAACTACTCTAAATCTTCCTCAAGCTCCTCTCATAGTTCCTAGACTACTTCCTCCATTGCTTCATCTTCCAAAACCTCATCCTCTACTATTTAGTCTTCTACCCAATTAAGATTGGTTGGGTCAAAGATCCCATGGTAATGAGCCAAGAAGCTCAAATTTCTTACAAAGATGAGCTTAGTTGCCTAGAAATGATCTTTATCTTCTATGAAGATGCTTAGATATATGGGAATTTTTGTTTGTCTGATATAGGGTATCTTGTAGTTGGTAGCTGATGGGAAGGTTAAGTCCCCCCTAATATGCTATAATGCTTCTTCAAGACCAAGTTGAATACTTGGGATGGAAAACTTGTAACAGAGCTCCATAACCATTCATTATCACCATAAACATAGCAGGATAAGGCTGCAAACATTGCCATTATAGCACAATTTGATCTCCACCAATTTGGACACTTGATGCTGATTTCCCAAAACCCTCATGACCACTCATATTACAACCTTGTTACTTTTGATCATCATCAACCTCAATCATTCTACTTTGATTAGTTCATCAAAGGCCATAAACCTTGAGTTACAGAAAAGTTTAATGGAGGTGTTTCTAGGTAAGGGTAGCTTTATTCTACAAGGCATTGATTATGATTGATGAATCTCTTTCAAAGGAAAAATTCATGAAATTGAGTTGAGTACATATCCAAAGACCTTCTACTAAGGCTTTGAATTCTTTAATGTTATTTTTGGTAAGCCCTATTTGCATTGGTCTTTCCACTAATGTTATTCCCAAGTTATCCTTAATGTAACATCCAATTCCTGCTAGACCTAGATTACCTCTAGAAGCCCTATCAAAATTGAGTTTAACCAATCTGTCTTCCTAAGGGCTTCACGCTTCGTTTTTCCTTAATGTTTGACTAGAGATATCTCTTTTAGAATTAAAGGAAGGTATTCTAAGTACAATTGATCTACCTCTCATAGAATTGTCCCACAAATTTATTTTATCATTATTCTAATTGAATTTACTATTCAAGGTTTTAATTATCAAAGTATAACTTGATCAATAGATATTTCCTTATTTTTAAAGATACATCTATATCTCTCTTTCCATATTTTTGATATGATGATTGAAGGTGAGATAATCCAAAGTCCTCTAAACAATAATTTTGTAGTGGAATCCTAGCCATGGTTAAAGGTGTTTTGAAATTGATTCATGTGAAACCATGGAAATGCTCATCCTTTTATAAAACCAAGTTCAAATTGTGTGGGAAAAATTGTAGTGTTTAAGAGGGTATGATTAACATCTTGTTCTACCTCCATGCATAAGGGACATCTTGACAGCCCTACATAGCCCATACTTTTGAATTTTTATGTAGTTAGAATTTTGTACTGTAATGTTAACCATGAGAAGGTATGTACTTTAGGAAGAAATAACGAGTGCCAACAAAGATTAGTAGGTAGTAATTTCAAGATTTTTGACTTAAGTATGGATATATAACTATAACCATCTTTAGAATTATACTCTATAGTCTGAGATCCAATCCATAAAAGCTTGTCCCTAGATAAGGAGAGGATGAATGACCTTGAGGCTAGGGTAGATACTAAGATGGAGAGTTCTTCTTTGGGAATGCCAATATTTTCCATATTTTTCCATTTCCATCATTTAGTTGCATATGCATCTTCTTCCTAATAATGCCCTAAGAGGGTTCTTATTGTCTGCGATAAGATATTCCTAGCCTTGGATAAACTTTGTATTTGACATAGGGATTGGAATCCTTCCCAGGAATGTATCCAAAATATAACTTCCCTATCTTTTGCTACTTTCCAAGTTACTTTGTTGAAAATAATATGACAACATTTCAACATGAAATTCCAAACCCCTGATCCTTGAGGGGTGGATTTGGTTCTCAAGATGCTAATGGGATCTAAGGAGTTTAGATATTTATCTAAGAGACTCCTGACCCAAGAAAGTATTGGATTATGAATATTTTCCAAATCAATTTAGCTCCTAGGGCTAGAGCTTGGAGTTTTAAATTTCTAATACCAAAGCCACCTTCCTCCTTAGTTTGACAAATCTTATTCTAGGACATTAGGTTCAATTTCTTTTTATTGTTTGCTCCTTGCTAGAAAATTTATTTAAGGATTTTATTTAGCAAGTTCTCTATATAGTTTGGGGGATTATGTCATGATAGTTGGTAGATAGGAATATTAGTTAAAACTAATTTAAGCATAGTAGCTCTTCATGCTAAAGAGAATCATCTCCCCTTTCGTGATTGGATTTTATTTTTTATTTTAACTAATAGGGGTTCCCAAAGTTTAGCAGGTTTAGATGAATCACTTAATTGGAAACCCAAATACTTACAAGGTAGAGATCCTATAATAATGTCAAGGGTTAAGCTAATCATTTTTTGTGTTTATACCTCTATGTTGAAGAACAAAATTTCAGATTTTCATCTATTAACTTCTTGACTAGATACACTCATACAGTCTATAATTGTAGAGTTAATAATGTCAACTTCCTTTACACTAGCTTCTCAATGGAGTAATGTATCATCAATGAATTTTTGGTCGCTTTTAGGTTTTCTATTATCAAAAATCTTGTGCCCTTTTAGGGATGATTCCATCTTTTGTTGTTTGAGAAATCTGCCCAATACTTCTGAGAAAAAAATTAAGTGGATGGGGGAAATAGGTTCTCCTTGTTTAATTCCTCTAGAAGGGGAAAAGAAACCTTCTGGAGTACCATTAATTAGTACCATAATTTTTGGTGTAGATATACATTCAACAATTAAGTTAATCTACACTTTTGAAAAACGAAAAGCATGTAGGCATCTACACAAAAATATTGGGTTTATGTTGTTGATGGCTTTACTAATATCTAGTTTAACTAGCATTCTTGGCTTATTACTTAATTTTAGTGAGTGTATTTTTTCCTTAGAAATAATCATACCATCATAAATCAATATTACTTGGACAAATCCAGACTGTTCTTCACTAAAGAGCAAGGGGGAGAATTGTTGGAGTTTGGAAGCCAAAGTCTTTTTAAAGATTTTGTAGAGAGTATTGCAAAGGGCTATAGGTCTAAAAAATTTAAAACCTTTACATTGGTCAGATTTAGGGATGAGCACTAAGAAGGTGTGGTTTATTTCTTTGACGATACCCCCATAGTTCCGAATACTCGCAAGGGTTTCTATAATTTCATCATCCATGAAATCCCAACAATTTTTTAAAAAAAAGAAATTTGGGAAGCTAATTAAGATAAAGACACTAAAACAAATAAAATAGGCTAAAAAAAAAAAAATTCCTTTTGAGAGCCACCTAAATCTATTTTTTTTTAATTCAATGTTGTTAGTATATGTTAAATTCAATCAATGTATTTATTACTTGGAATATTCAATCACCATTTATTTTACACACTTCAATCATTCCTCTAAATTTAATGTGGTTATGTGCAAACATGCTAGGAGTGTACCTATGACTAAACATGATCATTTTCAAACATTTATATGCACTACTATCTTTTGATATAAAAACAAGATACATGCAACCACTCCTTAAAAGATTCCTAATAAGGTGCCACTAGTAAATAAATATTAGGAAGCATACAAGATGTCAAGACAGATTGGCTAAAAATTCTATTTTTGTAAATAGCATCAGTTAGCTTGTAGATCTAGGATACATTGAGGTTCAAGTATTTTTATTGAATCCATATTAATATCCCTACTTGATATCAATGAAATAATTATAAGATTTATATGAATATATTTACAAAATATATGATTTATTGTTTTATCATGACTTTAGATTTCATTCATTTTCATTATGTTACCCTTTCTGTGTGAGATAGTTGTCTTTGTTTTCCTATGTATATATAAATGTGAACACGTAAAGTAGTATATTTTTCCTAAGTAATTAAAAATAGAATTTTTGTGGCATGAAATCAATGAGCTAAATAAATTTGAACCTTTTTTATGAACTTTATTTTATTCAAGGCATATGTTTTATGATTGATTTGATAAAACTAGCAAGGGGTCAAGTGGATGTGAGAGTATTTTAAAACTAAAATCTTATCAAATTCAAAACTGATTTTTGTGAACCAAATATGAATCATCTCTTATATGACATGCATGATTTTAAAATTAAATTTATTAGACACAATATTTTTTTATCTTCTCACTAGGTGATTATTCGGTCTACACATACCATAGGGAGAAGTTAGAAATCAACCAATTGAAAGAAATGATAATGCATAAAGGAAATATCTATAAATAATTATTCATAACTAACTATGTCCAAATATCTACACAAGTAGAAAATGATAATGATTCTAAAACAATATTAAGCTATGTGACTAAATATAAATTTTCTTATCCCACCACCCAATATATAAAAGGTAAAACTTAGGAAATATTATTATGCAATATTGATGTAGAAGCATCCTAGGCTTTCCTACAATCTTGTATATTTGGAGGGATTTTCATTGAGTGTTGAGGAGAATTGAGCTTTTTTTTTGGTGGAGCTATGATTTCATGGTTTGGGATGTCTTGGAGACACATTGGAGAGCCTTTCCTAATGATTCCATAGAGATTGGATGGATTGAGTTGAAGTTTGAACTATTTTTACCTTGTTGTTGGAACTATATTTTTTTAGTTTCTGGGTGCTTGTTGCAAGATGTATAACGAATTATCCTTAATGAATGTAAGTTTGAAAACTTAATAGATTGAATAGGGACTATCTTACTTCCTTCTATCAACAGCACAAGTTCTAATTCCTTATAGGTTGGGAGATATGGAAATTCTCCTAGAGTATCAATTTCTACCAGTTTCACGTGATAAAATGTTGTGTGTGACTTTCAAGATAGATGCATACTTATCCTCAAGGAATCAAAATTTTCTCATTTAATAAGTTGTAGAGAAACTATATTTCTACCTATAGTTCAAAGCATGAGTTCTAATTCAATTAGAGCTAGGAGATATCATGATTTTACCTAGATATCAATTTTTGGACATTTAATTGCTATTGTAGGCCAACTTGTGGCATTTAATTTATGTATTTGTATTTAATTTTTGTTCTAGGCTGACTTGTGGCTTATATTGGTATAAGTAGGGGTTTTGTGGGGTCTTTTAGTCATATGGAGCTTAGGGTTGGAATGAAGGATAAATGTGAATTTGAGGAGCTAGAGTTGCAGCTTAGGAACTAGAGTATCTCTTGGTGGATCTGCGGGTACAAGTATGGATTTTACTTGGTGTTCTTATCTAGTTGTGTATCTAGACTAGCTGAGATTGGTTGTAAGTTGGATCTTGTAGAAATGATTATATTTTGTAATTTATTTTTGTATTTGGCCCTAACCTAGAAGTCTTTATAGCGGAGCATATTACATGTAATCAATTATATATCTATGAATCAACAATTGTAATTTGGTATTAGATCTTGCATTATTGTTTCTTGCTGTTATGTTTCTATTGTGTAGTTATATTGCTAGGGGATAGGATATCTCCTTTGGGGATTCTCCTACATTGCACTGCTTCAGGTGGTATCAAAGCGAAGGTTGTTTCTAAGTGTGTTGATAGATCATTGAAGTTGACGCAGTTTACACCAAGATTTGCAAAGAAGGTTGATCTTGTGGCTAATTGATATTTTTGATTGGAGGATTTTTTATAGAGGGTTTGCTAAAATTTTGGTAGATACTTCCAAGAAGATTGGACCCTAGGGAAATTGTTGATCTTAGTGATGCTGTAAAAGAATGGATCTCATTGAAGATGAGAGAATTGTTTAGATTTAAGATTGCATTGATGAAGAGTGACATGATTGCTGAAATTGTAAGTACTTTAGGTGTTGTACCTAGGCATCTGGGTACTGAAGAAATTTATGAGGAAGTTTTTGTAGACTTTCTAGCTACTAGATCTAGTGGTGAGGATAGAACTGATCATGTGGAGATACCTATTGGAACTAGGACTGGTCAGTTTTCTTGACATGGATCTTAGTTGAAGCTAAAGCATAAGATGGAGGTTTCTAATTTTTTAGGCACTTTGAATCCTAAAGACTTGATTGGTTAGATTGGTGAATTGGAAGACTACTTTGAGCTTGAGGATATTGAGGATCCATTCAGAGTAAGGTTGGCACAAACTAAGCTAAAGGGACATGCTTCTCTTTGGTGGAAAGAACTACAAAAAGATAGAGATAAGGAAGGTGATATGAAGATCACTATATGGAGATTGATGGTGACTAAGTTGAAGGCTAACTTCATTCTTGTTGATTGTGAACTTGATTTATTTAAGAAGTTGTAGATCTGAAGCAAAAGGATATGACTGTGAAATATTATACTAAGTTCAACAAGTTGACTATTTGGTCTAGCCATAGAGAATTATCAAAAGTAGAAGGTGAACCAAAACCCATTGGATAGAAAAGATGGATAGGTGGAGGTCTATTTAGAGGTAATTCTTTCAAGTGTGCTCAAGAAGGGCATAGATCTTTTGAATGTCCGATTGGGAGGACAACTACTATTGTGAATGAAGTTGTAGTCCAAGATAGTCAACCTGGGGAAGGAGAAATTTTGTTGGCTCAGAGTGTACTAATTGGTGAGAGGACATTGGATTATTGTCAAGGGACTAGTTTTTTCAGGACTTATTGTAAGTCTGGTCGTAAAGTCTACAAGGTGATTATGGATGGTGGTAGTATTAATAACCTTGTTGCTGAAGAGATGGTCTAGAAATTTGGTTTGAAGAGAATGACACATCCTTATCTTTGTAGGATTGGCTGGTTGAAGATGAGAATGCTTTGGAAGAGAGGGAGTAATGCCTTGTTGATTTTTAGATTGGGTAGTATAAGGATCAAGTGTTGTGTGATATTCTAGATATAAATAGTTGTCATGTGTTACTTAGCAGACCTTGCCAGAATGATTGTAGGGTTGTGCATGACTCTGTTAGGAATGTCTTTACTATTAAAAAAGGTAGAAGGAATTTTTACTTGATTCCTTTGTAGAATGAAGAGCTTGGTAGGAGGAACCTAAGTATTGGTATCTGAGTTGATTTGGTAGGTTCTGAGAAGGTTGGAGATCAACATGGAAAGAAGACTTATGGAACACCTGCGTTGGATGTGAAGAAGAAGAAGAAGAAGAAAAACAAGGGAAAGAGTGTAAAAGTTGAAGACTTGGAGGATGTTTATCTGAAGAACCAATTTGGGATTAATGTGATAAATCCCAAAAGATGTTCTTCCAATTACTAGAACATCTTTTCAAACTTGGGGTGTTTGACGCAGGAGCATCCTAGGCTTTCCTACAATCTTGCATGTTTGGGGCGATTTTGGGTAACTGTTGAGGAGAATTGAGCTTGGATTTTGGTGGAGATATCCTTTCCTAGTTTGGAACATGTTGCAGACACATTGGAGAACATTTCATCATGATTTCATAGAGTTTGGATGGATTGTGTTGAAGTTTGAACTATTTTGACTTTGCTATTGGAACTATATTTTTATGGTTTCCGGGTGCCTATTGCAGGATGCATAACTAATTATCCTTAATGAATAAAAGGTTGTAAACTTCAAGGGTTTAAGAGGACCTAGATTAATTCCTTTTATGAAGTGTGAATTTCCTAATTCATTATAGGTTGGTAGATATGGTAATGCTCCTAGAGTATCAATTTATGGCAGTTTTGCATGATTATCTATTGTGTGTGACTTTCAAGATGGATGTGCACTTTTCCTTTTGGAATAAACCTTTGTGCATTTAAAGGATTGTAGAGGACCTATATTTATACCTACAATTTCAAGCATGAGTTATAATTCAATCAAAGCTATGAGATATCGTGATTTTACCAAAATATTGATTTATGGACATTTAATTGTTGTTGTAGGTCGACTTATGCCATATAATTTATGTATTTGTATGTAATTTGTGTTCTAGATCGACTTGTGGCTTAGGTTGGTATAAGTAGGGGTCTTTTGGGGTCTTTCAATCAAATGGAGTTTGGGGATGGAATGAAGGATAGATGCAAATTTGAGGAGCTAGAGCTGTGGCTTAGGAACTAGAGGATCTCTTGGTTGACCTGTGGGTACAAGTATGAATTGTTCTTGGTGTTCTTATCCAGTTTTATATCTAGACTAGTTGAGATTGGTTGTAAGTTGGATCTTGTTTGGTCTTACAAAATTGATTGTATTTTTTAATTACTAATTTTATTTGGCCCTAACCTTGAACACCTTATAGCCATGCATATTACAGGTAACTAGTTATATATCTATGAATCAAGAGTTGTAATTTGGTACCAGATCTTGCATTGTTGTTTCTTATTGTTCTCTTTCTACTATTTGGGTATATTTTTGGGGGTTAGGACATCTCGTTTGGGGATTCTCCTACCTTGCACTACGTCAAATTTCACTTCTCAAGACTAAGCTCCTTTAAAATTCCAAATACAATGAAAATGTAACATAGGTTGAAATCTCTCACAATGAATAGAAAAGTAGAAAACCACATGAGACATAAATCCTCTTTAAAGGATAGACTTGAAAAATAATGCATGGATTGATGAGTAAATCATACTCCCAAGGATAATACATCATACTTATATAGCTAAATATTGTCCCACTAGAATAAATAAATGGGATAAGGAATCCCAATCATAATGAGTAATATAATGTAGAAATATTGAGAAATAATCATAGTCTAATATCTACAAACAACATTTCTTCCCTTCTTACTTTAACAAGAAGATCGTCCCAACAAAATACATGAATTACTTCCCATTGCATATTGAAAAAGTAGGGAGTAAAAATTGTAGTAGGATTTAATTCCTAAAATATTCTCACATGAACAACTTGCATAATGAAGAAGCAATAAACCAAACAAGAATTCACACAATCATAGTAGAGGGAAATAATAAGGAATGAAGGGAAATTGAACTTTAATATGATCTAAACAAAGAGATGAATTAAATACTATTGTGTCAAAAAATAATTAAATATTTCCATGAAATATACAAGGCCAAAGTCAACAAAAATGAATGAATCGCAATCAAATAGAAATTCATAAATGAAACAATAAACTTGTGGATCATAAAAGGCTCTAATGAAGGAAAAAAGACTACATCAGACAAGAGAAAATGGAAATCTTTGAAGCATGTGAAACATGATTTAAAGTCTTAGTAAAAATTAAATGGGTCAAAGACATCAATTATCTTATATAAAGTATGAAGAGGTATAAAAAAAATTAGAAAGAAGATAACTAAGATTTAGTAGAAAATCACTCGATGTTCATATAATTCTTGAATGTGATTCCAAATAGAATACAAAAACTTAAAGAGGAAAAATAAATCAAAAGTTTCATGAACACATTTTCATAAAAAACTCTAAAGGACCTCATTTCTATAACCTCTCCAAGCACTATGAAAACATTCTATGCAAAGAATAAGAATTTGATTGTACAAAAGATGGAAAGACATAGAAATCACATAGTTAAGTGAAAATATATTATTTTGTCTACCTCTAACTCTCCCTCTCTAAAAGAAATGAAAAAATTTAAATTAAGGAACTTCATAATAAAAGAAACTTCCAAAAAATGGGAAACAAAAAAAACTAATTCATGTAAAGTCTGTGCCCCATTATATTTGACAAATTATGAATTTGTAGGAAAAAAGTAGAATACAATCTATAAGTAACCTTAAGTGTAGAACAATGACATCATGCACCATTTTTCTATGTTATTCTAATATAGAGGTTTAAAGGATCCAATATAGCAAGTTAGTGCAAATTATAGATCATTTTTATTCTATTATGTTCTTACCATCATAACACTTGAAATCTCTCGAAAGGGTGGCCTTCATCAGACTATTATAAAACCTTTGAAAGAGTAGACTTCTTAGATTAGATTGTTAACATACTTTAGTATGATTATTCCTAATAGAGTATAGATCCTAATAAATATAAAGGAAAATCCTTTGACAAGGTACACTTGATACTATTTTGTAACCCTTAAAATAAAACATATTTTAGATGAGTGAGTGCCATTCTCATACTGCAGTTTTCACTCAAATTAGGTTTTCACAAGATAAAAATTGGTGCTATTTCTATGTGAGTTATTTTATTCTTATATATGAATATGTATGCACTTAACTGTTAATAGTTTTATAGAAATAATTTAATCTTATCAGTAAATAGTATTGAAAGCTATTAAATTTTTTGAATATTTGTGATTATTGATTCACCCCAACCCTCTTAGTAATCAATACTATACCTACAATAAGTATCATATCTTTGGTACCTAATTTGGAAGCTTAATTTCTTAAGAAAGAAGTAGCAAAGTTTAGCAAGTATGAAGATGACATTAGAGTGTGTGCCAGTAAGATGAAACTACACCTATCAAGACTTGGAGGCAATGGAGTACCATAGTATCTAGCTAAAGGAATCAATAACACTCAAATGAAAATATTAGAACAAGATCAAATCGACGAGAAAAATCAAAACATGGACCCTGTTACACCAAGGCGCATGAAGATCAACCATAGTTTGTTAGACATAAGCGGAGATATAAATAAAGGAGTATTAAAACCATAAGTCAACCAAGAACAAGAAGCAACATGTTTAACATTAGAAATGGAGCCTAATGTGTTGAAGGATGCATTAAAAAATGTAGAATGGAAATAGACTATGAAGAAAGAATTAAAACATTTTGAGAAGAACAAGACTTCTCACAAGTTTCCTGGGCTAAGGATAAAAAAGTAATTGGTACAAAGTTGTTTTTTTGAAACAAACTTAAATGATGGTGGAGAAGTGATAAGAAGTAGGAAATTTTGGTTTGGAAAGGTTTCAAATACAAGGAAGGATTGGATTATGGAGAGATATTTGCATCGGTTTCTAGATTGGAAGGCGTAAGGATGCTACTAGCATATGCTACTTACAACGGATTCAAAGTTTATCAAATGGATGCGAAAATATTTCTGAATTGTGTATTGGAAGAGGACATATACATTGAACAACCTAAAGGATTTGTTACTAAGTAAGGAAAAGATTTAGTACAAAATCTACATAAGAACCTATATGAACTAAGACAAGCCCTCAAATCTTGGCATGAAAGGTTACATTTTTACTTAATCAAAATAAGATTTTTAGGAAACATTGACAATTGTAACTTATATCTTAAGACGAAAACTCAAGGTAAAGCATTTATTGCTAAAATATGTGTGGATGAACAAATCATTTGAAGAGATAAAACATTAAATAAGTCATTTGTTGAAGAAATGTGGAATAAGTTTGAGATGTCTATGATTGTATAAATAAAAAAAATTATTGGACTTCAAGCATAAAAAATAAAGAATGGGATCTACATAACTTAGTTAAAGTAGACAAAAGAGATGTTGAAATCATTTGGGATGGAAGAATCCAAACCTGTTAGTGCATTGATGGTTACCACTTGGAAGCTATCTAAGGAAGATGAATCCATGAAAGTGAATGAAAATTTCTATAGATCAATGATTGGGAGGTTAAATTATGTTTTTCATAGTATACATTAAAAATTTCATGCCATAGGAATTGTTACAATATTCTCATCACAACTAAATGAGTCACACCTAACAATAGTTAAGAGGATAATCCAATATCTTAAATGTAATAAAAATTATAGCCTATGGTATGAAAAGGGAGGATACTTTGATCTTAAAGTCTATATAGATGTATACTAGGTAGGAAACATTGACAATGAAAAAAAGAAGAGGTGGAGGAAAAAAATTTATTAGGAAACAAATAAGTTTCATGGACAACTTAGAAGTAAAATTGTATTTCACAATCAACTATGGAAGATAAATATGTCACATCTATAATTAATTGATAGAAAGTTGCATGGATAAAACATATGCTAGAAGGATTACATGAAACAATTGAAGAACAAGTTGCTATACATCATGACAACACTAGTTCTACCAATATATCAAAGACTATAGTAATGCTTTCAAAAACCAAACACATAGCAATCAAATATATTTTTCTAAGAGAACAAGTACATGATAAAGAAGTTATACTAGAGTATATTTCCACCAAGGATCAAGCTTTTGATGTATTCACAAAACCACTACCAAGGGAATGATGTAAGTATCTAAGATGGAAGTTAAGGGTCCTAACCCTATTGGAAACTAACTAAGATCATCCATAGTGTATTATTTCATGAACTGCATAATGACATATCATTTACAATGAATGTTGTAAAAGTAGATTGCTCACAAAGGAGTAGTCTATCAAACAAGATAATAGATAGTTTTTAAGTGAATTTTTCTATAAGTTTGGTACCTTCGGCAATGATGTCAAAGGAGGAGAAAGTGACAGAGTAAAAGAGAAATCAAAGGAACAAAAGAGGGAGAAGAGAAGATCAAAAAAGGTAAATGAAAATGAAAATAAAAATTAGAAGATCATATTGTAAGGGGAGATCAATTTTGGAAAAGTATCATATTGTTGATCATTATGGTTTTTCATCAACACCAAGAGGGGAGATTGTTGGAATAACTAATTTACAAGTTGTTGAGGAAGAAATGAACCTAAGGATTGCATTTTTATTAGTTATATTTTCTATCATTGACATCAAATGTTTGGCATATTATTTTAACTTGCTAGCATATCTTTAGAAATTTTATTATACAAGGAAGCTGATAAGGGTACCTAGAAGAAATAGTAAAAGAATACTTTTCAAGTAACAATTGGAATAAATAATGGAAGTACTGTCACTGATGGCATTGCATATTGTATTATCAAAGAATGAGACTTGTCAAGTAGTGAATATCTTATCAAAGTAGGAAGAAAAGTTAAGTCAACATTAGGTTAAGAAGAGGAAGATTTTTTGAGAAGTATCTACATGAAATGATAATAGGATGGTATTTTGATTATTTGAACTTGGTTTAGGTTTTTTTATATACTTAACGAAAATGGTGAAGGAAAGTTTTAGGTATTGTGACTAGAATGAGTAGGGCTTGAAAAATGAACAAAATTAAGGTTGTAGACACAGCTATCAGAGCACAAAAACATTCAGTTGGTTGTGATCATAGTTGAGGGCATATAATAGCTAATGGTATCTTATTGTATTAAAGAGCTTTAAAGGATCGTAAATAAAAGGTAGTGTAAATTATAGATTTAATTTTAATTTTCCCTTCTTACCATTGTAACAATTGAAATCCCTTGAAATGATAGTCTTCTTACCATTGTAATAATTGATATCCCTTGAAAACTAGAAATAGGGTAGCATTCTTAGATTAGAGTGTTGAAACCCTTAAGCAAGGTTACTCCTAATAGAGTAAAGATCCTAAAAAATGTAAAGGAAAATTGTTGGACAGGGCACACTTGATTGTGTTTTGTAAACCTTATTTGTGCAAACTCCTAACAAAGTGTGTTCCAAAAGAGTGCAACATTAATGAGTACCATTATCACATCATGGTTTTCACCCAAATTGGGTTTCTATTAGCTAAACACTGGCATTATTATTGTATGAATGCTTTCATATATTTTTGTGTAAATTTTCATGCACTTAACCAATAACATTTTTATAGACATAACTAAATCGTATCAATGAATGCTATTGAAATTTGTTAGAATTTTTGAAAACTGGTGATGACTAATTCACCCCCTTCTTAGTAATCAATCATGTACATACAAGATAGTGTATCATCCTATTTTTTCTTTTACACATGTTAAACCTTTTAACTAATCCAAATTTAATATTATATTGCAACAAAAATGAATGTTACTAAACTACTAGGTTTTTGTTTGTAGAAAATCTTACTTGAAATAAACACTTGAATTTTAAACATTTATTATGAAATCAGGTTTGGAATCTTCCCATAATTACAATGTTGTTTAGATAATATTGAGGTTTTATTTTTAAATTATTCAAAGACTAATTATTAATAATTTTGAGACAAATGATTAAATTTAAAATGAGATGCACAATTTAAAACTCAAAAGACAATGCATATTACAAAATCTAAAATCCATTGTTAGTTCTTAGAAAAATATAATATCTATAAAATGATAAAGTAAAATAAACATTAAGAAAAACAAAAGGATTTTTTTAATCTAGTATGGAGATTTAGTTAGAAAGTGATAAATTCAAAGTTATATAAATAGATTATAATTTTAATACATTTACAATAGTTATAAATTTTTAATGATTTTATTTTTAAGTAAATCATCTAAGAAGATGGAGGAGCAAGAAAATGAAAGGGTAGAAGAAGATGAAAAATTAGAGGAGGAAGAAGAGGATAAAGAAGAAGAGCAAGAGTGAAAGGAAGATGAAGAGGAGGAAAGAAGAAGAAGAAGAAGAAGATGAAGAGGAAACAATGAGGAAGAAGAAGGGTAAGTAAAAGGAGAGGAAGAAAAAAATGATGTAGAATGTAAAGAATCTAATAAATCTTTCCATCAGCTAACCATTGTAACTCTTTTAGGTGCAAGTGACAACCATGTTGGTTAGATGAGTTATAAAAACCATATCACATTCTAGATGTTGTACCTTTATTTTAGTACATTGTAAATATTTTTCACTGTCCAAATTTCTTCGTGCATATGTAGTTTTTCTTATCAATCAATTGGACAAACAAATGCTCATTTTTCTATCTTTAATAACTTTAATGAAAACATTTAATTTTTTATTGTAGACATGATCACAATGTTTTATATATGCTTCAAAACTAAAATTGATGAAGGGAAGAAATCATGTAACTCTCCATTTTCCTTTTTCTTTTCTATTATTGATTATTGTTGTCCATCATATGGACTTAGTTATCTTTTCTAGGTGGCTAAATGTTAATACTCATACTTACATTTTTTAAGAATGTGGGAGTTCAGATTTGTGGTCTCCATATTATAGTTTAAGTGTTACTTATGTGTTAAGGGCATAATTTAAAACATGTATATGATAGTTAAACTATGTATATGGTTATTGTGGCTTTTGAACCATTTTCTAAAATTCATAGTTTTTTATCCTATTGAAATTGAAATCCTTATGATGTCACATCTAATGCTTAGAAAAACATGATTCATTCAATGAAATTTACCCTATGCAAGTGGTAGGCTCTATGATTAATTAGTTAAAATTATCAAGGAATTGAAATATAGAAGAATGTTAAATTAATGTAAGACAAAAACTTAGTCAACTGTAATTTAAGTAAGCTATAGAAAAATCAGTCCTTCAAGGACACATGTGGTCTTTCTAGTGATATTTATAATTATAACCCAATTTTTTGACAAAGTCATTAACCCTTCATGATCAATTCAAATGATTAATGGATATTGCTATTCTATAAGGTGGGTTATGGACATCCTTTATTCAATTCTACCATAATAATGTCCTTGAGTCTAGGCTTCATATGTTAATCCCATTTGGAGGCATCTTAATGAATTGAAAAATCTCATAAATGTGAAGTGACTTCATTAACTAATTATACATGTTTGATTACCAAAAGTTAAGGAAATGTTTGTTGTTTTAAATATTTATATAATACCATTTTAATTTTTAGAGATTCATCAACCCTTAAGGATATTGCTCAAAAAATCAGTTGATAAAGGCATCCCAAATGGTAGGGTGTGATCTTTTTGAATTCACTAGTACATTGAAGACTATACTCAACAGTAGCATATATGTATTGTCTAGATCTTAATGTTAATCTCAACAGAGGTACTTTAATAAGTGAATGATACATTAATAAGTGAAATAAGATATAGTATATCATGTGTGAGTCTATTTGTTGATGTTGTTTTTAAGGTGTTTAATCATAACAAAGGCACACTATTTAAAATATTTTTGACAAGACTGATACAAGAAAAAAGATTTACTTATAGAAATTACAGATTGACACAAATTACACTCGCACCACGCAATGGCAGTGTGGAACTTCAAGCTAAGACAACCAAAAAGCAATAGAATTGTTTCTAATAAAACCAAACGTTACATTATGATGATTCTACGTCCATTATTCTTTCCATCCTGCAACAGTTAAATAGTCTACTGGACATATCTAACACACAGTACGCTTAGATGAGAATATAATGACCTCAAAAAGAGGTAAAAAAGCGATAGAATTGCTTCTAGTAAAACAAAACCTTACACTAGAGTGGATTCTTCTTTCATTATTATTACAGTATTCTATTCATCCAGCAACACTTAAATAGCCTATTAGACATATCAGAGACATATGAGTATGCTTACATTAGAATATAAAATAACATGAAAAACAGCTCAGTGGGCAGGTGAGGGGACGACAAAGCTGAAGAGAAGGCAGTCTCTGAGGTTTCCCTTGAGATAAACATAGTTGCGTAGCATTCCCTCCTTTATAAACCCTGCCTTCTCCAACACTCTTGCGGATGCCACGTTCTCTGGAAGAACCAGAGCCTCAATCCTCGTTACTCCTTTCAACTCATTCAACGCAATCTTCAGCGCAGTTTTGACCGCTTGAGTTGTTACACCCATCTTCCAGTACTTTCTAGATATGGCATACCCCATCTCTGCTCTGCAACTATTCATCCCACTCCCTCGCTTAAGCATAATGTGCCCAATTGCCTTGTTATTACCTTGGATGCAAATGGCCTTAAACCAAGGATGTGGAATCACCACATTTGCAACATGCTCTCTTGCCTCTTGCTTTGACTTGAAGATCTCCCAAGTCATATAGCGAGTAACTTCCTCATCACTCCCCCATTCATAAAAATCATCTACGTCAGCCATCAAGAAGTTCCTCAGTTGTACTTGCATTGCCCTCTCGCCCATTGCTAAGCTTGTAAACTCTAAATTTCAATGGGCTATCCTACAAATCTCTCACTTCAACAAACTCAAAATCTAAAGTAGAAGAGAAATAAGAGCTCAAATTTTAGTGCTTCGCTCTTGTATCTTACGGCACTATGGCTTGACTTGTGACAAGTATAAGCTGCAATTTATAGGACGATAGAATGTTCAATGCTTATGATTGCTCATTATTCACATGTTACAATGACAAAATGTTGTCGAATTGTAATTGATCTCTGTTTGAATGGATGCGATTTTGTGTTGTAAAGCGAAGTGCCTCTTTAGGGGAAGGGTTTTACAAAAGCTTCCAATTCCCTTATCACTCTAAGCAGATGATACCAAAATATGGAAAGTGAGCATATTCTTCCACTTCTCTTTTATTCTTAACTCGTTCATAACAATATCCGGACGAGTGCTAAAATTTTTCACACATACGCAGTTTTAGATATCAGCCAATTGTAAGGATACGTACGTTGCGAGATTCATTCCTCCAACAATTTCATCTCTAACATCACTTAATATCATTTCCACATTTCTCAACCGAACGCTCCCTTTTATTCCAGGAATGCTTTGAAATTGTTTTTTTCGCATCTTTTATTCTACACACGATTATATTGTTTTTTCGCCACTTCAAAACTAAAACTCGGGAAAGCAGTGTCCTTTCTTATTTATCTCCAATGATTGGTTATTTCAGTCCATTGTAAGGGCATATTCTTGTTCTTTTAAAGCCGAAAGTCAATACTCGCGAATATACCTTTGGAGCTCCTTGGGGATCGAGATCTGTTGTATACGTTTTCTTTTAGTAGAGGAAAGTTTGTAATATATCCATGTAGTGACAAATGTTATATCTTTGTGCATAGTCGAACTTCTGAGATTTTATTCATGTCTACATACATTTCTTCTTTATCTACTGATTCAAGTGTCACACCCCTTATTTCATCCTTCCCTAATCAATATATATTTCTCATATACATATGCTCGCCTATGCTCACCACATCCTAGTATTTATCATTTTCACTTAAGTAATCTTATATTTCATCCCTTCTTATCTCACCTCTCACCTCTATGATTGCGCGTTTTTATTTTATTCACTGTCTTTACACACCAATCTAATAATTTATATGCATATGTTTATTCATAAGGTAAAGACATTAAAATAAAATAAATAGTTCACAATAATAAAATGTTTCTTGTTAAGGACAAACTAATTATATTTTCAGGAGGTTCAACGTTGTGGGGTTGCCCTAAAGTCATTCAATATATTAATTATTTTGGACAAATACTCAACCAAAAGCTACTCTGAATACTTCAAATATTCATCTAAAATAAATGTTGTTATTTATTAATTTTCCAAGAATCTGTCTCCATTTTGCCTCTGCAATCTATAACATGACCATGACCTCTGCCCATGGCGGGCTCTTCCCTTGACCACTCGCTTCCTATAAATCTGAAAGGGTGTTGTCCTAATCTCTAGCTTGTCATTGCCTCTAATGGGGCCCTCCCTACTTTTGGGGCTTCCCCATATACTAATAAGTAGTTGACTTTGGGGGTTGATATGGGGCTTTCAAATGATTTGGTGTTTCTGCAAAATATTGGCTCTAAAGTTAGCTAGGAGAAGAATGGAAATGTTATGATCCTGAAACTGAACTCGAAAAGTGCATAGGTGGGACAATCAATTCATTGTGTCCCACCTAAGGATCTCTCATCAGTGTCACATGGGGATAATTGTCTTGAGATCCTCCTCCTAAATTTTATAGTGGAAAATATTTCTCAGGGTTTTTCTCTAAGTTTAGTAGGTAGGTTTCTATCCTTTAGGCCAACCATTGAGATGGTTAGGAGATGGGTTTCGACAAAATGGAAACTCAGAGGATTAGTTGAGGTAGCCACTATGGCAAGTACTCTCCTTTTATTCAAATTTGATGTTGAGGAGGACCAAACCCATGTTTGGATGAAAAAAAGGAGTTATGGCAAACATCATATGGCTTTGGCCACATGGAAGCCAGATTTTAATCCCAGTGTTGATCTCCATAGAATGGCCCTAGTTTGGATATGGCTTCTGAGTCTTCCTTTATAGTTTTGGGATGAGAAAATATATAGGTGGATAGGTCAATCTTTTAGTTATTTCATCAATATGGATGTTGTCACATTCCACGAGTCTCAGATTGGGTTTGCCAAATTTTGTTACAATGTAGCTATTAATGAACCCCTCCCAGGTAGTATTTCTCTAATACCAAAATTGGGGACTTGGGAAAAAATGATTAGTTATGAGAATGTGAATTTGTACTATTAGAAATGAAGAATGTTTGGGCATGTGGTCACTGAATACAAAACCACAAACATAGAGAGATGAGAAAATGAAAGGGAAGGAGGTTGTAGAAGAGGATATTCTTAGAGAAATAGAGATGGGGTGCTCCTTGGGGGTAGCTTCAATCCCTACCCTTCCTCTATGGCAGACACAGAGAAGAAAATTGGTTAGCTGGATGATTACCCATTTACATAAAATATAGAGAAGCTAGTCTTTTCTATTAAGAAACTTAGTGATAGGGTAGACACTAGTTGTTGTCTTGAGAAAGGAGTGATACCAAGTAATACTAGCGGAGGAGTTATGGTTAACACCTTCCCCAAGGAGTAGAATAAAGCTTCAATGGGTGAAGCTTTTTCCCCACCAAGGGATGACAAGTTTTGAGAGGAAACTCATCCATTTTCAACACCACCCAATGCTATGGAGAATATAGAGAGATGGCCATGTATGTTAACCAAATATGAAGATTGTCCCTCCTTGAAGGTTACTTTAATGGTCTTGTTACAATGTGAGAAAGACTCTTCATTTACTTCCACCCTCTTCTCACTATTGATTGATAATGGAGGTTGGAAGGAACCAAGAATATATCTTATGGATATCCAAAGGAGGATGTCATCTTCGAGATGAGAACTAGCACGTTGCTGACAGGAGTGGCAAGACAAAGTAAAATTCTTGAGGCATAGGTCAAGGGAAATAAAGGATTATAAAAGACATCCAAAAAAAAAAAAAAATGAACTTCATCATATGAAATATGAGGGGCCTTAATAGGCTACCAAAAAAATTTTGTCCAAAATAAATGATCATTCATCATAAGGTTTATGACATCCTCATTCAAAAGTTCAAGATGAATAAACATAATTTTGATAAATTAGTAGGATATATTTGGCAAGGTACTAAGTATGTGTATATTGAAGGAGCTAAACCTCTAGGGGAATTGTGACTATGTAAAATCCCAAGAGATTTGATGGGTTAGGGATCCATTTCCATCCTTATTTCTTGGTTGTGACCTTCTCTAATGGAATTAGTCGATGGGTTCTTTTAAATTTTTATGCTCCTAATACAAGGGGAGAGAGACTTTAGGATTGAGATGAGGGCTCCATATGTATTCACAAATACAAGGTTTCTAAAATCATATGTGCTAATGATTTCTATACTCCTTTGTACCCTTTGGAGAAGATGGGTGGGATTAAGGACTTTTCTGAGAGTATGCATGATTTGGATAGGTTTCTGTAGAGGAATGATCTTAATTATATAGACCTTCAAAGAGTCTCAATCACATGGTTCAATAATCATTAGCAGTAGAATCCTATTTAGGTTAGGTTTGATAAAGTGCTCCTCTTGATGAATTGCAACATTCTACCTTACACCTCTCTCCATGTGTTCCCCAGGAATGTGTTAGACAACTTCATGCTTCTATTTAATTTCAAGAGTCACCATCCCAATAGAAAGAGACCTTTCAAGTATAAGATTATGTGGTATTCCCTTCAAAATTTTAGAGACTCTGTTACTCAATGGTAGAATTTTAGGGTCTAGGGTACTCCCATGTTTCACAAAGCTAAATAAAATTAGAACATTTAAAGGGAGGTTGTAGCTTCCAATAACTTATCTTTGGATATAGTTTAAGTAATACAAGGATGTACGTGACTATTCCACAATAATAACATATCTAGTATCTATTGGTGTAACACATAGTATATTATACTATTTAGTTTTATTTGATTATAAAGATTCATCCATTGAATCATAAGATAATCACTACTTTTTATTGTAATTCTTATCACATGTTTGAGAAAATTTGACTTTTAGCTACAAATACCCAAATTTATTCATTCTCATAAGTTGGCCTAAAAGGGGACACAACCTTGTTCTTTTACCATAGTGTTTTTTAACATATAAAATTATTTAAACTTGCTTAGTTACAGAGACTTGCTTATTAAACTATATCCTTATAACTATTTTGAAGGCATCATAATACATTCACATCATAGGGGAGACTCTTAACATTAATATAGCTTATAAATATTCATTAGAATAGAATTCAAAGTAGACTTTACTAGATGAGGTAGTTAGTAAAGGAAGAGACATTAGTGAAGTCTGGAAAAGGTGTTGATGTTGTTGAAATAATATGCATCTTAACAATATAATGGAAAAAGATGGTATGGAGTTTTAAAGTAAATAAGACCTCTATATATGTAAAGGTTTCATCTATACTACTTGAATCAAAATATTGTTGAAAGAAATATGCTCTTTTAAAATATATTGGATTTGTTGGAAGTCCTTGAAAAAATTGCATTGGAAATCTGTTTCTCATTTCAAAGAACTGAGTGTACCTAGATATTATGGGTAATTCTATAAAATGGATTACTATATTGAAATTGTTAGAACATGTCATATGTTTGTTATACAGAAATCCAACTCTTCAAAAATGGCTTCCATTTTGACATCTACAATTGAATTTGAACTATTATTATCATAAATAAAATAGTTTTTTTGTATTAATCTTCTGAAAAGTATTTTAAATATTGCACCCCTGGTATAAATATTTGCGAAGGATAATATTTTTTCATAGACATACTTCTAACATTTTTGTAAATAACCACATTTCTACTAGAGGAATAATTACAATATTCAATGTAAATGATGATTGAGTATTCCTCTAAAATAATGAAAAAAATAAGTGGCTTCAATGCAACCTGAAGAGATGTGTAAAGATTAATAGATTGGTATATGAAAAACATGAGTAAAAGAGATTGTATATTCATAGAGGTGAGATAAGGAGTGATGTATAAGATTAAATATTTAAGAGAATATGACAAATGTTAGAAGGTGAGCATAGAAGAGTATGAACAAAAGAGAAATA
This sequence comes from Cupressus sempervirens, assembly GCA_028749045.1. Lineage (NCBI taxonomy): Eukaryota > Viridiplantae > Streptophyta > Pinopsida > Cupressales > Cupressaceae > Cupressus > Cupressus sempervirens. The sequence continues at coordinate 600,330,991 of CM053790.1, forward strand.
TATAATGATTAGAGAAGAAGGGAAAAAAATGTGTAATACTTGAATTGCTGAATAAATAAGAAAATAAATGTATATAGACATGAATAAAACATTGTAAAAGCAAGGGTTGCATGTATAGCTTGAGTCCTTTCCTAGAATGGGGAGGGGGAGAGTGTGGAAGGGAAAGAAAGAGTGTCCAAGGTGGATTGAAGTTGAAGTATATATCTAACTATATACAATTTTAAAATAAAATATAAAACTAAACAAATATATTGTATATACTTCAATAAGAGATATTCATAAATTTCTTTTAAAACTAAATAAATATATTGTATATACTTAAATTTATTTTTAAATAATATAACATAAAAGTCATGTTAGTATAAGAATATTATATATATATAGTTTAAAATATTTTATAATATTATTTAAGAAATTTTTAATATTTAGGGGGAAAAAATATATAAAGAATACATCAATTGTCTGACTAAAGATTTTTCCACAATTAGATGCTATATAATATATATTTTTAAGTGCAACACTAAATATCATTTGCTACTTAAAAAAATCTCTAATTTAAAGTTATACCAAATATTAAGAAGGAAAATACAAACTTTTAAAGAGATGTCCTTCTACTATTTACTCATGGCTTGGCGCATTTCTCTTTTCAAGCTTGTCTTTTACGTTACAATTCCTTTTGGAGGATGCCTCATTTTTGTGAGTACATTTCTCCTACCACTAGAGTTTTCTTTGATATTTTTGCAATACTTTGATAGGTTCATTAAGAGAGAAGTATTTTATCTCATGTTATATTTTGTAATATGTGACTTACTATTGGTTATTTTTTCAAAAATGATAATTATTTTAAAATGATTTTTTAACTAAAGAAAGAAAGTTATTATAATGAGATTACTATCTATAAGATGTTATACTTTTGATTTTAAAAGATATTATGTTTAAATATATGATTTAATATATATTGTTGATAATTTCTTATAATTAATATATTTTACAACTCAATAAGGATTTTTTTATAAAGAAAATAAATATTAAATATATTTCTAGAATAGAATATATATTTCCTTGAATATATGTGTTTATATTGATGTATGTATGTAATCTAAACTTATTTATTTATAAATATTGATATATTATTTTATTAATATTTTAAATAATATTAATAATATTAAACATTGAAATAACAATAGAATAATATACGATGTAAATATTATGTATATATATATAGAACTATTTCAAATTATATAAAAAATAAATTAAATTAGAATAGAACATCATACATTTAATATTCTATATTTCAACTTTAAAATTGAATAAATAATTATTTCCAATATTTAGTGTTTTAATTGGAGTTTTGGTCGAATATCTTATTGCCTATAATGGCTTATTGTTAGAATTAAAGAAAATTTGTTTTATCCTTCAAAATTTATAACCTCCAACTTACACCTGCACAATATTAGTACATCGCACATTAGCATCGATGAATGTATTTCAGTTGAATACTATGTATATATACCTTTGTGTCTAGCCTAGTATTTTCTACTCTAGAATAGATAGACATGAAATAAAGAAAAGGTAGATATAAACCAAGAAAAAGGCAAGTCCTTCCTATTTCATGAGACATTTAAAACAAAAATAAGGATGGTTGTAAACACATAATAGCAAGTAGATTCAAATATTAGAAGAACTTATAAACTACCCAAAAATAGAGCACGTTGAAGCCACACATAATTTTTTCCTATAATTCTCAATGAGAGTTAGTAGAAAATGGCAAATGAATACATAACTTAGTTTTTCTAATTCCTACTGAAGCCCAAAACCATAATAGGACACTTAAATGTCCAAAATGGTTTAGGACCCTACCGTACTCTACTGTCAAACCCTCTACCAATATACAAGAGGACATGGATGCTATATAGTTAGTTGGCTAACACACGTTATGAAAGTTATGTACCCATTTGTTGCACATTAATCAATTAGAAATCATAGATAAATTAGATGGTACATCTACACTGTTGTGCGATATTTCTACTTAAACTTATCTTTTTAAAAATTCTATCTAATGATTCTAAATATTTTATAAACATAATTAGATGACAACAAAAATACTTTTAGTAATGCTAAAGTTGTTCTAGAAGCATTCTTGAGGTCAAGATAATGGTAACAATAGAGAGGAGAGGAGAAATATTTTGAGTGAGGAAGTAATTCTCATCAGCATAGAGTTTTTTTCGTCTAATTTTTAGTTCTTTGTTGAGATGAATTTAAAAATTATCTTTGTTAAATACAATTGTCAAAGTTTTTATATTATCAGGCTTAAACGTAAATGGCTAAAGACAACCATGTTCCTTGTGAAATACAAGCTGGGTAATCAAGCTTAAACAAAAGTTGCAAATTTACAAACAAAAAACAAATATAAATATAAATTATAAAAGGCCACAATGGACCACTCTTGTAGCATCATTTGCACAACAATAAGATGTCATACTTGTGAATATGTCAATTCTACTATACCTATTATAAGGAGCTCAACCTAATACCTTCTTCTTCTACAAGAAAAATTAAACATAAATTTGTTTTAAGTTCTAAAATTTAACATGTCAACAATAAAATTAGCGAAATAAATTGATTAGAACTCATAAAATAGTTCTAACCCTAGAAAGAAACAAAAAGCACCACTCAAGTGGAGCGATACTTTGTTAGTGGATATTTTGCTTTTATAATTAGTCTACATGCCAACTTTTTTGTGTCATAAGAATCTGTGTATGAAAATATCTAAATAATCTACACCTCCTCCCATGCATAGAATGTCAACTTTACAAGTTTTGGCCCTCTATGAGCATAACATGTATTGAGATCTGAAATAACTTGGGCATAACCTTCCTAAAGATATGAGAATTGTCATGCTCTAATATTTGAGATAATATTTGTGTAGAAAAGAGAAAAGACTATCGAGAAAAATAATAGGAGCCAATAGGATAAAAGTTGTTTACATATATGAGAAATTACATTTTTCAATGAACAGACTAATACATGATATGTGCTTGAAAAATTTAGTCTCCTACCTTACGATGGGGACTAACAAAATACAACTTTGCACTGAGATATACAATTTGTCACTATATAGATATATTAGAAATTTTCCTCAATAATTATAAGAAAATGTGTTCAATAGATCTTGATTCTGAAGGCACTCCAAAGATATATATGGCAGTATTGACTTAGGCATTGGGTAATCTCAAGACAAAATGAACCAATGACAAAAAAATGTCAAACATGCTTCTTTTTCAGATTCATGAAAACACAACAAAATTTTCTCAATTTTTTCATTGTTTTCGATCACAAAATATACAGATCATGAAGAGCAAATGCTGAAATTTTTAAAAAAAAATCATCGTGCTTTTGTTTTTTTTGAAATTTAGTCAATGGTGCAATTTGTAGGAAGGATAGCCACGTTCATTGACTTTAGGCTTTTATAGAACGAGAACATATCCATACAATGGATGGAAAGAACCAAACATTGGGACGAAAAGAGGATTAATGAGTACTATCCTTTCACTAGTTTTAGTTTTGAGGTGGAGAAAAACCATTATAATCATGCGTAGAATAAAAGATATGAAAAACAATTTCAAAGTATTTCAAGAATGAATGAAAAGGAGCATTCATTGGGAAATTGTGATCTTAGAGATGAGATTGTTGAAGGGATGAAACATGGAACATGCGTACGCGAACGGCTTAAATATCACACACTAAACTTAATTCCTAAAACAAAAGTTTTAAATAGTAAATGTTGACTTTTATTTCTCAAAATTAATTCTTCCTTTAATGTGTGATGTTTAAGAATGACCTGCATACCCTTCCAATTGGCCGATTTCTAAAGCTCCATATGCGCAGAAATTTTAACAGTTTAACAGTCTTCCGGATATTGCTATCAGCGAGCTAAGAGTAAAAGAGAAGTGGAAGAATATGCCCACTTTCAATATTTTGTTTTCATCTGCTTAGAGTGATAAGGGAATTGCAAAAGAATTCCAGTAGAAAGGCACTTTCTTTAAAACACAAAATCTCATCCATTCAAACGGAGCCCAATTGCAACTCGAAAATATTGTCATAGTAACATGTGAATAATGAGATAAGCTTGAACATTTTACCGTCCTATAAATTGCAGCTTACACTTGTCACAAGTCAAGCCATGGTGCTGTAAGATATAATAACGAAGTAGGAAATCTTGAGCTCTTATTTCTCTTGTGCATTTAATTTTTAGTTTAGATTTGTAGGATAGCCCATTGGAATTCAGAGTTTAGAAGCTTAGCAATGGGTGAGAGGGCAGTGCAAGTGCAAGTGCAACTGAGGAGCTTCTGCCTGGTTGACGTAGATGATTTTTATGAATGGGCGAGTGATAAGGAAGTTACTCGGTATATGACTTGGGAGCCCTTCAAGTCGAAGAAAGAGGTAAGAGAGTATTTTGCGAAGGCGGTGATCCCTCACCGTTGGTTTAACGCCATTTGCGTGAAAGGCAATAATTAGGCAATTGGGCACATTATGCTGAAAAGAGGGAGTGGAATAAAGAGCTGCACCTCTATATGAAATACATTGATCTTTTCACCTCTTTATCTCCATTCTCTTTCTATTATTTATCTCTCAATAATTCAAAATTCCTTCTCCGTCTCTCTCACACGCATACAAACAAACAAATACATATATAAAATATCATCTTACTTTAACATTTCAAAAATAAACATGATTATAGTTAAATCTAATTAAATCACTTTATTGTGTATTGGTGATCTTTGAGAGTTTTTCTTATTTAACAACCAACTTGTCAAATCCATTCAAGTTTTGAAAACTATAATCATTACAATAGACCAACCTTTTATAGATAATGTTGAAGAAAAACCCTAGTCCTAACTATTTTTTGTTTTATATTGTGTCTTTCTTTTTTATTTATATATTTTTCTCAAGAAAAATTGTAAAAGGTTAAAATTTATCTATAATAAAATATATTTTATATTATTAAAAATTTGTAAACAGTTAAATTAATATATATGACTATCAATTTTTATGATAAATATATTAATAAATTGAATATTAAAATTAATAATATAAAACATTACCAAAAGTACCTAATATTCATCAGCATAGCTATTTAATTTTAGAAATAGATAATTTCCATTTTGATATAATAAAAATAATTTTGTACAAATCAGTTTAATATAAATTAAACTCTAATAAATTGAATAATGTCAAAAGCAATTCATACGATCCATTGAAAATCTAATTTTATTACATCACCCAATCAAATCATTCAATCTTAATAAAAAAATTATACTATTGAATCTATTGTCAAGTCATATAGTTAAATTGCCTTTTTTTTCCCTCGCAATAGACCTAACCCTATTCTTTGGAATTTTTACTAATAATAGACCTAGCCCTATTCAAAATTTAATAAATATTTGACATAACTTGGAATTTAAATTTGAATTTAGTTGATTGATTTTGTAACTAAATCTATCTTGCATTGGCCTTTAAAGCTAGACAATTTTAAGATTAAACTTCAGAAAAGAAGGTAGACATAAAATACTATGAAAAAAGTTCATTGATTTAATTATTTTTGTAAATTCAATAAATAATATCTAGGAGACTCATTTTTTCTTTTTCTATGAACTAGAAAATAACGGAACCAAAAAAATAATTAGTTTTAGATGAATGTCCTATCTTTTGGAATGTCGTGTGGAGAAAGACACATCTCTCCATTTCTTTTTAAAAAATAATTTTATCAAATGCTTCTACCAACTTTTTCCTTCTGGTATAAGAAGGTCTGAAGAGATTCATTCATATTAATAATCACTATAAACTGCTTGTTGTGGTTAAACAATAGACACCCCATTTGCATGCAAAAAATGAGAGCGCCTAATTAAAATTTCCATACCAGGCTCCTAGTTCGGAGCCCTGGTCATTTTGGACCCTCCCTTGGGTCCAAGTCAAACTTTTTTTCTCTAACTCAAAAAGCCCAAGTAGCCAGAGACAAGAAAAAAATTAGATTTTGGGGGAAGAGTTGTTCATCTTCAAAAAGGTGTGCACATTGACAAATTTAATAGGTGCGTACATGCTAACTCTTTGGAGGTACATGCATGTACACCCTCCAATGTTATGCACTTGGGTAGGGGCACACATTTGCACCCCTCTCAGGTTTGTATATCCATGGGGCCTATGTAAGGTCTCGACCCCCCCTTCTTTCCTCACTTTGCTTTCATTCTCCCTCGAATGTTGTACCTATGCAACCACTCCTATAGTCCTTCTCTGCCTCCTTGGTCCCCTGCATAACAAAACATAAGGTTAGACCACAAGGGTGCACACATGTGCACCCCTTGTGCACTCTTGCAAAACCTTAAAAACCTAAAAGCTTTAAAAACATAAAAAAAAGACTAAGGCTTCAAAGAGGACATGCCCATGAGGTGTGCATGTTTGTACCTCCACAAAAAAGAAAGATTAATGAGCCAAAGGATAACCCCCCATTGTACTAATGCACTACGCATTTGCACACCATGCTAGGGTGTGTATAGGTGATAGTGTGCAACTACACAAAATAGTGAATTTAGGGCTAATTTATCACACTATCACACTTATATGGGTGAGCTAGTTATGCTAAGCTACACATTATACCATTCTGGGGGGGGTCTACATCCTATTGATATCCATAATACTAATAGTTTCCTCTTTCATGCAGATCAAATAGAATCGTTGTTGCAAGAGAACAAGGTCAGAGATTTAGAAAGATTTGACTATGGCTCGCTTGTTGAACCAATGTTTTATGATAGCCTAATATTTTGACATGTTCTCTAATGCTTTTTTCCTTTTCTCATCCAATTGCAAGAGATTCATCAAACTGCTATGTAGCATATCAACATCCTTAGTATACCCTCTCATAAATTTCAACACTAGAATCCTGAGATTAACTGGGAATACTAGTTCCTATGCATAGATAAGTAGATATGGGGATGTTCCTAAAGCATTCTTAATCCTGACTCTGTCTATCCATAATGTATATTTCAGCTAAGTGTGCCAATCTGTTGGGTTTTCCTTTAACAAGCTCTTTATCACTGTGATCAAGTTTTTATTGGTGGATTTAGCCACATTGTTCCCTTGGGGATAGTAATTAGATGAGAACATGATTGTAACCTAATTGTCTCATGACCATCGAGTAAGAAATATCGACGCAAAATATAACCCATTATTGTATACAAGAAAGAACAACATTCCAAACCTAGTGACAATTTTCTCTTCCAAGAAATTAGTAACGACTTTTGCTATGTACTTTTGAAAATTTTTAGCTTCAATCCAATGTGTGCAATAGTTTCTATCTATGAGGAAAAATATATGTCATGTTGATGATGGTGGATTTACTAGTCCAATAAAGTCCAACCACGACTTGGAAAATGGGAATACTTTAAATATTGGTTGTAGTGGCGTGAATGGATGTCTTTCCCTATTGGCACTTGTCTTACAAGTGTGGCAACAGCGTACATGTTCAAATGTATCGTTGAAAATTTTAGGCCCAAGAAATAACTTGATCTAAATATCATATAGGTTCTAGCCTCTATTGATCCATGTCTTATGCCATACTTATTATTATACTCTTCCAATACCTCTTTTCCTTCTTCACATCCTAGACACTTCAAATAAGTTCCCTCATAGTTTTGTTTATAAAGTTTCCTATCTTAATGAATATAGGATTCACATTTCATCTTGAATCCTCTACATTGGGAAGTATTCATCCAATTAGGGTATTGATTATGTAAGAGTTAGTAGACAATATCTTGTTATCAAACATCTATGATTATTCCTTCATCAGTGTCCACTTGAGACACTAAGATCCTTTGTTCATTTTTAGTCTTGGTTTCATCATCAAATCTTATCTTCTTGTCAACATTTATTTTATTGTTAGCTATCATTTTGATCAGCTCTTGTTCTCTCACCAACTTTGTCATTGAATATCCAAATCAAAATCTTGTAATCTAGCCATCTATTTTCCTCGTCTTTTACCTAATTCATTCTACATTAGTAATTATTCAACAATAGGATCCAACACAATAGCATATACCTTACTCTTGAGTATGTAATGATGATATTTCTTGACTACTTTTATTAGGGTGAAAGATTGTTTGCCAAAATTAGAATAGTTCAATTTAGCATTCTTTAGCAGACATGCCATGAATGCGATAGGTCTCTCATCTTTGTTGTCTTTCTTTTGAGTGAGGATCTTGACACATGAATGTTCTAAAGCAAATGAATACAGATCTTGAAAGAGAACTCATAATCTAGACTTACAAGTACTACAGCCTCATAGATAGCTATTTTAATTTCTTCAAAATATTTCTTTATTTGAGAAACCCATTTAGTTTTTGTCCCCTTCTTTAGCAAGCCATTGAGGTGTCATACTATAGTAGTAAACCCACTAATGAACTTTCTCAAAAAATTAATCTTCTGGAAGAAAGATTTCAACTCTTTGGAGCTATGAGGAGGCAACAAATTGAGAATTGCTTCTATTGTCTTAGGATCAATGTATATCCCAAATTTACAAATAATTTGACCCAAAAGCTTTCCTTTGGTGACCTCGAATGAATACTTCTTAAGATTAAGAGATATATGCAATATCTTTAGAATTGATTGAAAACTTGTCTCAAATCAGCAATATGAGTACTACAATATTTTAAGAAGATAGTTAGATCATCCATATAGATAACTATACATTTTTTTACTCATCCCTTGAATGCTTTTTCCATCACTCTTTGGAATGTAGCCCCTATGTTGATCAATCAAATGAGCATCATTCTATATGCAAAGGTTCCCCATTTTGTTGTGAATGCAGTCTTTAACGTGTCTTCCTCATCTACCATCACCTAGCTATATCTTGAATATCCATATAGAAAAGACACAATTTTTGATCCATTCAAAATTTGCAATATTTCATCAAGTGAGGGAAAAGAGTAATTATCTTTGTGGGATGCTTGGCTTAAGTTGCAAAAATCAATGCAAAGGAAAATTTCTCCAGTCTTTTCCCTTATTGGAACCAAGTTAGCAACCCATTTAGAATGTTGAATTGGAGAGATAATTTTACCATCAAGAAATTTCTAGACCTCTTTCATTATTAATAGCTTAATAATGTGATTCATCGGTCTCTATTTTTGATGAAACATTTTTGCATCAAGCTTCAACAAAATGTCATGACTGATGATTTCCAGATCATATGTCTTGAGTTCTTCATAACTTAATGCTATGATATCTTTTTATTTTGTAATCAATTGAAGCATACTTTCTCATTCTTGGGTATACCATGCATTTTTCATTCACATCATCTTATGATCTTCTTCCATGCCAAGATTATATGAATCACATTCTTCAAACATGTTTTCTTTAATAGGTTTTTCGCTATATGTTGATTCATCTTGGTCAAAGATACATTCCAATTCTACTATCCCCTTAGGAATAGTATTGGTCTTCAAATTTATAATCCCATCTTCATCTTTTCATTTTTCATCCATAGGTTTATCATCAGGAGTATCATCAATCTCTTGCCCTTTGAAAATATTGTTGCAAATAATAGACTGAAGAATATTTTGGTCAATTTGGAAGTCCTAAAAGATAGTAATGTTATATAGAATGGATGGGGCAGAAACCAATTCAACTAAAAACCTTTTTATTTTTGTTCTTTCAATGGGTTGTAATGCACTTACTAAAATGGAAACGGCATTGGATACCATTTTTCCTTTTTGGAATAGATCTTATGTCAGTCCTTCAAAATCTTCCATCAAAGGTTAACTCTTGCATAGTGCAAGAGTAAATCAATTTTACCTGTCTAATCACCAACTAGGAGTCTCCTTTAATTATGAGAGTATTGATGTCCTTATCTAATGCAAAGAGAAGTATATGGATAAAGGTTTCATATTCTAAAATTTTGTTAGTACATCTAAGTTCTAAAGGAAATGCAACATAAAATGACCTACATTTGGGGTTAATTAATCTAATAATTACACCAACTCCTAATTTTAATTTAGAGTCATCAAACTTGATTTTCCTAATTAGTTGTTCTTTGGTCTTTCTGGACTTATGTTTATTTGTTTAAAGCTTTTCTTTCGCTTGAACTTTGAAGGACAATTTCTTACAGATCCATTAAAATCTTTCATGTGGTGAATTTGGTGAGTAACCATTGTTTACCTTTTATATGGGGATTCTTGCTTTCTCTTTTTGATCTTGAAGCTATCCAATCAATTCTATAATTTTACTAATTTGTGGCTTAGGATGAACAACTACCAAGGTCTAGCCTTGACCTTTTACAAAATATCTCCTCCTTAAGACTTTGATCATCCCTGACGGTGGAGAAGAAAAAGCCTAACCATTTGAGAATGTGTTGTTGTATGATAGATTAAGATCTTCTTCATCCTCTCCATTATTCTTGAGTATTTTAGATATGCATGTGGGACTTGAATTTTCCATTTGTATAGCACTTGGAGTTTGACCATTTTTCAAGCATGTTATCTGAGTCAATAATCGAGCAATCACTTCTTGGATATGTGAGAATATATATTCATAATGACTTACTTTGTGTAACATAGAAAATCTTAGAAGAAAAAAACACTTGGGTCTTCTTCTTCACCTAAGAATTATAAAGTTGTTACCATGTTGTCTATGAATTGAGTCACAACCTATTCATTTTGTGTAGGGATCATGCATTCTCTATTTGAGATTGTTTGGTTTCTTGGATGAAGTAATGTCAAGAACCATCACTTTATAAGAGCCTATAAATCTTATTGGAAAAATGCCACCTCATTTCAGGCATTATATTTTGTGATCATCATCTTTAGTTTTGGCTCAGCATCTATCTTGATCTGACTATTCAATCCTATCAAAGGTGAGCATAGTTGGGTAAAATTGGTTGAGAACCATTATCTTAGGCATCTTGTCCATTCTCTACTCAGCAGTAATCCATATGTTTCTAGAATTTCTAACATGTGTATGTCTATGATATCTTAAATTGTAGGGTCCATATTCTATTGTATTCAAACATCTTTCAATAGGCCAATAACTTTTAATTTTGTAATGTTGAGTTGAATCACTATTCAATTGGAGAGTTTTGGAGTGACTCCCAACCTTTGACCTATCAAAAGTAGCATGCTATTAAAAGAAGCTCCTAAATCTATGAGACTATTGTGAAGGTTTCTTCTAAAAAATATAATACTAAGAAAAAAAGGTGGAACTTCTATCTTGTCTTTATATATGGTTGGCATAGCCTCAGAAGTGTTGACTTGTTGTTATACTATCTTTTGAGGACCTATATAAGGTGTTTCCTCTGTATGATCAAGAGCCTTTATCAATTCTTTTCTTTGATTAGGGAAATTTTGTAGCATATCAAACAAGGATATATTGGCCTTTGTCCTTTTTAGATCTTCAACTACACTATACTTTTAAGTTGACCAAGTAGGATTCTTCATTATCATAGCTATATTTTCATGGTTCATATTTTTTGTCCAAAATAAGGTGCGCATGTATGCAATAGATTTTTGTTAGCCCTTAGATCTAGAGGTGTTAGTTGTAATGCTAGAGGAATCCCATCAGTCATGGTTTCCTTTCAGTTCTATAAATTATAAGTATTTCTATTGTCATTTCAAAACATCTCTTGTAGTTGTGGATCTAACCCTTAACTAAATGGAAAACTAAATTCTTCATTGACTTGTTCTTCCATTCACAAACTTTGTAGGGAATCATAAGATTCCAGCAATATAGTATTAAAGTGCATAGGGGGCTTATTGTTACCACCTAGTGAATTCTAATTCACTTCTTCATTTTGATTACTATCAAACTAATTAATGTCCACAAATTGAGCATTGGTATTGCTATCTATAGGGATACTTCCATTGTTTGGACAAGTCTTTCATTATCAATTTTATCTTTGGAAACCATTGTTGCAATATAGAGGATTGAAATTATTCTTTATATTGTTATTTCCACTAAAATTATTGTTCTAATTTTGACCATAGTTATTCTTGTAAGGACCTACATTTTTTATTTGAAATTTATTGTTCTACCCTTGCGAAAATCTCAAAAGAATTAGTTCATTGGAAATTTGAGATATGGTCTTCTTCCTTTGGCCAATCACAATTGCAACATTATTTTCTTCTTGAGTAGATGTTGTTGCCTTCTATTCAAAGAAAACATCTTTTGGAGGTTCATATCTGGGGTAGGTTATGACTAGAACTAGTATGGCTTGTGCCTGTTATAGTGGAATTGGAGACATTGGAATGAATTGGCTAGGCATCACTTCCACCCTAGCAGGATATGTCAATTTTGTTGTATTAGCTTGAGCTAGAACCATCAATCCTCCTCCATTAGGAGTGGCTATTTTAGTAAATATAATTTTTTCTATGAAGACTTTGTCTAATTATCGATGTCTATGATAGGTAGTCTCCTTAAGAAGATAGAAGTGAGGTGATCCATAGCATTAAGGTAAATCTAGATTGCAGCTTCAACTAGTATGGTATAGGTTGTCTCCAACTTGTGATATGTCATTTGAAAGAGATGGTTGAAATGAGAAATTTTCTTTATTGGGTTTCTCTTGATTGATATGAATTGGTGATGTACCACTATTGCGTTGATGAATTTTTTTAATTGATCGAGGAATAATTATTATAAGGTCGCCCAGTTCTAGATACATCCTATTGGAAAAATCATGTACCAGTTAAGGGAAACTTCTCCCAATGTATATGGGAATAAATTGAGAACCACATTCTCTTCTTGAATATTATTTTGATTGCATATTTATTTGAATACCTTGATATGATCCTTAACTATTTGTGCCTCTGGATAGATGAACCTTGGGCAGTATCTCTTAGGATTCTTACAAAGTTCATTGAGTGCACCTTGTAGGTTGGTTGGTGAATCTACTGCATTTGCAAAAAGGGACATCAATGGAGGGTTAAGTGGAATGATATGTGGAGGTAGGTTCAAAGCTAGAACTAGAGAAGATAATCAAATTTGGAATGGAAGTGGTAGAATTCTTGGTAATCCTTTATCATTGTGAGGCTTACAAAAATGAGTGAGTTCTAAGAACTCATGTACACCATGTAAAGATCTTAAAGCCTATTGAAATGGATATGATGGATCAAGATCTTTTAGTTTGCTTCAATTTTGGAAAAGCACACATCTGAGAAGCACAATTCTTCAAAACATTGTAGCTCTGCATCTTCTTACATAGTCAAATGGAAAATTTTCTAAACTTCCAAAAATTGCAAAAAATATTAACAACAACTTGTTTTCCTTATGTAAATGTTCTCAGGACTCCTGCTAGCACGACTTCTATTGAGCTATCATTTTTCATGATGTTAAATGATAGGGATCATTTCAAATCCTTATCTTGAAAAGATGATCAAGGACCAAATCTAAGGTTCTAGTTGGTTTGACAACCTACTGGGTTTTCTCGATTGAAGATAAATATGTATGTTCACAATGAGGCCTTTGCTGGTTAGGAACAATCTTGAATAATCTACTAATATTTGAAATGTAACTACAAAAGAGATATATTTTTTATATTTTATTTTCTATGATCAATGTAATTTATGGATGCAACTATATGAACTCCTATTTAGCCAAGTATTTTAAAAGAAAATCAAGAAGATAGAGTAACAAGAGATTAAAGAAAATAACTTGGAAAGGAAATTCCTAATAGACATCAACAAAGGTAACAGCATGTCAATGAATTAAATTATTAAAAGGATTGGGTAGGAAACCAATTGTTGGAAGTATTCAAGATATAATAGGTTACTGAGAGGGGAGGGGTGAATCAATAACAATAAAACCTTTTTAAGTCAACCATACACAACATTTACTTATCTATCCTACTGCACAAAATCTGTTAAACATTAAAACCATATATGCACAGAGATTTGGTGACCCAGAAACCTTCCAAAATAGAAAGTAAAATTGGGGTAGGGATGATACCCACAAAGCTTCATTACTGCAGTATGAAGTTGGCTGGTTAAGGCTTACAATGATCACTTCTGGTGATCTACCCTATTAGGAGCACAAAGGATTGCTAGATCCACCTTGTTAGAGGATTTACAAACATACTTTATAAGTATGCACTCTGTTAGGAGATTTGAATAAAGACGGTTAAGTCTACCCTGTTAAAGGATTTTCAAAAATGATTCACCTGTTAGGATGAACCAACAGATCAACTTACAATATGACTAAGTTCTTTATTGTAGATCACCTTCTGTGATTGATGAAATCATTTCTGCTCCTGGTAGACCTTGTTGATTATTCTTTTCTGCTGATGAATTCGCACTATTATCCATATATCTTGTATGTCTTCTTGAATATCTATATACACTTGAATGTCTATAATACATTACATATATATACCATTCCAATAATTATTTATGAAAGGTCGGCCAAACACAAGTAAACAAAATATAACTGAGTTGGCCAAATGGTAAAATACACTTGGGTTCTTCAGACAAACTTGATGACCTTCTGATATGTGGCATCCAGTACGTTACTCGGCATCGTCATGCACTCGGTAGAGGTAGCAGCTCGATTCATACTAGTCATACAATGTTGCCTGTAACTTGGTAACCATTCGTGACTCGGTAGATATAGTGTCACTCGGTAAAAACTAACTTCTTTGATAACCTCCTGAGCTCGATTATCACTGAGTGCTTCCTCATTCGGTTAATACTATGTGCATCTTCACTCAGTCATCACTGAGTGCTTTCTCACTCGGTTAATACTGTGTCTTGATGCTCGGTTGAACTGTGCCTTCAGTGCTTGGTTTGAACTGTGTCTCCAGTGCTTGGTTTGAACTGTGTCTCTAGTGCTCAGTTTGAACTGTGTCTCTAGTGCTCGGTTTGAACTATGTTGCCATCATTCGGTCTGCACTATATTACTCGGTGTGAACTGTATTACTCGGTTAGAACTGTAAAATGAGTGTTGTCACTAATGGCAAATAACTTTATGCCAACAATCTCCCCCTTTGGCATTAGTGACAAAAACAATTATGTGAAAAAATAATAGACATATAGTTCTAAATTTTCAAAATTGATCTTTGCAAGTCTTATTACACATATCTTTCTTACATGTATCTCCCCCATACAATATGCATAGTAGTTACAAGTTATTACACATATCTCTTTCACAATTATCTCATGGAAGTGTGCTATCTCCCCCTTTTTGACAATAATGCCAAATTAAACAATATATATTTACATAGAGAGTCGAAAATGAGAGATAAACTCATAATGTACCTTGAGAATAAGAGCCAATGTCCTATCCCAATTTTCTTGCAAAAGTTTGCTGGTGGAGAGTGCTATTTGAACTTCTGCAGATAGTTCAATCATATGATCTGCAATTGAGAAGTTTTTGTCATGAATCAATGTTTTGGAATGGGAAATATGCTTCTACATTGTGTCCATGACAGGAAGGATCATATTTTGGATGTCAATCAGGGTACACCTAATCCTTGCTTCCTCTCTCAACAATTCTGCCTATTTCTCTGACAAAAATCTTATTCTGAGATGATGGGATGAACTTGAACTGTGGTCAAGTTGGAACATTTGTGCACTGACCTTCATATCCTCATCAATTTTATTCAACTTTTCTTTAATTTCCTTAGTATACTTGGTAACATCACAAAGTTTGCCAATAAGTGAAGTTACATTATTAAAAGAATGTTCAAAATTACTCAAAATTTTAGACAGTTCTACCTATTTTAATGCAATATGTTGAGCAATGTGCTCAAGCACCTTATTGTCAAATTTCTTCTATGCCTTTGCAATCAATTTTTCTTGGCTGGAGGTATCTTCATTGAATTTATATACAACCTCTTCTAACTGATTCAAATTGTGTTGAGTAGAATCTACTTCAACACCTATAGCCTCTATTAGAATATTCTTAGCACTTTCAATAATGCTATATTCCTAGTCTCTCTCATGCCTCAGTTGTTTTTGTCTTGCCTTCTGATCTAAAAGCCGACTGACCATTCTCATTTCATGAACTGATGCATTATCCAGATCTATCTTAGGAATGATAATGTCCTTATCCAAGTCTATTTCCTTATCCACTGCCTTGCTGGAAATCATGTATCTTTTTGCTTTTCCTGCAGTGTCTTCACCTTTTCCCTTTGAGACTGAAACAATAGTTGATGAGGCTAGACTGGCTGAAAAAACTAGAATAGGACTACCTAGAGGGAAATTGAGAGAAGTGCTAATAGTATCAAAAATTGATGTTCCTCCCAAGATTGATGTACAGGTTGGAATGGGAGAACTAACAGATGCAAAAATTGGAGCAGATGAAGTTGTCAAAATTGAAGTACTAGTGGGTACACTTACTGAACACTCTGCAGTGGAAGTTGATATGCCTAATGAACTTACTGCTATAGTTGATGATGCCTCGCTTAATGAAGATGGCTACAACTCGGTTGATGAAGTGGTAGACACTTGCATAAATGGTGCCCGGAGTTGAGAGGAGATAGGTGAAGATTGAGCAATTGATGAAGCTGTTATGCACACAATCTTACTAGTAGAGGCTATCTCCACAGTTGATGTAGCTACTTTAGGTGGAGAGTGAGGAAGAGATGCAATGACTTTGGCTGCAATTTTTATAGGATCATCTTCCTCCTTAGCTTGATCAGCTTCTTCTTCCTCATCTTCCTTGTCTTCTTCCTCCATTTCAACATCCTTGAATTCTTCCTCAACAGTTATCATCATTGAGTGCAGATCCCCTGGAATATCTTCAATATCATCATCACTTTTGTCATTGTCCTTGATTTCAACAATATCTTCACTGGGTTTATGTAGATGATAGATATGTTTCCACATGTTTTTTGCATCATTGACAACATGCTCAATGTCTTTGACAAGTATCAAACAAGTGTGAAATCTAATCATCATATTACCTTCATGATCTTTCAGTGATTTCTTCACTTCTGCATCAGTGAGACTCGATAGGAGATTTTTCAAAGTTTGTTCAAAGATATCTTTGATAATTTTGGTTGCAATTTCCCATCTTGGTTGCAACCTCTCTAATAGCTATGTGGGGATCTGAGAGGCAATCTCTTCAGGAGAGTACTTCCATCTTCCCATTTTGTTCAATATCAATTCTTCAATCTGCATTTTCTCTTGTTCTGTTCTTGTCTCAAACTTCAATGCTTTGAAGTTTGTGAAGCTAGTACCTTCTTCTAGTTGCTTCAACCTTGCCTCAAATGTGAGTGGAGGCTTGACAAATACAGGTTCCTTGTTCCCCTGTATTGTTCTCCTAGAGAAGACTGCAGTTGTTTTCTTTTTAGCTTTGGTGATAATGACCTTACCTTTCTTCCGTTGAGGCTCCTCTTCTTTTTCTGACACGATTTCCTCTTCTTCTTCATCATCTTCTCCTTTCCCTTTAGTAATCATCAGAGGACCAAGTTCTGATTTTAGCTTTGCAATCTTCCCCTTTCCTTTGCTAATGACCTAAGGGATTTTGATTGAAAGCTCAATTCTGGCTTTAGCTTCATCATAAGTTCCAAAGACTGGTTTCTTTGGGTCTACTGGTTCATTCACCAATGCTTCTATGATGTCTTTGGTTTCATCAATATTAACCTCATGAGGTAGAGGTTTCACCCATGCAACTCAAGGCCTGACTACCTGTATGTATACTTTGTCACAATCTACCATAAAGCATACATCTTCTTTGCATTCCTCAACCAATTTAGGTGGAATCCGGAACCTATTGTTCATTCTTTCCTTAGAATCTTCAAAGTAATTATCCAAAACACTGTCAAAATTTTCTCCTAACTCTGCAATAAACTCATTTATTTGATAGAGAACAGGAATATTCTTTCTCCATACTACTGATCCTTTTGATGGAAAAGACTTTTGAACATAGAAAAATAGATAGATCAAAAGTGAACCAAATTTGCAGGAAATGTTCTTTGAAGTCCTTATGCTTTCCATATTTTTATTAAATTGAGACAAAAGCAATTCAGACAGATCAAACTCAACATTCTTCTTTACTATCTTATATGCTAAATCTACTGCTTCGCAGGGTACACTATTTGGACAGCTAGAACTGTAAATTTTATGAGCAATGACATGAATACAAAATCTTAATTCGATTACTGTACTGATCTTAAGTCCTCTACCATCCCATTCTTCTTGGGTTAGCCTTTGCAATTCTTCCCGACCTAGGGTTTTGGTAGTCTTAGCTTTGCTCAATATGGGAAGACCAATAATCTTGTTGATCATTTTCTTTGTGATAAGCATTGGTTGCTCTAACCACAATTGCCCGTTGTAAACTCGACTGAGTACGTACCTAACCCATTTAATTTGAAAATTTCTTGGCAAATGTGAAATATGGGTTAACCCTTTTGTTTCAAGATGCTTATGCTCGGGTTTCAAATTCCCATCTATGCTCATTTCACCGAGGGCATTATCAATTTCTAGGTTTCCAAGCTCTTGAATGGAACATTTGAAATGAGAGCGAATGTCATTTATATGGAGTACCTTTGAAGGAATTTGAGACTGAGCACCATTAGGGTCAAGTGATTCTGCAATTGCTGGTGTCAATTTGAAGTTCAGCACCTTCCATTCCACACCTTTAACCAGCATTTCTGAGCCTCTTTTTTCCTTGGAGCTGCTACTTCTAGATGCCATTGTTGCTCGGTATGTGAAGAGATATTCTGAACAGATTCTTCGCTAAAAAAAAATCGCTCAAAATTGTAAGCTTGCTCTAGAATCGCAGAAGATAACCTCGCTCAAAGTTCGTACTGAAGAATGAGATCAAATTTTTGCCCCTTTTGACGAAACATTTGTCATAAATGCTTGGTATGACAGTAGATGAAATGACAGGTTGTCATCCACTTGCTCGGTAGAAACTATCAACTCGACGATCAAAAAAAAGTATTGATGTACCGACTTAACTCGGTAAGGTCATGAACTGACCTCACTCGGTAGATACAACTTGGTGAGTGAAACTTTGTTGCACCCGACCGAACTCGGTTGAGTCTTGAACCGATTTGGGATCAAAGTTTATCTGCATACTGATCTAATCATTTTTCTTCCTTTGGAACTGCTCAGGATGATTCTTTGGAGGATGCAGTTCCATACTTTCTTTTATGAATATTAATTGGAAATGATGGAGTCACTCATTTCTTGAGTAACATTGCCATTGCTTGACTTATCTTGTTTAGTAGATTTAGGAATCCATTGATGCTTCATTTGCTTTCAGATGTTGTCTACTTTGATTTTCTTTTCATCTTCAATTCTTTCTATATTCATACAATTTCTAGCTATATGACCAAGTTCTATACATGTATAGCACCTTACAGTAGTGTCCTTCTTCCTTAGGTGATGTCTTGCACAATTTATACCAGTATGTCCATATTCTCCACAATAGTGACATCTGCACTAGGTGTTGTAGTCCCATCCAAATATGGCTTTGACAAGTTTTTCAGCTAGATTGAATGATTTGGATCTGCATTGGAATGCCTTGTGACCATGTTTTTTCCATTTGTGACAGTTGCCTTCAAATTTTGGTTTTTCCTTGCACTCATTTGCTTTGTGACCATGCTGATTGCAATTTAAACATTTACCATTGAATTTTTTTTTTCCATTGCTCCAGCATTTGTTTGATGTATGACCTAACTTTCCACAGTGATTGCAAGTAGGTTTTTGATTCTTTTGGGTACTTTGTTTTGAAGATTCACCTTCTTCATTGTATCCAAGACCAGCTTTACCTTTTTGTCTATGAAGATTTTTCTTATTTTGCAAATTCAATTGATCCATATCTACTTGGGATTTCATCATTCTTTCATTGACTCATCTTTTAGAGATTAGATCATTTTCCAAGCTTTCATTGATTTGTCTCTCAGCTCTCAAATCACTATGCAAACTTGCATTGATTTTTCTCTTAGTGATTAAATCATTTCTCAAACTTTCATTCTCAGATCTTAGAATCATGATTTCTTCATTTGCATTAGATAGTTGTCCTATAATATTTTCATGCTGAAGGGATAGATTATTCCTTACCTCTAAATCTTCATTTGCTTTGTTTTTCTATTCCAAAACTTAACATAACCTGATGGATTCGACTTCTTGTTCTCTTTTGAGTTTTCTTACCTCTTCTTGCAGAGATCCATTCTTTTCTAGAAGTTCTTTGATTGCCTTGTCAGCTTCTTCTAAACTATTTGATGGTAACAAATCTTCAATCTTTTCTTCAACATAGTGATGGTCATTCATTTGTCTTGCAAGTTCCTTTCTTCTTTTTAGTGATTGAGAAAGATGCTCCTTTACTTCTTTGAGTTGAACCATGGCCATTTCTAGATCTAGCTTTTCATTTTCAATAACTTTCTCCAGTCTGTATATCTCCATTACTTAGATCTTTGCTCAAGCTGTCAAACTTTTTCTTGAGAACCGAAAAGCTCTGATACTGATTGTTGGAAATATTCAAGATATAATAGGTTATTGAGAGGGGAGGGGTGAATCAGTAACAATAAAACCTTTTTAAGTCAACCATACACAAAATTTACTTATCTATCCTACTGCACAAAAATTGTTAAACATTAAAACCATATATGCACAGAGATTTGGTGACCCAGAAACCTTCCAAAATAGAAAGTAAAACTGCGGTGGGGATGATAGCCACAAAGCTTCATTACTACAGTATGAAGTTGGCCAGTTAAGGCTTACAATGATCACTTTTGGTGATCTTCCCTGTTAGGAGCACAGAGGATTGCTAGATCCACCTTGTTAGAGGATTTACAAACATACTTTATAAGTATGCACTCTGTTAGAAGATTTGAATAAAGATAGTTAAGTCTACCCTGTTAAAGGATTTACAAAAATGATTCACCTGTTAGGATGAACCAACAGATCAACTTACAATATGACTAAGTTCTTTATTGTAGATCACCTTCTGTGATTGATGAAATCATTTCTACTCCTGGCAGACCTTGCTGAGTATTCTTTTCTGCTGATGAATTCGCACTATTATCTAGATATCTTGTATGCCTTCTTGAATATCTATATACACTTGAATGTCTATAATACATTACATATATATACCATTAAAATAATTATTTATGCAAGGTCGGCCAAACAAAAGTAAACAAAATATAATTGAGTCGACCAAATGGTAAAATAAACTCAGGTTCTTTAGACAGACTTGATGACCTTCTGATATGCGGCATCCACTATGTTACTCGGCATCATCATGCACTTGGTAGAGGTAGGGGCTCGGTTCATACTAGTCATACAACGTTGCCTGGAACTTTGTAACCATTCGTGACTTGGTAGATATAGTGTCACTCAGTAAAAACTAACTTCTTCGATAACCTCCTGAGCTTGGTTATCACTGAGTGCTTCCTCACTTGGTTAATACTATGTGCATCTTCACTCAGTCATCACTGAGTTCTTTCTCACTCAGTTAATACTATGTCTTGATTCTTGATTGAACTATGCCTTCAGTGCTCAGTTTGAACTGTGTCTCTAGTGCTCAGTTTGAACTGTGTCTCCAGTGCTCAGTTTGAACTTTGTCTCCAGTGCTCAGTTTGAACTATGTCTCTAGTGCTCGGTTTGAACTATGTTGCCATCATTCAGTCTGCACTATATTACTCGGTGTGAACTGTATTACTCGGTTAGAATTGTAAGATGAGTGTTGTCACTAATGGCAAATAACTTTATGCCAACACCAATGAAATATGGAGCAATGCTTACCCAACTCCACTAAGGCAATTGTCTATGGGAACTCAATATAAATCGAAAAATGTTTCATATTTCATTAAATCAAAAGGCCATGAAAAGTGCACTGATGCAAGAAAAGATGTTATGCAAGCACAATAGATGATCCTTTCTCCAATTTGTTACGCCAATGAAATTTGTTAACATGATGCAACTAATAGAACTAAAAGATCACACAATCATAACAACATAGTAAAATTTTTGGCTCCATTATTATTCATGAACATCCATTCACAAAAACAACACACTCCAACAAGAATAACTAAATTCAGAATGAGAGCACCAATAGCATATTTTATTGCATAAAAATAATGGGTTGGAGTACATATTAAATCCATGTATTCATAATAAAACATCTCCTCCCTTTATGTTAGGAGTGAGAGCTCTTAAAATGCAAATTTATGCTAAAACTATATATACAAACTAGTTCTATAAATGGTGCTAAGTAGGTCTCCACCCTTGTTTATATCCCTTAATAGGTGCATGAACCTTAACATGAGTTAATACAATGAAAGAATAAGAATACAACAAGAAGGAAGATGTAAGATGATCTAGACCTCTTTGGAGGTTGTAAAAATGGGATCTCGACCTTTTTGGTCCATGTAATTGTCTAAATTAGGAACTAGTAGTTAACTATCAATGCAGTGCTTCTTCTTCAAAACTGTCAATGCACCTCTGTGAAAAACACACCTGCAAACATTAGTGATAGGTTCCTCAAAAATCTAAAACACTTCTAAGTGTTAAAAAGAAAATTTTAGTATCTAGGTTTTTTTCCCTCTTTATACCAAAATGTTGTCTTCATGTTTATTCTTGAATTTATCTATTATCTATGCTAGTTGGATAGCTTTTGGAAAATCTAAAGGCCCACACTTGAACTCTACTAGCTATCAGTAATTACTAACTTCTATTAGAGTCCCCACAAAATCCTCACGCTTGGTTTCCAACTCTAATGAAGCATCTTGAAATGTTCTTCTAAATGGTTGGAAAACTCATTCCACCACAAAAACTTGGTCTTACACTCATCTTCAAAAATATCAAGGCAAGCATCATTATAGTACCTCTCCACTACCAAAAATTGGTCTTGATTTTTGTCCTTAATCCACTAGATCTCTTCATGCAATATATTTTCTCAATCTAATCATAAATTTTATCTAGTTCCTCTATAGTATATACCTCCATAAGCATTCAATACCCTTGACCATTTATTGATTTTAATGTCTTTAGGTCCTTGGCCTAGGTACGTACTTCATCCATCAGCCCAAGATCTTAGTTCACTATAGAAACCAACTTGTCAACACTTGATTAGATGTGGTGCAATAGGTTCAAATTACCCTATATTATTTGGATATTTTTCTCCTCAAAGCTATCACATCATTATTGACATGCCTCCAAAAATGAATCCAACTATGTTCCTTCTCTTTTACTTCCTTGTGGTGCACCAAGAGAAATATTTGGATTTTCTAGGTCAATAGTTCCCACCACTTCATTTAGGTAGCCTCTGAGTAGTTCATTCTTCTCACATAGAGTTACCAATTCTGATTCATCTTGATCCATGTGTCAAAACACCTCCTTCATACCTATAGTGATTATTAGTTTGGTCATGTCCACCATAGGCCTTCCCATCATGACCTCCTTGATTTGGAAATCTTTTAGAGTAAGTTCTTCATTGTTAGTGGGAGGAGGAGAAATAGAGGAATGTGCATGAAGGTCCTGGTTTTGGTTGTTCATTATGAAGTCTTGTGTTCTTACATCACCCTTAGGTGGCTCTAGCCTCTTCAATGCTTTCAAAAATTCATTCAATCCTTCCTCTGATGTTAGTTCCAACAGTCTTTTCTATCAAAACACAACCTTCCTCTTTAGTCGTGCTAGTGTAGTGCCCATAGGTTACATATACTTGGCTAAATAGGTTGGTTCTCTAGTAGGCTCCTTTCCCTTAACACTTCTCTATTCTCTATGGAGTCTTCTCATGTTGAGGAGGATCTTTAGAAGGAGTCTTTGTGTTTTTTTTGGCTAAGGACCTAGCCTCTGTATCTTGAGGAGTTTTATGATTTTCATCTAGTATTTATCCCTCCTCAGATACTTAATCAACATGAAGCTATTGGAATTCCCCTTGGTTTTTTTTTTTTGCACTTCTACTTGAATGACTAGAAGGGATGGAGCTATAGAACCTTTTTCTAGAAAATCCATATCTTGTAATGGTGCTAGTGGAATGGCTAGAGGTCCTTAGGAGGCATTTGATTCCAATCCTCTCCTAACGGTTCACTCATGAGAGTATCTCTAATATTTTCACCCACTATCTCAGTTCCCACTAGCATAAAATCAAAGTCCAAGAGGTCAAAGACATCAGTTCCTTCACTCTCCATCTCTACTATCCACTTTTTTTGTTCATTTTCTGAAGTTGATAGTTTGATAGACTCTCTTGGAGCATATGGAGGGGTCTTTATAGAGCTTCTTCTCCTCTCTTCCTCTATAGTTTTGGGAGAGTAGGTTCTGTAGCTTAAGGAGACAAACTCAATTTGATCCCCTTCTTCACCCTAGACTTCTGGGATGGTCTCTAGAACCTATGGGGATGGAGTATTCTTTTTTCTTCAATCTTCTCCTCTATGTACCTACCATAGTTGTTTCAGTCCTCACTTTCTTTGGAGCTAAGGGTGAGGCTTCTTCTTCTATAGTTGTTAGTGGTGTGATCTTTTTTCTTCTATTTGTTCCTCCCCTTATTTTTCTGGTTGTGCCTATTGTACTACCTCTACTTGAGGCTCTTATTTCTTAGCTCAAGGTTCAACTTTCTTCTATTGAGTTGGTGTTGTTTAGGCCTTATTCACCTATTTCTATTTCCTATGAGGCATCCTTTTCCTCTTCTATACCTTGTTAGTCTTGAAGTATCCAACCTCCTATTCATGTTGACAAACCATTTCTAGCCTTACTGGGTATTTAGTAGGGAAGATTGGTATGGTGACCTTTCACAATTTCCTTTGATAGGCTTGGTTGTGAATTGTAGGGGTATGGCCTAAGAACTAGATCCATCCAAAATTTCTTTCAGATCCAATCTCTTGTCACCTCGACCACATGTCTTCCCCAATGATTTATGTCATCATTTTATTCTCACCCTATCTTAGTCTTCATGATAGGCTAGCCATATATTTTGTCTCTCTTGTACAAAGGATCCATAATTTCTGATACATCCTTTTCCAAAGTCTTGGGAGGAATCTTCATCTTCAGCACATTCTCTACTAGGTATAGACTCATCTTACAACAGTCCCTTATATAGACATCATAGTCATCTATCACATTCATCGAACAATATTCCAATGCTTCAACATGAAAAAAAATCTTTCAACACAAGAGATAATTAATTATTGACAACTAGTAAAGGATAAGTATGGGGCTTTACATTTGCTAGAAGCTAGTCAAGTACTAGAGATCATAGAGGATCTCAAGAATAAACAAACATACATCATTTTTGTGTAAAGAGGGAAAAACCAAAAATGATGGAAATTTAGTTTTGACACTTTGAATACATTTATACTAGATTTTGGAACCTATCACCAAGATGTGTAGGTGCACTTTTCATAGAGGTATGTTGCGTAGTTTTGAAGAAGAAGCAGTGTGTGGACAATTAACTTCCCATTCCAAATTAGAGAATTCCATGCACCAAAAACATATTTTAATGATAATTTAGCTCAAAAAATGAATAAAGAAGTTCAAAATCCCATTTTTAGATCCCCTAGATACTTCTAGATCATCTTATAGCTTCCTTCTTCTTTTATTATTACTCTTTCATTCTTTGAAGTCATGTAAAGGCTCATGCACCCATTAATGGATATAAACAAGGGTGGACATACATAGCACCATTTAGAGAGTCACTTTGTATATAATTAAGAAAAAAACTATTAGTTTTTATAATAAGTGTATAAGATCTCTCACTCCTAACACAAAGGGAGGAGATGATTTCTTATAAAAACATGGATGCTATATGTACTCTAGACCATTATTTTGATACAATACTATATACTATTGGTGCTCTTATTTTAGCTGTAGTTATTCTTTCTAGAGTGTGTTATTTTTGTTAATGTGTGTTCATGAATAATAATAGAGCCAATGGTTTTATTGTGTTGTTATTATTGTGTGATATTTTAGTTCTGCTATTTTCCTTGTGTTAATGAATTTTGTCAACATAATGAATTGGAGAAGTTAGGATCATCTATTATTCTTGCATTGTGTCTTGTCTTGCATGAGCACACTTTTTGTGTTCTTGTGATTTGATGAAATTTGAAACATTTTTCAGTTTATATTGAATTCACATAGATAATTGCATCAATGGAGTTGAGGAAGCATTTCTCTTGATTTTGTTGGTTTCCTACCCAATACTTTGGATAATTTAATCTACAGACATGTTATTACCTTAGTTTATGTCTGTTAAGAATTTTCCTTTCAATTTATTTTCTTTAATCTCTTGTTACTTTATCTTTTGTATTTTCTTTTCAAACACATAGTTAAATAGAAATTCATATTGTTGCATTGATAAATTGCATTCATCATAAAATAGAAAATAGAAAATATATATTTGTTTTATTTTTACATTTCAAATTGTAGCAGATTATCCAAGATTGTATTAAACCAAAAAAGGCCTCCTTATGAACATACACATTTATCTTCAATTGAGAAAACCTAATAGGTTGTAAAACCATCTAGAACCTTGGAGTTGGTCCTTTTATCATCTTTTCAAAAGAAGGATTTGAAAGGATCCTTGTTGTTCAACACTGTGCAAAATGACAACTCAACACCACTTATAGTGAAAAACCTCTCCTACATCACATAACTAAATATGGGAAAAGTTAAACACATTACAAAATATCTAATCATTATGCCTATGAATTTACAAAAAAAAAAAAAAAAAATTGAACTAATTTTGAAAGGGAAGGGAAAGGAGCAACACTATTCCAATAAAAAATGTAAAAATATTAAAAATAATTAAACCCTTGTTACAAGTAAATTAAGATTTAAAGAATAAATATTTGAATTTAGAAACAATGGAGTTTTAAAATATCAATTCATGACAACTCCAATTTCAGAGTTGTTTCACATAGTGTCTACATAAAAGCTCAAAATATAAAGAATATATAATCAAAAACCTCTTCAAGATCGCATCAATAAATATAAAAAGATGTTAAAAATGTTCTAAAATCTATAATAAATATGATTTGAGAAAGATTAGTTGGTTTCACCAATAAAATGCATTCAAGCTTAAAGAAAGGACATACCTAAACTAAAATGATATATAATTTTGAATGTTCTCATCTAGCATTTATAGAAGTGGAAGTGAGCACCTATAAATTAGGGTGTATTGTGAGCAATCATGGAATAGAGATGGACATGCATACTTGGAGTGGAATTCTTGCTGTATCACTGACTTTATTCCTTAACTGCACCCTATTTCATTTGCACCATCATTTTTGCAACACCCTTTTTTCACTTTGTGACATAAGACTATCTAATTGTCTAAAAAATTAGGCCAATATCTTTCTAAGAGAAGAAGCTTATTGAGTTAATGAATAATATGTTTAATATATATCACTTATACAAGAGTCTAAAAAATAAAGTATATCTAAAATATTTATATTTATTAAAGATGTTATAAATTATCAAGCACCTTAGTTATCCCTTACTAGTGTGGAGTACCTTATAAGGAGTTCCTACGTAAATAAGATAACTATATGTAAGTAGTCAAGAAGTTCTAGTCTATAAATAGAGAGCACTACTATACAATCCCTTTCTTTGATAACAATTATCAAACTATATACTTAAGAACATAGATCATTATTAGGATCATTTATTTTTTTAAGAAAAAAATGGTATAAAAATACAATTTATATAAGTATGTGTGATCCATAGATGAACCACAAGATTATTATTGTAATTCTAAGGAACCACATAAAGAATGAACATTAACTCATATGATGAGTAATGGTCCAAATATTCTTTCTATGAATAGAGAGATTAATGCTCATACTGTTTTTGACTAATTGTATCTACAAGGTTTAGAAGCTACATAGAAAACATTAGTGGACAAGAATTGTAATGCTCTGAAAACTATTATTTCAAGGAAAAAATCATGACATAGATGATTTTTGATTTTAGAGAAAGTAAACCCTAGTTATTGATTTGTGGGGTTTGCATGGTCTTTATATTCTTGATCAATAATAAAGATAGTTTATATTTTTTTTTTGAATAATTGATTCTATAAGGTCTATATATATATACACACACATATGTATATATACATATATGTATATATATATATATGTATGTATATATATATATATATATATATATATATATATATATATATATATATATATATATATATATACATACATATATATAAATATACATATATGTATATATACATATGTGTATATATATATGTATATACATATGTGTATATATATATGTATATATATATATATATGTCAGAGCAGAGATGGGGTATGCCATCTCTAGAAAGTCCTGGAGGATGGGTGTAACAACTGAAGCTGTTATCACTGCAGTGGAGATTGCGTTGAGTGAGTTGAAAGAAATAACGAGGACCGAAGCTCTGGTTCTTCCAGAGAAACGTGGCATCCGCAAGAGTGTTGGAGAAGGCAGGGTTTATAAAGGAGGGAGCGCTACGTAACTATGTTTATCTCAAGGTAAGCCTCAGAGACTGCCTGCTCTTCAGCTTTGTCGTCCCCTCACATTCCCATTGAGCTCCTTTTCATGCCATTTTATATTCTAGTGTAAGCGTACTCGTGTGTGTCCAATATGTCCAATAGACTGTTTAAGTGTTGCGGATGAATAGAATACTGTAATAAAAATGAAACAAGAATCACTCTTGTGTAAGGTTTGATACCTTGACTATTTAACTCTTTTACTTCAGGTATCAAGTCTTAGTGTATGATGTTTAGGTCGTTCGTAGAATTTGCTTCTATTACTTCTTCGCCATCTTAAATTTTATTTGCAAATCATGCTTGTTATATTCAACATAATATCTAATGTTGTAAGAAAATAAATTATTGTAGAATACACCTCAGTTTGAAGTTCAACGAAGTCCACTATTCAAATATATATATATATATATATATATATATATATAGTATGACAACATTGAATGCAATACATTGCAAAGGATTTCAATTCTATCAATTTAAATTGATGATAACTTTTATTCATGATTAACTAATGTGAGAGATGATTCAAGGGGGACAAAATTGAAATTTATTCAAATTTTAATTCTATATCTTTATTATATTTCAAAGAATCTTGAACATCTACTTGTGCTTAAATTTAATATGATGAGTACTACTTGTCTAGATAAGCTAATTATTTTTATCAATGATTAGATGTAAAAGTTCATATATACAATTATATGATGTTTTAGTATATTGACCCAACTGTTATACATGGAAAGCTTTTAGGAATAATATATTGATTGTATATAGGATAGATAGGATTTTACAACTAAAACTAATATGTTGATCATACCTTGAGATATATTGAACACAGATAGCTTATGTGAACATGATATGCCTGGAATAGAAAAAGAGCAATTAGTTTCTTAATACAAGGTATGGGATGAACCTTTCCAAGGCTGCATGAAGATCACTACCTGGAACGCTAGGGGTTTGAATGCACCTAGCAAGAAATGATTACTAAAACATAATTTTAAACAATTTGATTATGAAATTATTATGTTACAAGAAACAAAACTAAATAAGAAAGAAGGATTTAAGCTAGAAAAGAAATCAGGTAGATAAAAAACTAAGTTACATGAATATAGAGGAGCCTCATGGGGATTAGAAATGACTTGAAATCCTAGGAAGGTAACTCAAATATACTAAAATCAAACTATTCATGGATGAGCAGTAGAATTAAAAGCATAAAGATTGATCTACAACTAATTCTAATAAACATATATGGCCGAATACATAACATAAATAAAAAATTGCTATGGGAATAATTAAGTCTATTTATTAATATTCATAGCAATGAACTCATTTTTATAGGTGGAGATTTTAATACTATCACGAATATAGATAAAAAATTTGGAAGCATCCAACAAATTTCCCAAGCATCTTTGAAATTTAAAAAATGGATAGACCTTAACAACCTTTTTGACATTACCATTAATAATGGTAACTTCACATGGAATAATAGAAGGAAAAAATTCTCCTCCATAGCTAAGAAATTGGATAGGTTCTTTCTCAAAGGATAACTAAGAAGACTAGACTTAGATATTCAAGCCTCAATCTTACCTATAGCAGGATCAAACCACTATCCTATTAGGATTGAATTTATAGAACCTTCTAACCTATAAGAAACCCCTTCAAATGTGAAAAAATGTGGTTTTTAGATTAAAAAAATTATGGAACTCATTAGAGGATGGTAGAATCAAGGAAATTTTAAAGGCTCCAAAATATACATATTTATCTCTAAGATGAAAAAGTTTAAAAAAAATACACTTAAGTGGAATAATTAAAATTTCAACAATATATTTAATTAAAAATTAGACATTGAAGAAAGCTTGAAAATATTAAACACAAAAGTAATTAAAGAAGGTATGAATAATGAGAACTCCCTTCTAGAAAAAGAACTCCTAGCCAGACAAAAAAACATCCTAGCAAAGGAAGAAGTCTTTTGGAGACAAAAATCAAGAGAAAAATGTCTAGAAGAGGGAGACTGTAATACAATTTTTTTTCATAATATCACTTTATATAATAGAGCTAAAAGCATAATTATTAAAATTATAGACTCCTCAGGATCTATCATTGAAAACCCTAATAGCATATAAAAGACTTTTGTAGACCATTTCAATAATTTACTAAACAATTTTGAAAGTTTCAATATGACAGCCCAAGAAAAAATTCTTGAAGTTATTCCAAACGTAATTTCTATAGAAGATAATGAAGCATTAAACTCTCCTATATCTTTGGAAGAAGTTAGATCTATGTTATTCAACATGAACGCTAGTAGTTCTCTAGGTCCAGATGAATTCTAGGCTTTCTTCTTCCAAAAATGTTTGGATATCATCAAAATTGATCTTTGGAAAAATATTCGAGCACCAAGAAATGGTGGATCACTACTATTAGAAATTAATACTACCTTTCTTACTTTAATACCCAAAAAAGATGATACTGAAAATCTAGGAAATTTTAGACATATAGCTCTTTGCAACACCATTTATAAAATCATATGTAAAATTCTAGCTAACTAAATGAAAGCATTTCTCTTTGGGCTTATTTCATAAGAACAAATGGGTTTTGTACTAGGAAGATTGATTCTAGATGGAATACTCATTATACAAGAAACATTACACTCTGCTAATAAAAATAAAATTGCAAGCATGTTCATGAAACTAGATATTCAAAAGGCATATGATATGGTTGACTAGAGGTTTCTATGCAAAAGCATAGATGCATTCAAATTCTCTCAACAATGGATTAATCTTATTTATCAATACATTTCAACAACTAAAATATTCATTCTTATTAATGGGACCCTTGAAGGATTCTTTGAGATATGAAGAGGTATAAGACAAGGAGATCCTCTATCTCCTTTCCTATACATTATCATGGTAGAAGCCTTTGGTAGGACAATTACCAAAGCACACTTTGAAGGTAAAATTAGGGGTATTACTATAACCAAAAATGTCTCTAATATAACCCACCAACAATATGAAAATGATACCATTTTACCAAGAAAAAGTACAATAAACGAGGCCCTAAACATCAAGACAATCATTCAACAATTTATGGAAACTTCTAGTCAAAGAGTGAATGTTGTAAAGTCATAAATATTCTTCATTAAAAACAAACCCAAAATAGAAAAATAGATTTGTAATATTATGGGATATAAAAGAGGCACATTCTGCTATAAATACTTAGGAATAGAGTTAGAAGATGGGAGTAAAACTAACAAAGGATGGTACAATATCCTTGAGAAGATGGATAGAAGGATAGGAGGTTGGAAAGATAAATGGCTTACAAAAGACGGTAGCATTATTAAGATTAAATCATTTTTATCTACCCTCCCAACATACTCCATTTCCTACTTACCTCTCTCTAAAAGTATCCATAAGAAGCTTAAAAAAAAACTTAGAAGCATTGACATTGAATATTGACAAGCATAAAATATTGGCTCTTATAAAATGGAAAAATTATGTAAACAAAAGGAACTAGGATGCGTAGGTATCAAAAACTTAAGTTGGAAAAATGAAGCGTTAGGTGCTCAACTAGCATGGAAACCTTTTCTTGAAAGAGACAAAAAATGGGCTAAAATTATACATAATAAATACCTTAATGCAAAAAATCCCTACGCCTTATTTGGAATGAGGATCCTTCCTAAAGGATCAAAAATCTCAAAATTTACAGTAATAAGAAAAGTCCTTATTTTTAAATATCTCACATGGGATGTTGGTAATGATGATGAAGCTCTCTTCTAGGAGGATTCATGGGATGGTCATCCCATAGTTGACAGTAGGGAGATTCCAACTATCCTTAAAGAGCAATTAGTCAAACTCTGGGAGTATAAGGTTAGCAATTATAAATCTAAAAAAGATAATAATGGAAGTATAAGTTGGGAATGGAAATCTCTGGACAATATTAATGTAGAACCAATAGTAAAAAAATTTTTATGAAAAAATCATCCATAAGAGGAAAATAATGTAGTTAGAGGGAAATGACAATCTTATGTGGGCAACATCAAAAGATAGTAGTATAATGTTAAAAATGGATATAGAGTAATCACCCAATCCCAAAGGTGGAAAGAAGTGAATATCCTCTTTAAACTCTATTGGGATTCATCCTATTTGCAAAAGACAGGCTTCTTTTTGTGGATTGCCTTCTAGAAGAGGATTTTAAGGGGGGACAAAATTAGGAAGATGGGCACTGAGAGGCCATCAAGATGTGTGCTTTGTAAGAAAAATAGTGAAAATTTTGATCATCTCTTATATAAATGTCCATATACACAATACTATTTGTATTGACTTAGATAAATGTTGGGTAGGACAACTCCTTTTCCAAAATTGTTGGATGATCTCCTTAGGGGCTGGCCAACAAATAGTAGTAATTGTATATCTGGCGAACTATGGAATATTTTTCCCAGTTATCTTTGTTTAGGAAGATTGGAAAGAAAGGAACAAAAGAATATTTCATGATTAGGCTATGTTAGCATGTGAGATTATTAATAAAATGGAGGCCTGTATTAGTGAAACCTTAAACTCTCACCTTAGGAAAACCTAGAAAGAGGAAGGATTATTTTCAGAATGGGATGGTCTAATGAAAAAGAGTTGGAAAAACTTAATTAATTCCCCACTTATGTACAAATAAAAAAAGAATAAAGAGGCAAGGGAAAAATGTAGACAGATTCCATAACCGAGTGGTTCGACCAAACTAAATTTTGATGGAACCTCAAGAGGTAGCACTAGTACCATAGGAATAGGATTCAACATTAATAATTATTCTAGCAATTACATAGCAAAACCAAGCTAAATTTATAGGATGAACCACTAATAATCTTGCTAAACTAGAAGCCCTTCAAGAGGGTCTACAAATGTACTTAAATCTTAGTATCTAAAAAATCATTATTGAAGGAGATTCAAAGATTGTGTTAAATGCCATTAGAAAAAGAGGGACACCAAATTGGGTTTTAAATTTGAAACTGGAAGAAGTGCTTAATCTTCTAGATCTCTTCAAAGATTTTCAAATTCTACATATATTTTGGGAAGGTAATAATGAAGTAGATCAGCTAGCAAACAAGGGTGTTGATGGTGAAAATGTCTTAATTTATAATTAGAATTAATTCAACAAAAATTAAATAGACATCTTAATCAAATTGAATAATATAAATCTCATTCTCATTAGTAGCATTAGCTTTGACTTTATGCTAAAGATAAATCCAAATGGTTAAATAAAGCATCAAATAGTCAATAGATCTGAAGAAATATTTTTTAATAAGATAAAAGGTAGAATAGTATACCTTCAAATATAAACACAAAGCAAGAAGTAGCTAAACTAATTTTGGATTTAGTAAGAAAGGGTCAGGAAGATAAAGTGACAATTTTTGCAATAGTACATGTTAAACATTATTGGCAAATGATTACAAACAAATCAAAGGAAAAAAGGAAATTATGTTTTATCATTCCCCATATGATCTTGATCAAGTACTGTCATCATGAGTTGTTATATATCATCTTAGAATGCATAGAAGTATCTTTATTAAGGAAGCAAACCCTTAGACTAACAAAAGATGGGAACTTGTAAATTATAATGGAGAATGCTATCTTTAAAAGGCATATTAGATCACTTAATACTTAGAAGTATAAAGTAATTTTAAACATTAGAAAGTATGTAAATTTTTGAATTTTTTATTTATATAGTTTTATAAGCTGACTTCTAACCTTATGTGGAAATTTGTAGTGTGTTGGATGCAGCTTCCAACCTAACCTTGAAATCTAGAGAGCAAAACTTCAGCTATGTGGTAGAGTTTCCTTGTTTCTTATATTCTCAAAAGAGTATTTTGATTAAAATATGTGTATATAAATTAAACAAGATGATTTAAACTAGGATATGCCCCTTTTAATCTGTAAAATATAGGACTTTGGTCCTAGGCAAGATTGGAGGTTTTCTAACTTCGTTCTTTCCTACCAGTGCCCATTTGAATGGAGAATCCATGTAATTTTTATTTTATTAAATTATAATACAAGGCTTCAGCCATTTACTAATTAAAAAAAACTATTTTATTGAATTAAATCTAACAATTAAAATAATAAAACTTTACATTTAAAATAAAAAAGTTTTTTACTTTTTAAAGGTGCTCACACATGTGTCCATGAGTGGATGACTTTTGGGTCATACAAATCTAGCTACATCCGATATGGCAAGATTCAATCTGGCTAGAATTGTTTAAGTGTCATCTGACATGGTACTTTCTTTCATTTTGTTTGCAATTTTTAAGAACTTAACACTTCAGAGGCCAATTTCATTAATAGAATTAGTGTTTCAAAAATAATAATAAAATATCACTAGATAGAACTTATGATCAAAATTATGCTAATATAATTTTTTTTATGGGTGACACAATATCAATTACAATAATTGCAAAATAATGCAAGTAAGTATTTCAACATTGAAGATAATGCACATGCGAAAAAATAGATAATGAAAAAAATTAAAAATGATGAATTCTTCTTGAGGGGAGAGTTGTCTTCGATAATATATAACATTTGTGATGGTTAAGATAGATTTACAAGGGAAAGGATGGTGGGAGTGAAAAACTCTTAAATTATGATAAGTTCAACTTTAAATAGCTACAAGAGACAAAATATACAATATTTTCAAAAATTTCTTTTTGATAGTTCTAGGTACATATGTCATCAACAACATACTTCAATTTTAGATGAAAATACAATTATTTGCAGTTATTTTTATGATGGGTACTGTAACCTTGAATTTGCTTAATTTTTAACACTACAAAAAAAGGTCATTGAAAATTATAAAAAACAAACTATTTTAATTTTTAATTTTAAAAGAAAAAAAAATACATAAATTTTATCCTTTTATACACATTTCATCAATTTACACCAACTTAAAATTCAAAACAAAAATATGATTTTTACATTGTTAATGTTTAACACTTTTTTGGATGTTAGACTTTTCCTTTGTAAAATGGCGACACATGTTTTTACTTTTACCCTAGGAGTAGATGCAATGTCAATCATTATGATGTTATGATTTTTCTTTTCAAAAATATCTTCAATTGATAGTTCCAGTAGGAGTCTTGTATTTAGTGTCAATATACTTACAACCTAAATCACTAATAGTTGCTAGATGTAGCCTCATAAGTCTTTTCCTTGCTACAAAGTTTTCTTGGTTCAACTTGGGAAAATCTCTTCTATAAGACATCCTAATATTTAGCTTAGGTGCTTAAAACCTTCTCTGCAAGCACCAAAAACACTAATACCAATTCTTAGAAATATAAGAGGAGTAACTAAGAGGGGAGAGGTAAATCAATTACCACTATAATAAATCCTAGATCCCCTAGATGTCAGTTCAAAAAAACTCTATGAAAACTAAACTCTGTTGATGCTCGACAAACACAGAAAAATAATGTAACTTGGTAAACACTAAAATAGATCACAAAATGCTTAACATGAAAATCTTAAGATGTTAACTATGATTAATATTATTTAAACTTAGCTGCAAACACATTAGAGAAATATCATGAACACATTTAACACCAAGATTAACATGGAAAACCAATTTGGGTAAAACCACCAATTGCAACTAGTTACTATTTTTCACTCTTCTGAAGTGATCCTTGTTAGGAGCGAACCCTTTTAAAGGTTACAAAAGACATTGTTAGGTGTGACCCTATTAGAGGATTTAATCACCCTATTAGGAGTGGCCTTGATAGAGGTCTTTTGACAATTTGATAGAAATGCCACTTTGTTAGAGGATTTACAAATAACTATAAAGCCAACTCTGTTTAGAGATTTAGATCACTACTATAATGGTTAGAGAATAACAATGAGATGACCTAATTTCTAATGCAACTGAATTGCTAATTACGGATCTCAATTCTATCTTGTATCCACAAGGATATTCTTCTTATCCTTCTAATTAGCTTCCTCTTAGCATCATTAAATCTTCAATTATCTTCCATGCATACTCATTTTCTAATTCTCAATTTCACCTTATATTTATATCTTTCATATTGTCAAGTCAGCTAGAATAGGACTTAGAATAATCAATATTCATCTCCTTAATTGTCTAGAACCAATAAACAATTCAATTGAAATCAATATGCCAAAATAAGAAAATCCTTCATTAGCTGATCTTGCTCAGTAGACACCTACCTAGAGTGGTTTTCCTGTATTAACCAAGTGAACTTTATTAACACTGCATATTCAAAAAGTTCCTTTGGTATTGACTGAGCTTGGTGAACACTAGTTCCATCCAACATTTTCTTTATTAACTGAGTGAGCTTGGTTAACACTCAACTTCTACAAACTTTCCTTCAGTGCCCGACTGAACTTGATAGACACTATCTTGTAAACTAGACAAACTTTGGAATGCTCGGTAGACACATAAAACTATCTTCAATGCCCGAGTGAGCTCAACATACATTGACTAGCAATGATTTGACATTATTTTTAACATCAAAGATAATACACAATTAATCAATGGTTTCAAAACTTAGTTTTTTTTTGTGTATGTTATTATGTAATATCAATAAATAGTATTGGCAAGTTAATTCCTTAATGCATCTTTTTCATTTATTTTGTAAAACATATCATGTTGCTCCATACCATTCACAATCATAAGTATTAGATGTAAAATTTCAAACAATATTTAATAGTGTAAATTATAGGTAAATGTCCAATGATAGTCTCCTTGTAATAAACAATATAAGATTGTATTTTCCTCGTCTTTGTAAAGATCAATAGCCTTAAGATAATTTTAGACCTTTATAATACTAACAATATTTTTAAGATTTATTTTTATGCATAATTTTGTCAAAAATATGCTTAAGAACTATTTCATTGTTATCTTCAGAGAGTACAATTTGTATTTGAATTCTTGAATCCATTAGATAATTGTAGAATAAATCCTTATCAATGGATCTATTACTTGAATACCATAGTGTTGATTGACTAGAATTGACAAAAATTTGGCATGTGACCATCAATTTAAATATAAAACATATCCCTTATTAACCTTTAATAATAATAAAAAAATAGGCAAATACTCCTTTATGAAGAGCACATACTAGGTAACATTCATTAGTAGAGCTTGAGAAGGATTATTGTGTTGATCTAGTTAGATCATTTCACATGTACACTACAGAAAAACAAA
Source organism: Cupressus sempervirens (assembly GCA_028749045.1). Lineage (NCBI taxonomy): Eukaryota > Viridiplantae > Streptophyta > Pinopsida > Cupressales > Cupressaceae > Cupressus > Cupressus sempervirens. Next base: position 600,368,636 of record CM053790.1, read on the forward strand.
GGTATCAAATTTTATTTGTAGAATTTAACATAAGATATTTTATAGTAAAAAGAAACTTTATTCTTACATACACAATCTCAAAATTTATTTTAATTGTAGTAGACCAAAAGTTAGATTACTTAAAATTATAAAATAGCTCCCATTTTCTAATGCCTTGCTAAGAATATCTAAAGGCTAAATTTAGAATTGAGAAATCATGTCAAAGAGAATTTACAAGATTCTTTCCAACATGAAATTACTAAAAAACTATTTAATATATAAAATCCAAATCCAAGAACATAAGTGCATTAGTTTTAGTTATAATCTTGCATGCATAGGTCAAGTAAAGATAACCATAAACTAGTCTCTAGAAAATGTATATCTAATAATTATTTGGAGTAGTCCACAAGCACCATTACATTTGTCAAAGTTAATAAGATGCACATCCTTGAAAGGATGAAATAATGTTTCATGTTAAAACTAGATTTCAGTTGGATAATAAATTATTCTTTGTAAAATTTATAAATTTACTAGATCCTTTCATAGATGAAAGTAATGAATCATACAATAGACAAAGTGAAATATGAATTATGCTTAAAAATGGTACCATTATGAGAAACCAATGAGACAACCAACTCTCATAATTTTTAAAAGTAAATAATGTTCAAGGGATAGTTGTTGACAACATGATAGCATTTTCCTATACTTCAAAAAATCCTTGAAATATCTTTAAAACCAAAACTTTCTTCTATGACCATAATTCTCAAATTCTAAATTTGGTGAAAATGTAAGGGAGCTAAGTTTTACTATGCATCATTCTAAGGCTAATTCGATGGAGGGGGGCTTCCAAAAAATAGAGCACTCACCCTTCACTTTTTAAGGAATGTTTAAAGTTGAGCGACCGTAGAAACCATAGAGTGTATTACTACTTAACAATCTTAGTTTTTAAACATTAGGAAGTTTTGAAGACATTAAATTTAAAATATCAATTACAAATATTAATAACTATATTTTCTGTCAAATTTTTCTTTTATTTTTTGACAAGTGACAAAATTTTGCTAAGCTCATGGGGCTATTTCCAATCAAACTTCATTTTAACACATCTAAATTAAGAGGGCTATAAAATAGAAGCTCATATCCTATAGAAAAATATTCCAAGGCTAGTCCTTAGGGGGCTTCCTAAAAATAGAATATGTGGCTGATGAGTTTTTTAAAGAATATTTAAAGGTGAATGGTTTCATTAAGTTTTTAAATTTGTTTCATCTTTTAAATTTCTGCTCCTAAATTAAATGAACCTAATGGTGCCATTAATATGACTTGAAGAATTTAAATTTATGGAGTCATTGCTTTATTACTATCATATTAAATATTTAAAATAATTAATAAATTGTTGACATATGGTTGAGAAACTCTCAAGTTAGTGGGGTTAAATTCAACCCCACAATGTGATTCACCTACTAAAATATAAAGGACTAGAAAATGGTAGCTCCTATTTTATGAGAATATATTCTACTTAAACTTTGAGCCCTCCAAAAAAAAAATGGTGGCCACGACTACCAAAAACAATAGAACCCAAGCCCCTCCCATAGATCCCTTTCCTAAATAATCCAACCATTTTCCCCCCTAGGTACATGCTCCCCTTATGAAACTCCTGCCTAGGAAGGAAAGGATAACTCGATAACGACATTATCATCACGTTTCACTGAGTTTTACTTAATTTCAAAAAGATCATTAACATCATGCACAGAATGAAGCATTGAAATTAAATTGTACATCCATGTAGTTTGGAGCTTACACTTGTACATTTTTTTGTATCATTTTCTTATAGTGGCAAGAAAATTGTTAGCTTTCGGAAAAGCTTGCCAAAAGGAATGCAAGTCACTCAAAGGAATTTTCTATTCGCTCACATTTTATCCCTCAAACATGTAAAAAATGGTCGGTAAGAATAATGGATAATGAGCAGAAAAGTCTATGAATTACAATTTGCACTTCTCACAAGTCATGTCATCCACAAGCCTCTCGTCTATTCCACTTGAGCATTTAGGGCCCATTTGGCAACAAGAATACAGGCAGAATAGGGATATGTAAATTCTTAAAATTTTGAATTCTTTGTTTGGATGCACCAAATTAGAATTGGAATACGAAGTAAAATAGGAATACGTATTCTAATTTTGGCCCAAATATGGGGTTTTATAATTCCACCCAAATAGGTGTTATTGGAATACATATTCCTATTCAACTTTTATTTATTTTTAAAAACATAAATTTTGGGGTCCACGAATTCCTCATCAAATATTGGCTGAACCAAACAGAGAACAAGAATATGTAGCCCCATTTTTTGTTCGAGAATAGCTATTCCTATTCCAATAGCCAAATGGGCCCTTACTTATTTTCTTCTTGTGAGTTATAAAAGTAGCTGATATAGTATCAAAATTTAAGAATGGTGAGAGGGCAGTACAAGTGCAACTGACTAGCTTCTTGATGGGTGACATAGATGATTTCTATGTGTGGGCGAGTGATGAGGAAGTTTCTATATGACTTGGGAGGCCTTCAACTCTAAGCAAGAGGCAAGAGAGTATCTTGCAAATGTGGTGATTCCACATCCTTGGTTTAAGGCCATTTGTACCCAAGGGAATAACAAGGCAATTGGGCACATTATGCTTAAGTGAGAGAGTGTGATGAAAAATTGCAGAGTAGAGATGGGGTATGCCTTCTCTAGAAAGTACTCGAAGAGAGGTGTAACAACTCAAGCTATTATCACTTCTCTGAAGATTGCACTGAGTGATTTGAAAGGAATAACAAGGATTGAGGCTTTGGTTCTTCCAGAGAATGTGGCATCTGCAAGAGTGTTGGAGAAGGTAGGGTTCATAAAGGAAGGAGTGCCATGTATCTATGTTTATCTCAAGGGAGGCCTTAGATACTGCCTACTCTTTAGCTTTGTCATCCCCTCACCTACCCATTGAACTCTTATTCAGGTTATTTTATATTCTAATGTAAGTGTACTCATGTGTGTCTTCTATGTCCAATAGGTTATTTAATTGTTGCTGGATGAATAAGATACTCTAATAATAATGGAACAAGAATCAGTCTTGTGTAAGGGTTGGTTATACTTAAACATCATACATTAAGGAAGAAATTAAGCTTGGATAAATAATTCATCCTTTAGTATTTATCCCTTTTAGCCTAGGAATCAATTCTTAGTATGTGATGTTTAAGCCGTCCATAGGATTTGCTTCTATTGCTTCTTCCTTGTCTTTGATTCTATTTGCACACTATCATGCTTGTTATATTCGACGTAATGTCCATTGTTGCAAGAAAATAAATTATTGTAAAGTACTTCTTAGTTTGAAGTTAAATGAAGTCTACTATTGAAATATCCTTTATATGTCAACATTGACCACAATACATTGTAAAGGATTTCAATTCTATCAGTTGAAGTTGATAATAACTTTTACTCATCATTAACTAATGTGAGAGATGATTCAATAGGAGTGAAATTGGAGTTTATTTAAAATTTATTTTTATATCTTTATTATATTTCAAAGAATCTTTTGAATCTACTCGTGCTTAAATTCAATATGATGACTACTAGATGACTACTACTTGTCTACATAACCTAAATAATTTTAACAATGATTAGATATAAAAGTTCATATATAGAATTATATGATATTTTAGTATATTAACCAAACTATTATACATGTCTAACTTTTAGGAATAATATGCTGATTTTATATAGTATAGATAGGATTTTACAACTAAAAGTAATATGTTCATTGTACCTTGAGATATATTGATCATAGATAGGTTATGTGAACATGATATTCCCAAATAAGGGGAGAAGGCCTCCTTTTATAGTGATTTTGGAGTAAAACATACAAAGAGTTAACATAGGAAGGTGGAGAAGCAATATTTAACATTGTGCGCAAATTATTTTGAGAATATAACCTAGGTAATGGATGATTTGTACCTAAGCACTAGGTTTAGGATGACCTCATCCATAAATTGGAGGTGTTACAGCCTAAAATTGGCCATAAACCAAAGAAAAACTATGATATGTGCAAAGAATATAGTCAAAAATGAATTTAAGGAGTTAAAAGGGAGCATTCTTGATGCAGGAGCATCTAGAGGTATAAGGGCAATCCTGTGTCACCCAAAAAAATGTACTTAGGCTTAGTTTCTATTTCATGTGTTTTCATTTCTGGATACCCATTTGGGTCAAATAAAGTTTCCAACTCTCACAGTTCCACTGTCAGTGTCCTAGGATAGAGTATTTGAACACCTTGGGATACGTGTAAATGTCGAAAAAGTAGGAGTATGTAATTTAGCCATCATTTTGGTGAACTAGAAGGTGTAAATTGGCCAGATGAATGTAATTGCAATTTAGAGCATTCTAGAAAAGGAATCAGGTCAAAAGGCCCCACGGTTTGAAAGTTATCGCAGTTTTTCAGTTTCTGGAGACCTCCTAAGAATGCTTCAAAGTCAGGTTAGGGGCATTAAATGGCCTCAAAAAGGGCCAAAAAATGGGAGAGTAGCAAAGCTGGTCCATAAGGCTATAGAGCACTTTGAGAGCTTTTCAGAAATGTAAACAGTTCGTCAATCGGAGCTACGGTTCAAAAGTTATGCCTCAGAAGTTCGATTACCATTTTTGGATTCTTCTAGATTTGCACCAACTTCTAACGCTGATTCTGGAGCCTCCTACTTGGTCGGTGGATGCCTACTAGCACTTTCTAGAATGTACTCCTAGTCCTTAAGCCTCCGAGGTTTATTTAAGGACATTACTAGCATTGTAAAAGGTTGTTCGGAGTGGAGTTTGAGAGGAGGTACCAAAAGGAGAAATTATCTCTAGTTTTGTGCTATTGTAAGCCCTTAGGGCATGTTTTGAAGTCTATTATCTCTGTACTAAATGTACTAGCTTATTTTCATAGTTAATACAATTTCCCTTTTCCCGTTGTGTCCCCATGAAGTGGTATTAGAGCTTGTTTTCCTGAGTGTGTAGACAGAATGTCGACTGTGAGGTAGTTTGCACCAGGACTGTGTGGTTATGGGTTTGAGTTAAGAAGATGCCTCTATGAAGAGAGCATGGTGGAAGGGCTGGAGCTATTAATACTGAGGAGGTTAGAGCCCTCCAAAGGCAGTTACAAGTATTGCAAGAGGAGCTCCATGGAGGAACAAATGTTGCCACAGGTGACGACAGTGAGGATGACAATGAAGAAGAAGAAATATGACCAGAAGGGGAATTTGATAGGGAAGTTCTAAATCAGGTAGAGGAAAATTTTTTTAGAACCATTACTAAGTTTGGGAAAAGACCTAAAATTGATGTGGGTGTATTTTCAGGAAATCTGAAACCAGATGAGTTGATCGACTGGATCAATGAACTGGAAGAATACTTTGAGTATGAGAATATCAGGGACCCAGATAGGGTTAAGTTTGCAAAGGCCAAACTAAAAGGCCATGCCAAAATCTGGTGGCAAGAGGTTCAATTGGAAAGAAACATAAGAGGAAAGGAGAAGATCACAAGGTGGGATCGCATGGTGGACAAATTGAAGATGTAGTTCATTCCTGTGGAGTACGAGCTTGATTTGTTTAAGAAGATGCATGGGCTAAAGCAAGTAGGAAGATCAGTCCAAGAATATAGAAAGGAGTTTTATTGAATTTTGATTAGATTAGGGCATGCAGAAGTGAATAAGGAGAAGGTTGCTCGTTATATCAATGGGTTGCGACCTAGCATCCAAGAGGAATTAAGTCTAGTAAGAATGACCAGCATTGAAGAGGCATACTAGTTTGCCCTGCGAGTTGAAGAGAAGCTAAATAAGAGGTTTGAAGGGAGAAAAAGAGGGCATGGTCAAGGAGGAAGGGGAAGCGGTAGGTCATCTAGAGGCCAAAATGAAACCCAAAAGAAAAATGAAGATGTGGGTACTAGCAGGAACCAGAGGAATGAGGGTTTCAACCGCTCCCATGATCAAGAATTTAGAAATTAGAGAGGAAGGTAGAGGATGTGGACAAGGAAGAGGAGGCTTTTGTGGTACCTATTTCCATTGCAATGAAGAAGGTCATCGTGCCTTTGAATGCCCTCAACAACAAGGAAGGACAGATAGGAGAGCTGAGGGTCAAGCTAGGGTTGCTCATGTGGATGAGGATTCACAGTCATCACATTCAAAGGATGCAGAAAGAGGAGAGACCTTGGTAAATGAAAGGGTCCTACTAAGTGGTGAGATTGAACCAAGACAAAGGAGGAGTTTGTTCCGTACCAGATGCAAGTGTGAGGATAAATGTTGTGATGTGATCATTGATGGTGGTAGCACTAATAACTTGGTATCAGATGAGATGGTCTTTAAGATGAAGCTCAAGAGGGAGAAACATCCCCAACCCTATCGGATTGCTTGGGTGAAAGATGATCATAAGGTCCTGGTAAGTAAACAATGTCTAGTGAAATTCAAAATTGGGAGTTATCATGATGAAGTTCTCTATGATGTTATTCCAATGGATGTTTAACATCTATTGTTGGGTAGACCATGGTAGTTTGATAGACATGCAGTACATGATGGTCATGCAAACACATACTCTCTAACAAAGGATGGAGTTTGCCACAAACTTAAGCCCATGAAAAAGGAAGGTGAAAAGGTATGTAGCAGTGCTAGGATTTGTCTTGTTGATGGAAGAAATTTTTTAGATGGAATGAAACATTAACGTATGTGCTATGCTTTGATTCCTAGGAAAGATAAAGAAGGTAGTAGTGAAATACCACTTGAAGTTTCAGATTTACTAGGTGAGTTTGGAGAAATTATCTCTGATAATGTTCTAGAAGGATTGCCACTAGTAAGGCAAATCAGTCATCAGATAGATTTAATCCCAGGAGGTAGTTTGCCTAACAAGGCTGCTCACAGGATGACTCCTACTGAAATAGAGGAGCTAAACAGACAGGTCCAGGAGCTATTGAGGAAGGGCTTGATTCGGGAGACCCTGAGTCCATGTGCAGTACCTGCAGTACTAGCACCAAAGAAGGATGGAGAGTGGAGGATGTGTATAGACTCTTGAGCTATAAATAGGATAACCATCAAATATCAGTTTCCTTTGTCAAGAATGGATGATCTTATGGACTGCTTGAGTGGAGCTCAGTACTTCACAAAGATAGATCTCAAGAATGGTTATAAACGGATATGGATTCGAGAAGGAGATGAGTGGAAAACAGCCTTCAAGACCAAGGAGGGTCTTTATGAGTGGTTAGTCATGCCCTTTGGATTGATGAATGCCCCAAGCACCTTCATGTGGCTTACGAATGAGGTACTTAAGAAGTTCTTGGGAAAATTTGTTATTGTCTATTTGGATGATATTTTAATTTTCAGCAAGACTTTGGAAGAACATTTATTGCATATTCGTAGTGTCCTTGAAAGGTTAAGGGAAGAGAAACTGTTAATTAATTTGAAGAAGTGTATCTTTGCAAAAAGGGAGTTAGTCTATTTGGGGTTTGTTATATCACCTGAAGGTCTCAAAATGGATCCAGAGAAGGTAAAAGCCATCTTGGAATGGCCTACTCCAAGGTCTGCTACTGAGGTAAGATCATTTCATGGTCTGGTTAGTTTTTACAGGAAGTTTATTAAGAATTTCAGTGGCATTTGTGCACCCCTAACTGACACAATAAGAGGGGATAGAAAAGAGTTCAAATGGACTGCAACAGCTGTGAGAAGTTTTGAATTGCTAAGGAAGAAGGTGATATAATAGCCTATCTTGGCACTTCCAAATTTGAGAAAGGTGTTCTAGGTAGATTGTGATGCTAGTGGCAGTGCTATTGGGGCTATATTAAGCCAAGAAGGCAAGCCTATTGCATATTTTAGTGAAAAATTGAACGATGCAAAGAAGAAGTATTCTGTTTATGATGAAGAGTTCTATGCAATAGTTCAGGCCTTAAAGAAATGGAGGCATTATTTATTGCCAAAGGAATTTTTTTTGTATACTGATCATCAGGCATTACAGTACCTAAATAGCCAAGGTAAGTTGAATCAAAGGCATATGAAGTGGGTAGAGTTCTTGTAGAGCTATACATTTGTGTTGAAACATAGAAGTGAAAAATCTAACAGGGTTGTAGATGCACTAAGCAAGAGACAGTTGTTGCCAACATTAATGTAGGTTGAAGTAGTTGGGTTTCATGAACTCAAGAATCTGTACCCTGATGATCCTAATTTTGCTAAAGCATGGAAAGCTTGTAAAGAGCTTGTTGTTGTAGACAGAACTATGTGGTTAGACTATCTGATTCAAGATGGTATGTTATTCAAGGGCGACCAATTGTGCATTCCAAGGAGTTCCATGAGGGAAAATCTGATTAAGGAGAAACATAGTGGAGGGATGGAAGGACATTTTAGTTGAGATAAGACCATTGCCATTCTTAGAGAACATTATTTTGGGCCTCAGATTTCACAAGATGTGAAGAAGTTTGTAGAAAGATGCCAGGTTTGTCAAGTTGCCAAGGGATTTAGCCACAATACTGGACTATATCAGCCATTGCATGTTCCATCAAAGCCATGGGAGCACATAAGTATGGATTTTGTTCTTGGATTGTCGAGGACGCAAAGGGGTAGTGACTTAGTATTTGTGGTGGTTGATAGGTTCTCCAAAATGGCACATTTCATTCCATGCCACAAAACTCATCATGTTGTCCATATTGCAGACTTGTTTTTCATAGAGGTGGTAAGACTACATGGTCTTCCAAGGAGTATACTTTCTGACAGAGAAACTAAATTTGTAGGATATTTCTGGAGAACATTGTGGAAAAAGTTGAGAACAGACTTGAAATTCAATTCCACACATCACCCACAGACTGACGGCCAAACAGAACTAGTGAACAGAAGTTTAGGCAATTTGCTAAGATGTTTAGTTGGGGATAAGCCCAAGGGGTGGGATTTGATTCTACCACAAGCTGAGTTTTCTTACAATAACTCTGTAAATAGGAGTACTGGTAGATCACCATTCCAAATTGTATATGGAAGTAGCCCAAGGATTGCGCCAGAATTGAGGAAGATAGAGCAAGGGGAGAGGACAAGTGCTGAAGCTGAAGATTTTTTAGAACATATCAAGCATCTACATGAGGAGGTTCAAGCACACATTACCAAGATGAATCAAGAGTATAAAGCTAGGGCTGATCAAAGGAGAAGACATAAGGAATTCCAAGTAGGGGATCTAGTCATGGTACACTTACAAAAAGAAAGATTTCCAGCCGGTACTTACAACAAGTTGAAAATGAAGAAATTTGGCCCTTGCAAAATTCTAAAGAAACATGACTCAGGAAATGAATATGAGGTGGAGTTGCCAGATTGTATTCACATTTCTCCTATTTTCAACATTGCAGACTTAACAGAGTATCATGATGATGGTGCAGATGAGGAACTGATGTTAGAGCCATGTCCAATTCCTGCTTCTAAAAAGGAGGAGATAGAAGACATTCTAGATCATCGTGTGGGTAGGAGTACTAGAAATAGGCAGTATGAAGAGTATTTCGTCAAGTGGAAAGGACGGCCAATAGAGGACTCAACTTGGATTTCAGCAACTGAGATTTCGAATTTGGGATTTCCTCTACCATTCATAAAGTGGCAGGGTCACTTTTCAATCTACCTTGGGTGTCTGATGCAGGAGCATCGAAAGGTATAAGGGATATCCTATGTCACCCAAAAAAATGTATTTAGACTTAGTTTCTGTTTCATGTGTTTTCATTTCTAGATACCGATTTGGGTCAAATAAAGGTTCCGACTCTCACAGTTCCACTATT